>CM022766.1:23140109-23162609 GCA_012411365.1 Ameiurus melas | reverse complement strand
CTATAGTCCAAATGACATACTATATATATGTATATATAACCCAAATGGTGTACTATAGTCCAAATGACATACTATATATATGTATATATAACCCAAATGGTGTACTATAGTCCAAATGACATACTATATATATAGTATATATAACCCAAATGGTGTACTATAGTCCAAATGACATACTATATATATGTATATATAACCCAAATGGTGTACTATAGTCCAAATGACATACTATATATATATTACATATAACCCAAATGGTGTACTATAGTCCAAATGACATACTATATATATGTATATATAACCCAAATGGTGTACTATAGTCCAAATGACATACTATATATATGTATATATAACCCAAATGGTGTACTATAGTCCAAATGACATACTATATATATGTATATATAACCCAAATGGTGTACTATAGTCCAAATGACATACTATATATATATATATATAACCCAAATGGTGTACTATAGTCCAAATGACATACTATATATATGTATAGTACACCATCGTTGAAATTTTGGATTCTGATTGGTCCGAAGGTGTCCAGCTCTAATAATAGTGCAGCTGCAATCGACCGAGTCGTCACACTTTTTAAGCACTGTAATTCGGGAAGTGCTGTTATGGGAAAGTCCGCGGTCGGAACAGTAGCTCGGCTTCATCGCACCACACTGCTGTTGATTATTTTCCTCTAACGGCGCTCCATCAAACGCCAGAGTTTTCCTCTGCGTGTTCGCTCCAGGCCCGGCGGAGAAATGTCGCGTTTTTGAGCCGAGGCCGGCGTTCGGCGTCTGGTCGCGTCTCTGTTTAGTCAGACGGGGTCGGTGTTTTGAAGGGGGCAGGGAGGAACCCTGAATAGGGTCCTTTGTGTCCTGCTCTGTTTTCACAGGAAATGACTGGGCCTTTTCTCCTCCAGCGGGGAATATGAAGCTGTGATCACCTAATCAAACGGAAAGCAGGAGGGAGAGAAAGGAGGACAGAAGGAGAAAGAATGAAAAGAGCAGAGTGGGGCAGTTAAACCAGAACCTACGCTTTGGTCAAACAGAGACGCACAATGGACTCGTTTATATCCTCTTTCTCTCTGTCTACCCCCCACTCCAAATGTGCCTCACATTCATAAATCCAGCCAGGGCGACAGCCCTGTTGTTTTAGTGACATGCTAGAGAGGTATGCAAGCTTAATTTAAACATCAGGAAACACTGGAGAGGGAGAGGCCTTGGGGTTTTTTTGGGGGGGGGGTTTTCAATTTTTTTTAACCTCACACACATATTGAAAGTGAGACATTTTCTGATCCTGGAGTAGGGATTAAAGCTGCAGACATCAGGATTAAGAGAATGTCAATCCAGACACCGGGAGAGAGAGAGAGAGAGAGAGGAAACTGGAAGATGGGATGAGAAATGAGCGAAGAGGAGAAATCATTGAGAGATGATTCAAAGAAAAGAAAAAAGAAAAGACGTCCGGATTCGACCCGTGTAGGACAGCGAGGGGGAGGGGGAAGAGGGGTGGGGCAGACAAAAGCAGCAAAACTGACCCTTGACTCCGTCTCACACACACACACACACCGCCGTCTTCTAAAGTGAATCAAAAGCGCCGGTCTTTCCTCCTGCGGCGAGTTCAAAAGCGCCTCCGACACACGACGAGGACTGTTGTCCAACTGCAGGCTTCTTCCAACGAGGTCGCACGACTCGTTCGCTCCATAATCGAAGCCACGGCCAAAAGGATCGCGTCCTCTTTTTCTTTCCTCGTCCACAGGGCCCGAGGTTCACAGCTCTCCCGTTCCGCATGTATAGGACGACTTACCTTTTTCATCCCACGCCCACCGGCACGGCGTGCAGCAGGCTCGTGTGCTAAAACGTGGCGGCGTTGAGAGTCCGCGGGTCAATTATCGTGGAAGAAGAGGCGTCGAAGGAAGCGCGGAGGAAAGCGCGAGGGGAAAACAAAACAAACAAACCAAAAAAAAAAAACAAGAAGAAAGATAGATGAGGGGTTAAAAGAGGACGCGGTGGAAGAGTGAGGAGAAAAGGGAACAGGAGAGAGAGGAAAAAGTCCCTCGGCCGCCCCGGGGCACAGTGCAATATTGATGGGACAGATGAGAGACCTTACAGACACCCACACACACAACCTGGGGCTGGAAGTCCAATCTAAGAACACGCTTTCTTTACTGAACACACTTACAGTCTCTCTCTCTCTCTCTCACACACACACACATCTCTACAACGTATAATAAGTTTCAGTAGGTCAGACGGGTTGAACAGACATCGTGTACTCGATTCACATCATAAAACCCCGACATTCTGTAGTACAGAAACATTTCCGAGCACGCTATCCGATCTCTCGTCCGATATTCTTCCTTCGTGCTATTCGGACAGATTAGAAGTACATACGCACGATTCTCGCACGGACCTGAAAAGCCACCAAATCGCCGGGAACTTTCTCCACAGACGTGTCTCATCAGATATACTGTATCGATATTAACGTGCTTGTTCGAAAACGTTACCGTTTCTATAGTAACAGGGACTCGCACGGACGACGGTCCATATCATGTATATGCTAAGATTAATAGTAGCAAATATATATAGCAAAACATCTCACCACCTTCGAAATGCGTGCGATGAACGTTGCCGGTCATCGGCGGGTCAAAGGTCACGGTCACGGACACGACGAGTCTGCGGTATTCCTTGAGGAATTTCCGCTCTTTCTTAGCGCTTTGGTACCGGGCTGGTTTGGTTGACGTTTACAGCACGCAGACCTAGCGACCCAGAGATTTTAACATAGAATTTAGCGAGTCTTCGAAACGCGGTCAACTAGCGTCCGTGATGATCAAACGAGGACGTTGGCGACATCCTACTCGTTTAAATGAGCAACTTTCCATCGATATCTGTCAGCCAACCTCGACAAAAGGACGAAAGGACGCACTTTTCTTCTTCTCGGGATCGTCAGGGAGAATTCAAACCATGCAACGTCCGCGTTGGACTCGCGACATGGATATTCCAAATCGGCGCAAAGTGTTGAACTACAACGAACTTCATTTTTTCTCCATAAAGTGAAAAGGATGACTCGTTGAAAAGGGAGTTTCAAGCTGTATGTGTGTGTGTGTGTGTGTGTGTGTGTGTGTGTGTGTGTGTGTGTGTGTGTGTTAAACGAAGGTCTTTTTCAAGGTGACCTGATTCGCCAATGTTCCACCAGGAGCTCATTAAGTAGCTAAATCTACACCCGACAGCATTTCCTGCGTCGCTCTACACGCTCCTAAACTTCCTCGTGCTCAACTTCTCCGTGAAGTCGCATCAAATGCGCAGCACATGGCACGTTGACACCGGTGGAGGAGTCACCGCTCGCACCGCCGCCAGGCGTGTTTCGCAAGCGCCGTCCTTTTTATAGATCGGAACCAGGTTGGTGTTGATTCAGAATGACACCCTGTGTCTCTTCCAGCCTCTCCGTCTCTCCGTCTCTCCGCGCTGACGCACTTGATTCGTTTATTATGTAAATACGAACGATACGTCTCCAGATGTGCTGCTGTCCTTCTCAGTCTGGAAATATACATCACGAACACACAGGCTAAGGCGAAATCTAAATAGAAGAGCTTCAGGCTGACCGTCCGTCTCTCCGCGCCTGCTCGGCCGCTGCCTTTTAAAGACAATGAGCATTGTTGGCGCCTGTGAGCCGATAATGCCACTTAGCGTGTGTTTAATTCAGGAGCAGGAGTCGTGTCGAGGTGCCAGTGCTGCTAATAAGAGAGTCGTAACGGGCAGAGGGAAAGAAACACCGAGTTTTGGACGACGTGGCTGTTTTTCACTAGATTGGCTTGAACCATCCAGAAGAATAACAATAAGTCTATAGTTAAATTTATAGTTATATTTATTGGTGTGCAATATCCATGTAACAAGTTAGCATTTACCTTACTAACTGGAGGCTACAGCCTGGAGATTGCTGAGAACAGTGCCGCTTGAAGTACCATGGAAATGGTTTTGGACCTCAGTTCCACATGGACGTTCTCGCTGTGGTTGCTGGGACTACGGTTGCTGCGATGTCCTTGGGACTGCAACAACCACGTACAGTTTTACACTCAGGTCTCATTTAGTGAACAGTGGACTAGTTCAACAACCAGACTTCATATATACACCATAATGCACTTTCTATTACTTTCACACTATCCGTCGTTACCCAGATGAGGACGGGTTCCCTTCTGAGTCTGGTTCCTCTCAAGGGTTCTTCCTCATATCATCTCAGGGAGTTTTTCCCTCACCACCGTCTCGCTCAATAAGGATAAACTCACACACTTCAGATCTCCATCCTGTGTTTATATGTTTCTGTAACGCTGCTTTGAGACATCAGTGACTGATACCAAGCGCTGACACTGGAGACTCCTTCCATAAACGTTAACAGTAACGTAGTATTAATATAAACCTGCGTTTGCAGCTGCTGTTATGGAAAATTAATCAACCAATCAGAACGTTTTAAAAACGCCGTGGTATAAATGAACTATCTGTCTGTTTAATGTATTGGAGCTGGATCAGGGCTGAGATCAGGGTTCTGTGGAGTGACAGGTTAATAAAAAACAAACTTTTTTCTTCATGTCACAGCCTTCAACCATAGATCCTCTGTCCCCTGGGAGAGTTCCTTGGAAGTGAGGGATGTATGATTCCCATTCCTACATTATCATCAGCTCGTTAAGCCTTTAAGTGCTCGAAAAAGAACAAAAAGCAGGCCTGGAACTCAGCTCAGACAGATATCACGAGCGGGAGGGAGGCAGCTGAGCGAACGTCTTCTGAAGAAAGCCATGTTGCGGGACTTGTCTGTCAGCCTACGCTAAGCTGCTCTTAATCACACCCTGTTCATTTCAACGTTAAACACAACTGTGGAGATGGAGGAGGACGGAGACGGTGATGAAGATGATGAAGTGGATGATTTGCGATTAAACGATTTCATCACTGTATTTGCGGATTAAGACGTCCGTGGAAATAGATTAGCTGTAGTGACTGGTAGGGATCCAAAACGTTCAGAGAATGAAGGAATGAAGAAAAGAGGCGATGAGGAACGGAGAGCCGGGACTGACGGGAGGAACGGTGGGAGTTTAGGGCTAGGATTCGGGATGCCACTGCCACCTGGTGGTAGAAGAGTGCATTTCGGAAAGGGCCCTGATGCAACTGCTAGGCCGATAACGTGTTAAAAAGGTCGACGAACAGTCATTAAATGATCACATCTTCCATTTTCACACTTTATCAAAGCAATCGACAATTACAATCTCAGGTCATTACGCCTCTACATCCTATTAGAAGAAGGTTTAATTATAAAAAAGCTCAGCCGATCATCAACTTTCAGAGATACAAATCTGCTCCGCCGTGCGCAGGATGGTACTTAAAGAAATATGAACAGGACGATAAGGAAAAGACCAACAGGAAACAAGGCTTGAAAGCCGGGGTTAGGGTTTGAAGATATACAACACCCAACACAAAGTGGCTGTAATTAGAATTTCAAATCGGACAAAATTAAGTCGACAGCTTGTCAAATCAGATCACGCTGCGGAGAACACGCTGCCTCGAGCTCAAAGGCGCAGCCCTTCATCACGTCTAAATACCATGGCCCACCAAATAATGGCACTTTCCTGCTAAATAAAACGTGACAAAACGTCTTCTTGAAGACAGACAGACAGACAGACAGACAGACAGGCGACGCCACGCCTGCTAGGAAACGATCCCTACTCAAGGGCAGAGAGCAAACAGAGGCCTGGGGTGCTAAGACGGTTCTCTGAAGGATTGTTCTGCCCTCACGGGTAAGCCAAGAGGGTAAAGAAAGCCGTGACGAGGTGATGAATGAGATGCAAAGGGAAAGAAAGGATCGAGACACCCAAGGAGTTGAGCGAGAACCAGGCAATTGGTGTACAAGAGATCAAAAACCTCATAAATATTCAGGCATTATTCAAGTCCTTTATAATCCATACATCCATCTTCAACCGCTTATTCCGGCTTCAGGGTCGCGGGGAACCTGGAGCCTATCCCAGGAAGCATCGGGCACAAGGCGGGGTACACCGTGGACAGGGTGCCAGTCCATCGCAGGGCACAATCACATACACACTCACACACCCATTCATACACTATGGACAATTTACCAACCTACCAATCAACCTACCATGCATGTCTTTGGACTGGGGGAGGAAACCGGAGTACCCGTAGGAAACCCCCACAGCACGGGGAGAACATGCAAACTCCGCACACACATGGCCCCGGCGGGAATCAAACCCCGGACCCTGGAGGTGTGACTACTCGACCACAGTGGTTAGCGAACGTGCTAACCACTAAGCCACCGTGCGCCCCCTTTATAATCCTTTAGCAATAAAATAACATGGTAAATTATATCAATTCAATAACGAAGTAAGGAATAGCCTCTGGCCATCTCTACACCTTCGTCTTCTTTAAATAAAACAAAGAAAGAAATAAGCATGTTTCATGAATATGTACGAATATGCAAAATGGAAACCATGTCCTGCCATCGCAACTAGCTTAATAATCACTGATATTAGTTTACTTTCAATATTGTGGGATTGCGAAATGCTAGTATACGAGCTCACACACTGGATTGGCGGATATATTATCAGCAATTCATTTATTTAACACTAGCAAAATGCTAACTCCGGCCAACTGAATTAGCTTGTATTTGAGACAGGAAGTCTTTCGTTAAATTAAGATCAATCGCTAAGCAATCTCGGCTCAGAAGTAAAGCGTTCTCGATCTATTAAGCACAGAGAAAGTTTGTTTTGAATGTCAGACTTATTATGAATTTAGTGCTATGTGCAAAGTTGGCAAGTCTGCGTGGTAAATTCATCCTGAAAACTAGCCAAACAACCAACAAAACCTGTTCAATGGCAAAACTCACGAATCCAACCCGGGGATTTGTTCTAAAGGCGCTAAAAGGATGTTAAGAAGATATGTTGTTAACGTGCACGAGGTAAGCTCGTACTGTACCGTTTTAATGAAGCAGTATTCAAAATGTTAAGATAGTTAATCTATGTAAACCAAATGGCAAAACCCCAAAAACAATTACATTAAACTATTATTATTATTATTATTATTATTATTATTAACTAGTACACTATTACCAAGAAGATGTCAGGAAGATCCTATAGGAACAGCTGGACTTTTTTGGGGGTTAATCAGTCAGTTTAATGGATGGTAGGTCACTTTAATGTGATTGGTTGATTCTGAACACTGTCACAATGCAACTTAGAAAAGGGTGTACACACTTGTGCATGCTGGGTATTGGAAAGTTTTTCTTTCTCTTTTCTCCAAAAAAAACATTTCCGGGTGTTTGTCACTTGATATTTATATGTTTGTACAATATGCACAATAAAGTGCAAAAACGTGCCATTTTTGACCGGATTGAACTCGCACCACAAAAGCCTGCCATTTTATATCCGGGGGTGTGTAAACTTTTTTTCTATCCGCTATGTCATTCTGTACACCGTAGATACACTCTCTACACTTCACACGTTCTATTCGTTTGCCGTGTGTCCAGTGTTTGAGGAAACCGATTATAGATGTGTGGGCTAGTTCTGATCATTCGCTCGGTGGGCGTGGGATATTTATAAACTCGTCACTTACAGATTCACTACCCGCCCCAAAACCCCCAACCCCCCACCCCCTCCAACTCACAACCTTGTTCCAAAACTTTTTTTTGGCATTAAAATACAACCGCGACACTCGCAACCCAGTCTGGATTATAAACAACTGCTCTGTGAAGATTTTGATCAGATTAACGTTAGTGACTAGAGATACCAGAAACCCTTCATATTATTATTCGATTTTATTATTTTTTTACACTTTTATCGATTGACCTTTTGAACATAATCACAGAACACTCACACGTCCCGCCTGCATTTGTGCTGATATAAAACCATATCTATTCAAAACGTGCACTTTTATTTTGTAATAGACTGTGTATTGAAATGCAGGTATAGACCTCTGAGGGTTAACATGTCTACACATGGGATTGGGAATATCGAGTGTAGCTTTAAAACTCGTTGAGAAGTCAGGTACTACTACGCTGGAATTCATTTTCTTTCTTTCTTTCTTTCTTTCTTCCCAACCCCCCACCTGTAAAGTGCAGAGAGAAGGAGAGAGACATGCAGGAGCGTTTGCGACCGTGACAGCCACAGACTCGGAGCTGCCAAGTGTTCGCAGCTTTAATCTGGTCCATTATGCTCACGGGCTTTGACTCTGATCCAGGACGGTTGGTGCGTTCACACTCCCAGAGAGAGATGGAGAGAGAAGGAAAGAGAGAACGAGAGCGTCCTGGCAGCCGACGCCGTCACCTGCAGCTGAGCGCCGACACTTTGTCACTCGGTCGCACCTGATCTGAATTCCAAATGTTCACACCTGTCCGATTTTTTTTTTAGTATTTTTTTTTAATGTGCTTTGTTCGAGAGGATTTATTTGTGGCTGATGGCTAATAAAACACATGGATGTGTGTGTGTGTGTGTGTGTGTGTGATGTGAATGTATTAATGATGTTTAGTGTAAGTAGGCCATGTTGAAATGATGAATAAGTTTGGGACAGGGAAAGAATAAGGGAAAGCCTTTAGCCCTGAGGGCTGGAACCATCCCAATCCCCTAAATCTCTCTAACAAACCTACTCATACATCATTACAATACCCAGTCCCACTTCTCTCTCTCTCTCTCTCTCTCTCTCTCTCTCTCATAACACACACACTTTATATCTTGTGTACATCGTATCCATCATGACCGTCACGCAGCAACTGTTGCTGAGGACATTTATTAAACCTCCTACTTCCATGTTTTATAATTCAACAGTGATGAACAATCTATAACGTATCTCCAGTAACACCAGCACTATGAGTGATTCTTTCTTCTCCCATCGCTACATCTATTCAAGGCCAGACCAGCCGAAGATGATTCACGATCACGACGGTTTAGACTAAAATACCTCTGTTCACACTGTGATGTTTCCCGTCGGACCTTTCCATAAAAAAACAACAGCGAAAAACAAAACAAAACAAAAAAAACCCCAATCTGGTGCGTATGTTTAACGATCTCGCACTCAACCCCCGGTGTGTATCTGCGCTCTATTATTTCCTCCGTAAGTACACGTGGTGTTTCCTGAAAAAACACAAAAGCGCACTTTCCCCCCCCATATAAATCCGTTAATGAACTCGAGCGTTAAAAAGCATCGTAATTATTGCATCGTGTTCGACCGTGACGTGGAGGAGTGCGAAAGTTTGCGCCCCCGCGCGGTTTCGGAATGGAAAACGTGACACCCACAGGTCTAGTTCGCACGTTTTATTCACATGAAGGCAGAACTGCACATGGTTCCGTATGAAAGGTAGGTGCATCCTGAGAAAAACACAGAACAGGAGAACTTTTCTATCTGTATTTTAGACGGTACTTCCTTTTTTTTTTTCTTCACTAATATATTTTGAGTATTTTTTGTTGTTGTTGTTGCTTGTGAAAATGAAGGAACATATTGTTCCTTTTTCCTGAGGAATTCCTTTTACACTAGGCATTATTTACTTTTATTATAAATAATCTGCTATATGTGGACCACATTGAAAATGGTAGGTGCAGACATTTTGTTCCCCAGCACATCTGGTACAGTATATAACACAACATCTGACCGTTTTCTTACTTGTGCCTATGACGGAATATCCTATCGTTTGTCCTAAGGGTGTGCAAACTATCATTTTGCACGTGAAGGTACTACCGTTTATTACCGTTCATTTAATTCATTTTCTTTCCTATTAATATCATGAAAATTCTGCTTATGAAATGACATTTGTTCCTTTGTCATAAGGGTGTACAAACTTTTGCACTCAACTCTTACTCGGTACTGGAAGGTATCGCTATTTCTTCATTATTAATATCCTTTCAACTCTTAGATTTTTTTTCTTTTGTTGTTGTTGCTGCGTGTAACAATGAAGTAATCTTTGTTCTTTTCTCCTAAGGGTGTGCAAACTTTTGCACACGACCGTAAACGCGGATTTTCACCGGCGGCATCGCGTAACCGACGCGTCCGAGACCTCGACTCAATCCACACCTGTTTCCGTTCGAACTCCTATCAGCAGTTTTATTTTTAACCCCCAGTTTACAATCACACCCCCCTCTCGGCCACGCCCCCTCAAGACCCTGCTAATACAACAGAAGCGCCAATAATAATAATAATAGAAAGAACAATAAAAATACGCCAGCTGTAATTACAAAACCGTTCCCTTAAAAAGACTTTTATTTTGTTCGTTGGTGTACTATCCAGGGATCAATAAATAAATGTGTTAAAATAAAATTCACACTTTAAAAATATTAAGAACAATGGTTTAATTAATAAATGGCGCATTAATACAAAATTCTATTAAATTCATTAAATAAACTGCATACAGCTTATCTGTGATTTATTATTATTATTATTATTATTATTATTCTTTTACACTGGCCTTAAAAACTATGCAGCTACGAGTTGCATTAAATTGTCTTTGTAGATTAGGATTTTTAAATAAAGTGCGTAGTGGGTAGAAAGTGTGCGTCTGCGATTTCAATGGGTTTCTATGGAATTCGTGCTTTTGAATTTTGCCGTGTAGAATAAAACCAGCGCCGTGTGAACTGAAACGCTTTTAAAAACGGAACTGAACGAGGTCTTGACGTGACGCTTCGCTATACCGCCCTGCCATATCCAAGCTGAAGATAATCCCTGACATGCTGGTGGGTGTGTGTGTGTGTGTGTGTGTGTGTGTGTTTGCACGTGTACATGTAGGTCCACAGTACTGCGAATACAGGACAGGAAACAGGACATTACACGTATAGTACAATTATTGCGGAATACTACAAATCTACTACAAAGATTCTCCCTAAAACTAAGATACGTGTGCGTTTAAGTGTTTATGCATTCACACACATGTCGTATGTGTGTGTGTGCTGCTCTCTAGAGGTGATGCTCGTCTACACGAGGACGGTCCAGCCACTCTCAGTCCGTCCGTACTGCAAAAAAAAAAAAGAGAGAGAGAAAAAGAATTAAAATGTCATTTCCCGTTCCCTGAATGTGTGAATCCATGCTGTTACAGCACCCTCCAAAAGTACTGGAACAGCAAGGCCAGTTCTATTGTTTTCGCTATACATTAAAGACATTTAGGTTTGAGATCAAAAGATGAATGAGTCGACAGATCAGAATTTCAGCAGTTATTTCCTGATGTCTACTCTCGGTTTGAGCCCTGGGATTCGCCTGTGAAGACTGTGGATTTGCTGTTAAAAAGGATAAACCAACATGGAGAGCAGAGAGCTGTCTATGGGAGAAAAAGCAAGCCGTTTTGAAGCTGAGAAAAGAGGTGAAAATCCATCAGAGCCATTGCATAAGCATTGGGCGTAGCCAATACAACCATTTGGAACGTCCTGAAAAAGAACGAAACCACTGGTGTACTGAGCAACGGACCCAGAACCGGTCGGCAGAGGACAACAACAACAGCTGCTGATGACAGAAACATTGTAAGAGCTGTGAAGAAAAACCACAAAAAACAACAGCAGTCACAACTCCAACAACCACCAGAGGGCAGGGGTGAAGGTCTCATAATCCACAGTTTGAAGAAGACTTCGAGCATGCATTATGCATGGTGGAGGTAGCGTCATGGCTCGGGCTTGCATGGCTGCCTCTGGAACATTCTCATTCGTCTTTATTGATGATATAACTCACAATGGTAGCAGCAGAACCAAGTCAGAAGTTCACAGGAACATCCTGTCTGCCAATTTACAGAGAACTGTAGGGGGGGGGGGGGGTACTGTGAGAGATTGAGAAAGGAAAGAATAAAGGAAAGGGAAAAAGGACAAAAGAAAGCAAGAGCAGAAGGAGAAAGGAAAGAAGAAAATTAACAGGGGAAGGAAGAAAGAAAGGAAGAAGGAGGAAGGAAGTGGAAAAATCAGGAATAAGGAAAGGAAGAAAGGAGGCATAAAGGAAGTAAGGAAGGAAAAAAGAGAGGAGGAACAGAAGAAAGAAATGAAAAAAGAAGGAAGGAATGAAGGGAGAAACGAAGGAATAAAGGAAACCTAAAAAAGGTTTTAGTCTGGCCGAGCCAATCACCAGATCTTAACCCAAATGAGCAGCATTTCACCTCCTGAAGAGGAGACTGAAAAGAGAATCCTCCCCTCCCCCGAAACAAACAAACAACTGAAAGAGGGTGCTGTAAAATCCTGGAAAAGCTTCACAGAAGAAGAACCCGACAGTTTGGTGACGTCACCGAGTCTCAGGATTGATGCAGTTATCGCAAGCATGGGATACGCAACCAAATATTAAACACCAAAGTGTTATTTACTTTCATTGACGTCAAGACTTATCTGTTCCTATACTTTTGCTCGCCTAATAATTGTGTGGTCTGATACAAAAGGTTCAAAATTTGATGTCGTTTAATATCAAACATCTAGACATAAACCCCAGGAAACACAAGCTGTAATCCTAAACGTCCGTCGTTTGATCTCAAACCCAAACGACGTTGGTGTCCAGCACAAAGAAACGAATCGGTCTGGCCGTTCCAGTACTTTCGGAGGGGATGTTATGTTCCACCCTGTAACGTTCCACACTGCTGGGAGAAATGCTGCCATGCCATCCCAAACATCTCTGCGCAAATGAGTGAACTCAACTTTGAGACAATTCGACTCGAATGCTTCCCGCGTCCGCGAGAGACAAATCCAATTATCTGCGTTTCACGTTGCAAATTTGTTCTAATGGTCGGAATGGAAATAATAAATAAGCGTCAGCGTGAGGAAAACAAAAAAAGACGTGATTTCTAATTAAAGTTGTGAGAGAAATGGAGGGACGTGTTGGTAAACCCTTCTTTCATCCCTCGTTATTTTCTTTGCGTTTGTTTGTGTGTTCCAGCGAGGGAAAGACACACGCCTGCGCCGCGACGACAAATTAAATGTCAACAGATTTAACATCAGTATTTTGTTTTATTCCTCGACTTCATCATTCGGTGAGGTTTCTCTTCCGCGTCACGCAACACTCAAGCAACTTTATTTGTTTCTTTCAGCCGCTGAAGATCACAAAAGGCTGAAACGGTAATTAGGTTTAGTGTAATTACTGCGAGAGTGTAATGAGTGCTTTCAGGAGACGTGTCTGCCCTCTATCTGCTCACTGCCTCTCCGTCTGGAACTATTAATCCCACATTAGCCTCGCACTGCCAGACATGTGGCCAGAGACCAAGGGAGAGAGAGAGAGGGGTACGGAGAGAGAGACTGGGAGAGAGAGAGAGAGAAAGAGAGAGACAGGGGTATGGAGAGAGAGGTGGAGAGAGAGAGAGGTATGGAGAGAGAGGTGGAGAGAGAGAGGTATGGAGAGAGGGTGGAGAGAGAGAGAGAGATGAGAGAGGAAAAATGTATGGGAGAGAGGTGAGAGAGAGAGGTGGAGAGAGAGAGAGAGGTATGGAGAGAGAGAGGGGGAGAGAGAGAGAGGTATGGGGAGAGAGAGAGAGGTATGGAGAGAAAGAGGCAGATAGAGAGAGGTATAGAGAGAGAGGTATGGAGAGAGAGAGGCAGATAGAGAGAGAGGTATGGAGAGAGAGGCGGATAGAGAGAGAGGTATGGAGAGAGAGAGGTATGGAGAGAGAGGTATGGAGAGAGAGAGGCAGATAGAGAGAGAGGTATAGAGAGAGAGAGGTATGGAGAGAGAGGTGGAGAGAGGGAGAGTTATGGATAGAGAGAGGTGGATAGAGAGAGGGGTATGGAGAGAGAGGCAGATAGAGAGAGAGGTATGGAGAGAGAGGGGTATGGAGAGAGAGGCAGAGAGAGAGAGAGGTATGGAGAGAGAGAGGTATGGAGAGAGAGGTATGGAGAGAGGTGGAGAGGGAGAGGTATGGATAGAGAGAGGCAGATAGAGAGAGAGTATGGAGAGAGGGGTATGGAGAGAGAGGCAGAGAGAGAGAGGTATGGAGAGAGAGCGGTATGGAGAGAGGTAGGGAGAGAGAGAGGTATGGAGAGAGTTGTTATGGAGAGAGAGAGGCAGATAGAGAGAGGTATGGAGAGCGGTATGGAGAGAGAGGCGGATAAAGAGAGTGTGGAGAGAGACAGAGGTATGGAGAGAGAGCGGTGGAGAGAACAGAGGTAGAGTGAGAGGCGGAGTGAGAAGCAGGTATGGGAGAGAGGCAGAGAGAGAGAGAGGTATGGAGAAAGAGGTACAGAGAGAGAGAGAGTGGGGGTATGGAGAGAGAGAGGTATGAGAGAGAGAGAGAGAGAGGTATGGAGAGAGAGGCAGAGAGAGAGAGAGAGAGAGAGGTATGGAGAGAGAGGTATGAGAGAGGTATAGAGAGAGAGAGGTATGGGGAGAAAGAGAAGCGGAGAGAGAGAGAGAGAGAGAGGTATAGAGAGAGAGGTATGGAGAGAGAGGTGGAGAGAGGATTATGGATAGAGAGAGGTGGAGAGAGAGAGGGTATGGAGAGAGAGGGAGATAGAGAGAGAGGTATAGAGAGAGAGGGGTATGGAGAGAGAGGCAGATAGAGAGAGAGGTATGGAGAGAGAGCGGTATGGAGAGAGAGGCAGATAGAGAGAGAGGTATGGAGAGAGAGCGGTATGGAGAGAGAGAGGTATGGAGAGAGGGTGTAGAGAGGGAGAGTTATGGGCAGAGAGAGGCAGATAGAGAGAGAGAGGTATGGAGAGAGAGAGCGTGGAGAGAGAGCAGATAGAGAGAGAGGTATGGAGAGAGAGCAGGAGAGGTGGAATGAGGCAGAGAGAGAGAGAGAGAGAGGTATGGAGAGAGGCGGCGAGAGAGAGGTATGGAGAGAGCGGTATAGAGAGGTATGGGGAGAAGAGAGAGAGAGAGAGAGAGGTATGGAGAGAGATATAGAGGTATGGGGAGAGAAGAGAGAGCGAGAGAGAGAGGTATGGAGAGAGAGGCAGCGAGAGAGAGAGGTATGGAGAGAGAGGTGTAGAGAGAGAGGTATAGGGAGAAAGAGAGGCGGAGAGAGAGAGAGGTGTGGAGAAGGTAGAGAGAGGTATGGGGAGAGAGGCAGAGAGAGGTATGGAGAGAGGCAGAGAGAGGTGTGAGAGATTAGAGTATGGAGGTGTGAGAGGGTGGAGAGAGAGCGAGAGGTATGGAGAGAGGTGGGAGGTATGGGAGAAAGAGAGGAGGAGAGAGAGAGAGGTATGGAGAGAAAGGCAGAGGAGAGAGAGAGAGGTATGGAGAGAGGTATGAGAGGTATGGGAGAAAGAGAAGCGGAGAGAGTATGGAGAGAGCAGAGAGAGAGGTATGGAGAGAGAGGTATAGAGAGAGAGGTATGGGGAGAAAGAAAGCGAGAGAGAGAGAGAGGTATGGAGGAGGCAGCGAGAGGTATGGAGAGAGAGAGGTATAGAGAGGTATGGGGAGAGGCAGAGAGAGGCAGGAGAGAGAGAGAGGTATGGAGAGGTATAGAGAGAAGTATGGGGAGAAAGAGCGAGAGAGAGGTATGGAGAGGGGGCAGCGAGAGAGAGGTATGGAGAGTGTGGGGTATGGGGAGAAAGAAGCGGAGAGAGAGAGAGGTATGGAGAGAGGCGCAGAGCGAGAGAGGTATGGAGGGGGTATAGAGAGAGAGGTATGGAGAGAGTATAGAGGTATGGAGAGAGAGCGAGAGAGAGAGAGGTATGGAGAGAGGCAGCGAGGATATGGAGAGAGGCGGAGAGAAGGTATGGGAGAGAGCGGAGACAGAGAGAGGTGGAGAGAGAGGCAGAGAGAGAGAGTTGACATCTCCCCACCCCCCCCCCCCAACCACCCCCAACACTACCTCACCCCATCACCACACACCACCCACCCACCTCCTTTCTCTCCCCCCCTCTCACCACCTCCCCCCCCCCCTCTTATCCTTCTCCGCCCCCCCCTCCTCCCCCCCCCTCTACCCCCCCCCCACCCCCCCACCACCCCTCCCCACTCCCCCCCCCCCCCTTTCTTCTCCCTTTCCTCTCTCCTCCTCTCTCCTCTCTCTCTCTTTCCTTCTCCTCTTCCTTTTTTTTCACTACTCCTAACCTTTACTACTTTCCTCACTACTCTCACTACTCTCACTCCCCCTACTCCTTCCTTCCACCCCTCCACCTCCTACCTTCTCCCCCTCTCCTCCTCACCCCTCCTACTCCTAACACCCTCCACTCCTCTCCTCCTCTCACCTCTCCCATCTCTCCTCCTACTCCTTACCCCCTCCACTATTTCCCCCCTCCCCCTACCTCTCACTCCTCTCCACTCCCTACTCACTAACACTTACTACTCTCCTCCTCTCCTCTTACTCACCTCTCCTCCACTCTCTCCCTCCTACTCACCCTCACTCACCACCCTCCTCCCCCCTATCAGTCATCCTCCTCTCTCACTCTTTCTCTCCTACCTCACTCCTCACTCCCTCCACTCTCACTCTCCTCCTACCCCTCCCACTCCCCTACCCCTCCTCTCTCCTCCCTCCTCCTCCCCCCCCCCTCCCTCCCCCCCCCCCTATTTTTATGGTTTTTTTTTTTAGTTGTGTTGTTTTTGTGTTTATCTATTTTTTCTTGTCTTTTTTTCTCCCTACCCTCCACCTCCCTCCTACCCCCCCTACTCCACCCTCCCCCCTCCCCCACTCCTCCTACTCCTCACTACCTCTCCACTACTCTCTCCTCTCCCCTACTCTCCTCCTACTCCTACTCACCTCTTTACTCACTAACACTTACTACTATCCTCCCTACTCTCACTCACTACTCCTCCCACCTCCTCTCACTCCCTCCCTCTCCTCCTCTCCTCTCCTCTCCTCCTTCCTCTCCTCCCCACTCTCTCATCCTCCAACTCACTACTCACCCCTACTCTCACTACTACTCTCCTCCTCCTCACTCCTCACACTCTCCTCACCTATCTTTCTCCTCCTCCACCCTCACTCCACTCCTAACCACCTCACTTCCTTCTACTCCACTCACTACTCTCACTCACTACTCACCTCTCCTCCCACCTCTCTCAACTCACTCTCCTACTCACCTCACTCCTTACTCCACTATCAGTCAGGTCATCCTCCTCTCTCTCTCTCACTTCTCTCTTTTCTCTCACTCCTCTCCTTACTAACCCTCCTCCTACTCTCCTCTTTCTCACCTCTCACTCCACCTCTCTCCTCCTCCTTACTCCTCTCTCTCCTTACTCACTGTCACTCTTTTATCAGGTTCATCTCCCTCTCTCCCTCACTACCTCACTTCTCCCTCCCCCCTACCACTCCTACTACTCCTCCTCCTCCCTCACTACTCACCTCCTACTCCTCCTCCCTCCTCACTACTCCTCACTACTCTCACTCCCCCTCACTACTCCTCCTCACTACCTCACTACTCACTACTCTCTCCTCTTCATACTCACTACTCACTAACACTTACTACTTTCACTCACTACTCTCACTCACTACTCACCTCATTACTCTCACACTCACACACTAATGACTACTCACTCCTCCTCCTACCCTCCCACCTCACTACTCATATAACACTTTACTCTCACTCACTACTCTCACTCCCTACTCACACTCTCCTCCACCTCTCTCACTCACTCTCCTCCTCCTCACTCTCTCAACTATCAGTCAGTCCTCCCTCTCTCCTCCACTACTCCTACTCTCATCTATCTCTCACTCTACCCCTCTTCACCTCTCCCTCTCCTCTACCCTAACCCTCACCTCACTTTCCTCCACCACTCCCTACACTCTCACTTCCTCCCCCCCCTACCCCCCATCACTCTTAATCCTCTCTCTCACTCTCCACACTCCCCACACCACCACACTCTCACTCATTTTCCTCCCACTCCTCACTCTACCTCACTTTCCTCCTCCCACCCACACTTACTCACTTTCCCCTCCTCCCCCCTCCTCCTCCCCTACCCCTCCATACTCATCACACACTTTCACTCATTCCCACACACTCCTCCACCTCCTCACTCCCCTCCACTCAGTCTCCTCTCTCCTCACTCATCTCCCTCCCTCCCTTCTCTCTTCCTCACTCCCCCTTAATCTTCTCTCTCACTCACACACGTCTCCCCCTCTGTCCTCCCTCTCACTCTACCTCCTCCCCTCCTCTCACTCCCCTCCACTCCTCCTCTCACCCCTCTCACCCACCCTACCACACTCTACTCACCCGTCGCCTCACACTCCTCTCTCACTCATACTCCCACTCATCAATCTCTCTTCCTCCCACTCTTTACCCACACACTCACTCCACTCTCATCACCACTCCCCACCCCCCCCACTCTCCACACTCACCTCTACACCTCTCATCAATCCCACCGCATCCTCACCTCCCTCCCCCTCTCTATTCACTCCCCCATACTCATTTCTCCTACACTCCGTCTCACAAACTGTAATGTTTATGTTTTTTAAATCCTTGAGAAAGTTTCTCTGCGAGTCTGCATCTCTGAGCATGAATGTGCGACAGCATTAAGGGCAGCGACGTCAATAAGAAAATCCCTGACAAACTTCTCTGGCAGCTCTATGTGTGGAAATGAGCCCAATTACTCCAGCTTTGAGTTTTGTCAAATTAATGAAACCGAGCTGTGTGGATTAAAAAAAACAAAAAACCTGGCCTTAAACCCTCCACCTGTTCCCTGGATCGCATTCCAACAGCTTTCTACAAATCTGCTGCTGACAGCACGATGTGTGTGTGTGTGTGTGTGTGTGTGTGTGTGTGTGTGTGACAGCATGTTTCCTGAGAAACAGGTGCCTTAAACACACGCTTATCAAACCTCTTCCCGAACATTAAAATAAAAAACTCTACAAGGCTTCTGCTGTGTGGTTTTGAAGTTTTGAACTGGATCCAATCTGACGGTTTCTGTACGACTGAAGAGAACGTGAGCGCTCCGTGTTTTCACTCCGAGTGAAAGAAGTAAACGATTATAAAAATAAATAACCACCATAACTGTTCTTACTGCTCTACCTCAATCTAGGCGACTCTATCCCTCACCCCCTAGTCCCTCTCACACACTCTCCACCCACCTCTCCCACCTCACCACACACTCCACACACTCCCCACACACCACACTCTCACTCCCACACACACTCTCACACCACACTCCCACCCCCCACACCCCACTACCCTCACACACACACACTCCACACTCCTCCATACCCTCTACACAACACTCACACACCACTCTCTCTCACCTCTCACAAACTCACCCACACACTTTCTGCACACTAATCACTAATACACACTCACTCCTCACACTCACTACCACTCCACACACACTCACCTATCACACTCTCACATACTCACTATCACTATCACCTCCACACACACACTACACACACTCACTATCACCTCTCACATACTCACACCTCACTACACACCCCTCACACACACACTCCTCACATCCACCATCACACTCACACATACTCACACTCTCACATACTCACTATCACACTATCACACTCACACACACTCGCACACACTCACTACCACACTCTCACATACTCACACACACATACTCTCACACTATCACACTTGCACACACTCACTCTCACACTATCACACTCACATTCTCACACACACTCACACATACTCACACTCTCACATACTCACTATCACACTATCACACTCACACACTCGCACACACTCGCTCTCACACCATCACACTCACATTCTCACACACACTCACACATACTCTCACTCTCACACACTCACACACTCACTATCACACTCTCACATACTCACACACATACTCTCACACTATCACACTTGCACACACTCACTCTCAAACAATCACACTCACATTCTCACACACTCTCACACACTCGCACACACTCGCTCTCACACCATCACACTCACATTCTCACACATCTCACACATACTCTCACTCTCACACACTTGCACACACTCGCACACACTCACTCTCACACACTCACACACACTCGCACACACTCACTATCACACTATCACACTCACATGCTCACACATACTCTCACACCTTGCACACTCACTCTCACACACTTGCACACACTCGCACACACTCACTCTCACACACTCACACACACTCGCACACACTCACTATCACACTATCACACTCACATGCTCACACATACTCTCACACACTTGCACACACTCACTCTCACACACTTGCACACTATCACACTCTCACATACTCACACACGCTCATACACGCTCGTACACACTATCACACGCTTACACACACTCGCACACACTCTCACTCTCACACTCGCATACACTCGCACACACATGTATGTCGACTGTTTTAAGAGCTAAAAGTGACAGAATGGAAGGGAAGAAGGAAAGAAGGATAGATGGATGGAAGGGAAGACAAGGAACGGAAGGAAGACAGAAAGCCAGAAGGATGGTGGAAGGAATGAAGATGCAAGGTAAGAAGGGAGTGAGAAAGTAAAGGAAGGAAGAAAGAAAAGGAGGAAGAAGGAAAGAACAGAAGAAGGGAGCAAGAAAGCAAGGAAGGATAGAAGAAATAATAGTGAGACGGTAGAAGGAAGGAAATAGAGTTCCACCTTAATAGGAAATAACAAAAACTATTCTAGATTTCTATCCAACACAGTAGCAAAATTAACTAGGAATAAAACCACTACATAGAGAAAGACTCAATCACAATCATAACATAGCAGTGAAGATTTCATCAATTTCTTCATTGGTAAAGTTTAAAATATTAGAAATATGTGAAATATGTGGACCGGCATAAAAACTGGGGTATTTTTAAAATCTAATAATAAACGTGTATCCAATATGAAATCGCAGCTTTATTAGCAGCGTCCTCGTAACATCGTCTCTCCCCCCTAACGCTCTCTGGTCTCTATGGTAAGGTTTCAACGTATCACGTGACCGAGACAAGCGTCTTGACATGCGTCAAGAGTGAGTCGTAGAAGGATGTAACGGAGAGAATCCGCTCATTTTTCAGATCCAGATCATAAATAAAATGGAAATAATGTAAATTATTTATTCTTTCTGTGCGGCCCGGTACCCAATGACCCGCGGACCGGTACCGGGGGTTGGGGACCGCTGCTCTAGATGATAACATAGCAATATCAGATCGATGTTTAGAGTGTTTTACTCCGCTTAGAGAGACTGAACTAGCTTCGTTAATCTCTTCAGCCAATTCATCAACTTGTATACTAGATCCCGTACCAACAGATGTGTCCTGGAGTAATTGAACTGCTTTTAAAAATAATCAATTCTTCCCTTAGCACTGGCTATGTCCCTAAATCACTTAAACTAGCAGTTATTAAACCCCTGATTAAAAAACCTGACCTTGACCCGTCTCGATTGTCCAGCTATCGACCAATATCAAATCTCCCCTTCATCTCCGAGATCTTAGAAAAGCTTGTACACAGAAGTTATACTCGTACTTACACACGAACAACAGTCATGAAATGTATCATTCAGGATTTAGACCTCATCATTACTCTGGATGGTCTTTCTATTTCATCATGTACAGCAGTTAAAGACCTCGGAGTGATTATTGACTCCAGTCTATCATTTGATGCTCATGTAGATAATATTACTAGGATAGCCTTCTTTCATCTCAGAAATATTTCTAAGATAAGAAACATATTGTCACTACATGATGCGGAAATACTGGTTCATGCATTCGTCACCTCTAGATTAGATTACTGTAATGCCTTACTGTCTGGATGTTCCAGTAGGAATATAAATAAACTCCAGTTAGTCCAGAATGCAGCTGCTAGAGTCCTTACTAGAACCAGAAGATACGAGCACATCACCCCGATCTTATTCACACTGCATTGGCTCCCAGTGAAATCTCACATTGACTATAAAATACTTTTATTAACCTATAAAGCACTAAATGGTCTCGTGTCACAATATCTAAGTGACCTTCTGGTTTTATATGATCCACCACGCCTACTCAGATCAAAAGATGCAGGCTATTTGACGGTACCTTGAATAGTGAAGGCTTCAGCAGGGTGAAGAGCCTTCTCTTATAGAGCCCCACAGTTATGGAACAGTCTTCGTATTAGTGTTCGGGACTCAGACACAGTCTCAGTGTTTAAGTCTAGGCGTAAAACGTATTTGTTTACTCAAGCTTACCCTGACTAGACTTTCTATTATACTAATTCCCAGTCCTAACGATCTTTTCTCTCCCTCTCTCCTTCTGCTCATCCACACATGCTTTTATCGAGATACTAGAGATCCAGATTCTTTCTGATCTCCGGACCTGCCTGATCCGTTTCAGATGTCTTGCCTCTGGATGGCGCTCTCATCTTCTCCAATTCCAGACTGCTGGGACTACGGCTGCTTCTAAGACCATACAGACTTCATGTACATCCATAATGAACTTTTCCACACTATCTGTTGTTACCCAGATGAGGATGGGTTCTCTTCTGAGTCGGGTTCCTCTCAGGGTTTCTTCCTCTTAAAACATCTCAGGGAGTTTTTCCTCACTACTGTCGCCACTCAGTGGCTCGCTCAGTTGGGATAAATTCGCACCTTTAAGCGCTATACAAATAAACTTGAATTGAATTTAATTGAAAGTAAAAAAGAAAGAAGAAAAGCAAGAAGGAAGAAATGAAGACGCAGGAAAAAGTAAGTGAGAA
>CM022766.1:23032609-23135109 GCA_012411365.1 Ameiurus melas | reverse complement strand
TGAATCGGTCTCAGTGTGCGGAATTCAAAGTCGACTCTTGATTCAAAGTAGCGACTCTTTTTTTTTCTAGTTCTGATCCTTACGGATAATATCGTCCTGCTTTAATACCGGCCTGCGTTTTGATTAATCGTTTTATTATGACACGCTTGCATTCATTTGTGTTTTGGCACAGCTCATGACAGCTGAATCATTTGGCTCAAAATCATACACTGAATCATTGACACAAGAGACAACCTGTTTCGTCTTTATCGGAAACGCCCAAGCAGGTGCAAGTATTGTATTTAGAGCTTTTTACATCTGTGTGTGTGTGTGTGTGTGTGTGTGTGTGTGTCTCACCCTCCAATTTTGCAGTCTCCCGTCCCTCCTTTCCAGGCCCTGATATACTTGGAGTCGGCCCACAGGGACACAGAGTTGTTTGCGGTACTGAAGTAGGAGCCAACTGGACTGAGGATCACAAACAGTAAGGCACGCGAGGCCTTCTTCACACCTAATGAAGACTAATCACACACACACACACACACACACACACACACGGGATGAGGTTTTGGTGTTAGAACGCAGGATTGGTTGTTGATTTACAGTATCTCACAAAAGTAAGTACACCCCTCACATTTGTGTAAATATTTGATGATATCTTTTCATGTGACAACACTGAAGAAATGACACTTTGCTACAATGTAAAGTAGTGAGTGTACAGCTTGTGTAACAGTGGACATTTGCTGTCCCCTCAAAATAACTCAACACACAGACATTAATGTCTAAACCGCTGGCAACAAAAGTGAGTACACCCCTAAGTGAAAATGTCCAAATTGGGCCCAATTAGTCTTTTTCCCTTCCCGGTGTCATGTGACTTGTTAGTGTTACAAGGTCTCAGGTGTGAATGGGGAGCAGGTGTGTTCAATTTGGTGTCATCGCTCTCACACTCCCTCATACTGGTCACTGGAAGTTCAACATGGCACCTCATGGCAAAGAATTCTCTGAGGATCTGAAAAAAAGAATTGTTGCTCTACATAAAGATGGCCTCGGCTATAAGTAGATTACCAAGACCCTGACACTGAGCTGCAGCATGGTGGCCAAGACCATACACACTGTTTAACAGACATAATCAAAAATTTACACAAATGTTAGGGGTGTACTCACTTTTGTGAGATACTGTATATTATTGTAACACTGTATTTTCAGAAGTTGATCTTTTATCCTGTGTCTACACAAGATTGGGAGATTTGTTCTGGAGTTCAAGAGCGAGACACACTGGCAGGTACATAATGTATACTTAGATCAGAAACAAGTGTAACAATCGTACATTTATTAACTAGCCTACTGGGACGCCTGGGACACATGAAGGCATCTAGGGTCTGTTTCAACAGAGAGTGGTGCAACAAACGTGTGGTTTCATCAGGAGATTGCGAGATCAAATCCTGAGGGTGCCATAGCCAACCGTGCCCAGGAGCCAAAAGAGCAAAGAAACATGACCGTGTTTTCTCTGCGTGGGAGGAGCATTCTCTCGCTCTCTCTCCCCCCCTCTCTCTCTCTCTCTCTCTCGCTCTCACTACCCTGTTAATCACAACTAGCCAATCGTAGGCGTCGGTGAGCTCATGTATGCGGCGGATGCGAGTGTGATACGCCGTCCTACACGAGCAGCGGTACGAAAAGATGTTGTTGCTAGCTTCACGTGTCTCTGAGGAAGCCCCGAGCCCCGCCGGTTGATAGCCGTAGTATGACAAGCGAGGCGGTGCAGGTTTTGTCGCTCACCTCGGTGCCCAGGAACGTCGGGCGGATATAGAGGCTCGCCGAGTCCGAACGAGAAACCCAGTCCTGATCCAATTCCACCAGCTTCCTGATGCACTCGAGAAACTCAGCGCCGTCGAAACTCTGCAGGAAAAGAGATCAAACACAACACTCGGTACATTCGACACAGATGTTTGGGTGTGTCATGGCGTTTACAGTGTCCTGGATATACACAGGTCTGCTGTATGTCCTAGATCATGGATCGATGCAATTTAAAGCTATTTAACTTAATCAAGCAGGTCATGATATCGTTATAGACGATAGAAGAAAGCAGCGCTGTGGTGTAATGAACAGGTGACGCACGGACACACAGGAAGCACTCACGGGTAGACAGGCTCTGCGTGCAGACTTTAACATGCGCTCCATGTTCAGCATGGGCCTGAAGAGACGAACTCGGTCATCCTGTCCGCGGTACGCCTTCATGCCCTCGAACAGCTACAAACAAAACAGAGCGCTCACGTCATCGTGTGCGTCGACAAACACCAAACTCAAGGACGGTCAAAGTACACGTCCGCCGTATACGCAACGCCGTGTGTCGCACATAGGGGGGCGGTAATATGAAACCTTGCATGGTTTGAGAGAGTTTGTTTCAACTTGTTCCTTCACAGGTCCCCTAGATGGAGTAGAACTACACAATAAACTGTACTTCTTGCACCTTAGCATAGGCTATAGATACACACTATACACACTATACACACTATACACATAGGTTTACTTTTCACATTATATCTATTCTACGCATACACCTTGACATGGTCAATATTTATTTAACTTCATCTCATTTTAAGATTTAGTTTAGTCTTACTTCATTTATCGTGTGTAGTTCGTGCCTTGGGTTTTTATGAATGCTTCTTGAACACGATCATTTCCCCTTGGGATCCATAAAATGTGATCGAGCTTCCTCTTAGCTTCTGAGGTCATCTAAATCGTCCCCATTAAAATCAAGCACTCGTCATTATACAGTATGAAGTGCAAGCTGATAAAACCGTTCAGCTCGGACTCAACAACTCGAGCTTAGATCTGTTCCGATCGAAGGAAAATTCCCAAAATGGCCAGAGATCGCAGTGAAGGTCGTCTTAACATTAGCTGCAACCACAGCCGAACTAAGTACGTGGCTAACATGGACCAGTAAGGACCACCACATATTTATTCACTTTCCCTGTGAACGTAAATGCCTCCTGTACAGCAGATACCTTCTCAGTATATGCCGATGACAGGGAAAAGACGTGACGCTTTTTGGTACGTTATTGAGTTTCTAGCACATGCGCAGACTACGGACGTCATTTTTATGGTCATGTGACCTACTAATCGGACACGTCCCCTACAACAAGCGCTTACAATAAAGTTAAATTCTTTTGTTTTGGTCACACATCGAAGATCAAAAGATGAATATGAGATCAGACCAGAATTATAGTTTTCAGTTCCTCATAGTTACATCTAGATGTGAGGTCTTAAATGACTTGTTTGGACCCAAACATTTTTTCCAGTGATCGACAATTACTGTAACACGTCCCCGATAGGTGTTTCTTGTTGCCCAGGTGTGCCCGGTTAGATCGACTCCTTGAAACAGTTAATAGCTCTGCGTGTCTATTTTTGGTTCGAGCCTGGGGTTTCACCTGTGAAGACTGCGCTTTTTGTTAAAACATCGCTTGTTGTAATCTAGAAATATCTCTAAGATAAGAAACATATTGTCACTACATGATGCGGAAATACTGGTTCATGCATTCGTCACCTCTAGATTAGATTACTGTAATGCCTTACTGTCTGGATGTTCCAGTAGGAATTTAAATAAACTCCAGTTAGTCCAGAATGCAGCTGCTAGAGTCCTAACTAGAACCAGAAGATTCGACCACATCACCCCGATCTTATTCACACTGCATTGGCTCCC
Source organism: Ameiurus melas (assembly GCA_012411365.1). Lineage (NCBI taxonomy): Eukaryota > Metazoa > Chordata > Actinopteri > Siluriformes > Ictaluridae > Ameiurus > Ameiurus melas. Next base: position 23,131,433 of record CM022766.1, on the reverse strand, counting down.
TGTAAAATCGCGCATTACCTATAAAGTACTTTTATTAACCTATAAAGCATTAAACGGTCTCGCGCCACAATATCTAAGCGACCTTTTCCTTTTACATGATCCACCACGCCTACTCAGATCAAAAGATGCAGGTTATTTGACGGTACTTTGAATAGTGAAGGCTACAGCAGGGGGAAGAGCTTTCTCTTATAGAGCCCCACAGTTATGGAAGAGTCTTCCTATTAGTGTTCGGGACTCAGACACAGTCTCAGTGTTTAAGTCTAGGATTAAAACGTATTTGTTAACTCAAGCCTACCCTGACTAGACCTTCTATTATACTAATTCCCAGTCCTAATAATCTTTTTTCTCCCTCTCTCCTTCTGCCGAGTCACACACGCTTTCATTGAGATACTAGAGATCCAGATTCTTTCTGCCTCTGGATGGAGCTAAAATCTTCTCCAATTCCAGACTGCTGGGACTACGGCTGCTTCTAAGGACATACAGACTTCATATACATCCATAATGAACTTTTTCACATTGTCTGTTGTTACCCAGATGAGGATGGGTTCCCTTCTGAGTCGGGTTCCTTTTAAGGTTTCTTCCTCTTAAAACATCTTAGGGAGTTTTTCCTCGCCACCGTTGCCACTCAGTGTCTTGCTCAGTTGGAATAAATTCGCACCTTTAATATCTGTATACCATGTTGATATTTCTGTAAAGCTGCTTTGAGACAATATCTATTGTAAAAAGCGCTATACAAACAAAATTGAATTGAATTGAAAGTTAAAAAGGATAAACCAACATGAAGACCAAAGAGATGACTATGCAAGAAAATTGAAGCCATTTCGAATCTGAGAAAACAGGGAAAATATATTAGAGCCATTGCACAAACAATGCAAAGATTTGGAATGCCTTGAAAAGATAGAAACCACCGGTGGTGTACTAACAACTAGACATGAAACAGGTCGGCCTTGGAAAACAACAGCTACTGATGACAGAAACATTGTCAGAGCTGTGAAGACAAACCAGAAAACAACAGTCAGTGACATCACCAATAACATCCAAAGGACAGGGGTGAAGGTATAACAGTCCCCCATTCGAAGAAGAGCAGAAATATAGAGGCCATACCACAAGATGCAAACCACTCAACAGCATTAAGAATCGAAAAGCCGGACTGAAATTAGTAAAGAATTGAGCCACAAAAGTTCTGTAACCAAGAATAACTTCTACCCAAGTGCTGGAAATACCAAAATGTGGAGAAATGTTGGCCTTCTCATGATGCAAAACGTACAAGCTGATCTGTGAACCATGGTGGAGGTAGTGTCATGACTTGGGCTTGCATGGCTGCTTCTGGAACATTCTCACTAATCTTTACTCATGATGTAGCAGCAGAATGAATTCAGAAGCTTACATAAATTTCTGTCTGCCAATATAGAGCGAAATGCATCCAATCTAATCGAGAGGAACGTCGTCATGCAGCAAGACAACGATGCAAAACACACTGCCGACTCAATAAAGGACTTCGTCAGTGGGGAAAAAGTGGAAGGTTTTAGACGGGCCAAGTCAATCGCCAGATCTTAACCCAATTGAGCAGCATTTCACTTTCTGAAGAGGAGACTGAAGGGAGAAACCCCACCGAAACAAACAACTACTGAAAGAGGGTGCTGTAAAAGCCTGGAAAAGATTCACAAAAGAAGAACCTGACAGTTTGTTGATGTCAGGATTGATGCTGTTATCGCAAGCAAGTGATCTGCTACCAGATATTAAGTGTAAGTTACTTCAATTTACTTTAAGACTAGCTGTTCCTATACTTTTGCTCACCCAAAAATTATACAGTCTGACACAAAAGGTGCTATGTTCTACAGCAAGTTGTTAAACACATCTAGAAACGAAAGCTGAAATTCTCATCTATCGTCTCAGATTCATTCGAAATTCAAACAATTGGCCTTGCTGTTCCAATACTTCCAGAGGGGACTGTATTATGTAATCTGTGTGTGTGTGTGTGTGTGTTGTTGTTAAATCACCCACCTGCACGGCATAATGCAGAGCAGAACAGGCGGGATGAAGGCTCAGGTTTCCAAATGGCTGAATCCGAGGTTTTTCCCAGCCCCCTTCACCGCTCCACTCGATGAGCAGCATGTGGTCTGTGAACACGGTGCCGAAGGACAAGTTCTCTGACTCGGGTTTAGGTTTACGGCTCTCGCACAGCTGGACCACTGTGTCTGCTGCCTGAAACAAACGAGCCAACAAAAAAAAAAAAAACAACGCCGTGTTTGTGTGTGCACCAAAATGATCACTCCTTACTATAACACAATAATTACAGAATAAATCTAATATCTTATACATATAACATTCTGTCATCCGTCACCAAACCTGGAAAACTGCTGGGAAATGTTCCGTGCAATGACGGGGAATTAACGTGACCTAGTAGTATTCATATGTACAGTAACTCACAAAAGTGAGTACACCCCTCACATTTGTGTAAATATTTGATGATATCTTTTCATGTGACAACACTGAAGAAATGACACTTTGCTACAATGTAAAGTAGTGAGTGTACAGCTTGTGTAACAGTGTCAATTTACTGTCCCCTCAAAATAACTCAACACACAGACATTAATGTCTAAACCGCTGGCAACAAAAGTGAGTACACTCCAAAGTGAAAATGTCCAAATTGGACCCAAAGTGTCAATATTTTGTGTGGGGATTTTCCAGCACTGCCTTAACACTCTTGGGCATGGAGTTCACCAGAGCTTCACAGGTTGCCAGTGGAGTCCTCTTCCACTCCTCCATGACGACATCACGGAGCTGGTGGATGTTAGAGACCTTGTGCTCCTCCACCTTCTATTTGAGGATGCCCCACAGATGCTCAATAGGGTTTAGGTCTGGAGACATGCTTGGCCAGTCCATCACCTTCACCCTCAGCTTCTTTAGCAAGGCAGTGGTCGTCTTGGAGGTGTGTTTGGGGTCGTTATCATGCTGGAATACTGCATACTGATCATGCTCTGCTTCAGTATGTCACAGTACATGTCGGCATTCATGGTTCCCTCAATGAACTGTAGCTCCCCAGTGCCGGCAGCACTCATGCAGCCCCAGACCATGACACTCCCACCACCACGCTTGACTGTAGGACAGACACACTTGTCTTTGTACTCCTCACCTGGTTGCTGACACACACGCTTAACACCATCTGAACCAAATACTGTAAGTTTATCTTGGTCTCATCAGACCACAGGACATGGTTCCAATAATCCAGTATTCAGTATCGTATTCAGATATCAGTAATCGTATTAGTTGAATATTTATCTGTACTTCATATTAGTATCATTTTACAGCAGAAAAGATCATTAATATTACTATTTGACTGTAAAGCATTTCGAGCTACGAAGCATATGAAACATGCTTTATAAAGAAACTTAACAAAACGGTGCTTGGACCCCGCAGATCACTGCTTGCTGCTATATTTATGGTGCCAACCACCAGTCCGCTTGTTTTTGTTAGGGTATTTCTTCTTCTTCTTTTTCTCAGCTAAAACGGATCCACGGCTCTCTATATGTGACTGTACAGTAACGATATCCGTTATATCCCCTCAGACCCAGCACCCTATATTAATACATCATCACATACATCGCATCATAGACTAGATTTTATACATGTTCTTGTTTTCTTTCAGCCTGCTGGAGTTTTTTCCTCGCCACCGTCGCCACCGGGCTCGCTCATTAGGTATAAATTCACACACTTAAAATCTGTATCCTGTGTTTATACGTTTCTGTAAAGCTGCATTGAGACAATGTCCATTCTTAAAAGCGCTATACAAATAAAACCGATTTGAATAGCAACATACATTCATAAATGATGGAAACTGTTTGGCCTTGAAACAAGCTATTACGCATTCAAATATTCTTTTATTGAAACATCAGGTCGCCAACTTAAGCGCACTATGTAATTAAAGTAAACATCGAGTATATAGCCAAGATAAGATATCAAAGTTAAACTTGCACTAATGGTCTTTCTATAGTCTCGCTTTCCAACGATAAGTGGAGTGTGTCTTTCATAACAACGCATCTAAATAAAGCTTTAATTGCTACTCTAAAGCTGTAAAGCTCTTGGTCTTTAACTGTCTCGCTATAAATACACTAGCTCCGGTGTTTCGTGGCTAATTATCTTCTTTGGCTCACCAGTGAAGCAAAAAAAAAAAAAAAGCCAGCATACGCGTAGACTTGCACAAGTAAAATAGAGGCAGCTTTGTCTGCTCGTTGAGTTTGGGATATTTTAGCCATGTGCAAGGGTTTTGTTTTGTTTTTTTTCCGTTTTTCACACCGCAGAGTAAGCAGGTAGCATTGCCTTAAAGAGTCAGTGGCTGAATGCAGGTCAATCTAGCCATTAAATCAGCTTCCTAGGTTAAATATTTACCACAAACCTTCTCTAAAGTCCCATTTACTGTACCTCAAGAGCAGAAGGTGTTAAAACGTCACGAAATATAATGTTAATGCTCCAATACGATGTACGTAGGAACACAGACGGTTTGTAAATCTGAGGTGGACACATGCACTAGATGTAACTCATCTGTCATTGGTGCACGCATCAATCGTTCGCTCAATGGGAAACAGATGTGGGGAAGGTCCCCATCCCCGCAGAGATTGCGACCACTATTTACTTTATTTCAACGACCTGATTCCTCGTAATCATCTGTCGGAGTCTGAGAGGCAATGCATGGAAGAACAGGGAGGATCTTGACTGACCGGGCTTACGGAGATCTGAGTAAGTGGATTCACTCAACACGACACTTCTATCCAGCGAGAGCCAGGCTCCCTAGGATCCGTATATTACTAGCAAAAAAAAAGAAAAAAAAGAAAGGGGTGGCACTGTGCATACATTCCAGCTATAGCAACCAACATTCCAGCCCCTTAAAAGAAACTCTGAGAGGCCCGTCTGACAACGTGGCTGTGTTGGAAATGCTGTGACGAGCTCATATGTGGACTAAACCAAAACCAGACAGCAAGGGGAAGCCGTTTTCTCTCACTCAAGAGGAGAGTTAGCACCAGAGAAACGTCCGAAATGCTACCTCTGGACTTCTCACCGCAGGCAAGTTCTGAATCACGCAAACTGTTTCGGTTCATCAGATCATTACGACAGTGTGCTCCCAAAACGTAACATAGTATAGTCTAGTACCTCTGAAACAGTATGCTGATACGAAATCACACTTGAATTAGATTAGAGGCATTACCTTAAAGCTAGCCACATCATTACTTGAGGGATTTTCGTCTTGGACCTGAAAGGAAAGAAAGCCAACGTCATCAACATATCCTTTCATACCGTAGTAAAAACCTTGGTAATATCACAGCTACTATGCAGTACTTTATTTTAAAAAAAAGAAATACCATGAAGTACTACAGTTAAACCACGATCATAAAAAAGGTACCATGAAAAGTAACACAACAAAACAACGGTAGTATTAGATAAGTACCGCAGTAAAGCTACACATACAGTGGTGTGAAAAAGTGTTTGCCCCCTTCCTCATTTCCTGTTCCTTTGCATGTTTGTCACACTTAAGTGTTTCGGAACATCAAACCAATTTAAACAATAGTCAAGGACAACACAAGTAAACACAAAATGCAATTTGTAAATGAAGGTGTTTATTATTAAAGGTGAAAAAAAATCCAAACCATCATGGCCCTGTGTGAAAAAGTGATTGCCCCCTAAACCTAATAACTGGTTGGGCCACCCTTAGCAGCAACAACTGCAACCAAGCGTTTGCGATAACGTGCAATGAGGCTTTTACAGCGTCCTGGAGGAATTTTGGCCCACTCATCTTTGCAGAATTGTCCTAATTCAGTTACATTAGAGGGTTTCCGAGCATGAACGGCCTTTTTAAGGTCATACCACAACATCTCAATAGGATTCAGGTCAGGACTTTGGCTAGGCCACTCCAAAGTCTTCATTTTGTTTTTCTTCAGCCATTCCGTTGGTGGACTTGCTGGTGTGTTTAGGATCATTGTCCTGCTGCAGAACCCAAGTTCGTTTCAGCTTGAGTACGAACAGATGGTCGGACATTCTCCTTCAGGATCTCTTGGTAGACAGCAGAATTCATAGTTCCTTTTATCACGGCAAGTCTTCCAGGTCCGAAAGCAGGCAAAACAGCCCCAGACCATCACACTACCACCACCATATTTTACTGTTGGTATAATGTTCTTTTTATGAAATGCAGTGTTCCTTCTACGCCAGATATACTTGGACACACACCTTCCAAAGAGTTCCACTTTTGTCTCATCGGTCCACAGAATGTTGTCCCAAAAGTCTTGGGGATCATCAAGATGTGTTGTGGAGAAATTGAGACGAGCTTTGATGTTCTTTTTGCTCAGCAGTGGTTTTCTCCTTGGAACTCTGCCATGCAGGCCATTTTTTCCCAGTCTTTTCCTGATGGTGGAGGCATGAACGCTGACCTTAACTGAGGCAAGTGAGGCCTGCAGTTCTTTGGACGTTGTTGTGGGGTCTTTTGTGACCTCTTGGATGAGTCGTCGCTGCGCTCTTGGGGTAATTTTGGGCGGCCGGCCACTCCTGGGAAGGTTCACCACTGTTCCATGTCTTCGCCATTTGTGGATAATGGCTCTCACTGTGGTTCGCTGGATTCCCAAAGCTTTGGAAATGGCTTTATAACCCTTTCCAGACTGATAGATCCCAATTACTTTCTTTCTCAATTGTTCCTGAATTTCTTTGGGTCTCGGCATGATGTGTAGCTTTTAAGGATCTTCTGGTGGACCTTACTGTGTCAAGCAGCTCCTATTTCAGTGATGCCTTGATTGTGAACAGGTGTGGCAATAATCAGGCCTGGGTGTGGCTAGAGAAATTGAACTCAGGTGTGGACAACCACAGTTATAGTATGTTTTAACAAGGGGGGCAATCACTTTTTCACACAGGGCCATGATGGTTTGGATTTTTTTTCACCTGTAATAATAAACACCTTCATTTACAAATTGCATTTTGTGTTTACTTGTGTTGTCCTTGACTATTGTTTAAATTGGTTTGATGTTCCGAAACACTTAAGTGTGACAAACATGCAAAGGAACAGGAAATGAGGAAGGGGGCAAACACTTTTTCACACCACTGTATATTACAGTATACAACAATAAAACTGTGTTACTACAGATAGCACTACTAGGTACTATAGAGGATATAGTTACCATTGCATATTGTAGTGAATTCATAGCAGTATTAAAGGTAGGGTGATGTACCATAGTAAAACTACAGTAACCATTAAGTGCTCTAATTATGGTAGTAACGATGGTACTCGGTCTACACGCTGCGTGGCATTACTGGGGATGCGAAGAGGGAAGCCATCAAGTCCACTATGGAGGCTGCAGAAAGGGCCTCCTTAAGAGGAGCGATCTGTGGGTCAGTGCCGCTGGGACACAAGCCAGGGTCTAATCAACCCTTGGCGGGGTCACCTGGGTCACGGCGTATGATGGTGAAAGACCCGAAACACCAAATGACCTCAGGAACATCACTGAGGATGTGTCCCAGAGCATCCTAGGATGCATCTTTGACGTTTCTCTAAGGTGATAGAGTAGAAGAGTGTAATATTAGAGTAATACCATAGGAAATCTAGTTACCATGACGTACAGTTAGCATAAAGAACTACAATAAATCCATGACGTTATAAATAGCAGGAAGCACTACAGTGCAATCATAGTAGTGTGACAGTTACTATGGCATATATATATAGTATATTTATCTTGGCAAATGGTAAATGTAGATCATTTCCTCATGACATTGCTTCTGGGAATAAAACTCTTTCCCCATACCCAAAGCTAAAGCCCCGTGTTTGGTTATGAGCAGAAGTCTGCGTTTTTTATTTACAGGAATGCGTCTCAGGTTGCCGAAGATCACTAATGCGCTGTGAAGTTCTTTCATTGTTCACCACAAACAGCCGGCTTAGGGCCTCCTACCTCTCACATTCCTCATCCTTCATGAATGAATAAAGCACACCAGGTGAGCAGGCATTGTCAAGGTTAATGTACAGCTGATACTGGTAGCCGGTGTACTAGAATCATAGCCTAGTGTATTAAAGTGTGGAAATAACATCTAGACAATACTGACAATAATAAAGTACTGTCATTGATTTACTCTGGTACTTCATAGTAGCTATGGTGGTACTACGGTACTTCATACTCACTATAATACTTCCTTGGTGGTACAATGGTACTTCATACTCACCATAATACTGCCATGGTGGTACTATGGTATTTATACTCACTGTAATACTGCCATGGTGGTACTATGGTACTTTATACTCACTATAATACTGCCTTGGTGGTACTATGGTACTTCATACTCACTATAATACTGCCATGGTGGTACTATGGTACTTTATACTCACTATAATACTGCCTTGGTGGTACTATGGTACTTCATACTCACTATAATACTGCCTTGGTGGTACTATGGTACTTCATACTCACTATAATACTGCCTTGGTGGTACTATGGTACTTCATACTCACTATAATACTTCCTTGGTGGTACAATGGTACTTTATACTCACTATAATACTGCCTTGGTGGTACTACGGTACTTCATACTCACTATAATACTTCCTTGGTGGTACTATGGTACTTCATACTCACTATAATACTTCCTTGGTGGTACAATGGTACTTCATACTCACTATAATACTTCCTTGGTAGTACAATGGTACTTCATACTCACTATAATACTGCCTTGGTGGTACTATGGTACTTCATACTCACTATAATACTTCCTTGGTGGTACAATGGTACTTCATACTCACTATAATACTGCCTTGGTGGTACTATGGTACTTCATACTCACTATAATACTTCCTTGGTGGTACAATGGTACTTTATACTCACTATAATACTGCCTTGGTGGTACTATGGTACTTCATACTCACTATAATACTGCCTTGGTGGTACTATGGTACTTCATACTCACTATAATACTGCCTTGGTGGTACTATGGTACTTCATACTCACTATAATACTGCCTTGGTGGTACTATGGTACTTTATACTCACTATAATACTGCCTTGGTGGTACTATGGTACTTCATACTCACTATAATACTGCCTTGGTGGTACTATGGTACTTCATACTCACTATAGTACTTTCTGCTCTCTGTAATGCTACCATGGTTTCCTATGCTACATCACAGTCGCTAATATTGCAGTGGCTTTACTGAAGTTCTGCATACGCATTATAACACTGCCGAAGCTTTGCTATAGTACTTCCTGCGCATTATAACACTACCATGGGTATACTGTTGTATTTCATAGTCACTACTATATTGCCCTGGATTTTCACTACACACCTATACTGCTACATTACAGGGGGAAATAATGTGTTTTTCTCACATCTACATGTGCAATGGTGTTGTATGTGTTTCATATGTATTTGCACATATTTCATGCTATTTCTCGCCCTGCTTAGTCTATAATTCCATTCGAACGCATGAAAATGTAATAACAGTGACATGAGAACAAGCGTATGCAGTGGGGGTGGGGGGTGGGGGGGACGGGGTGTAATATCATAAATCATTTCGTACATGAAAGTCTCAAAACCGCATACTTTTTCTGTAAGGAACTAGAATATGAACACAACGGAGGATTAATCTGGAGTAGAATTTTTTTCTGACGCCGTGTCACATGTGTCAGCTTGCATACTGCAGCCTACTTTAACTAGAGCTATTATTGTAACGTGGCTACACCCTAAAGCACACTACAGTCAGTATGTGAAAATAGAATAAAAAGTTACACATTTACCGACATTTTTCCCCTCCAACGGCCTCAGAACCACTCTCACTGAATACTGCTGTTCAGTTTGGGTGAGCTTGTGCCGAGTGTTGCCTCGGACTCCTGTTCCGACAGGAGTGGAACCCAGCGTGGTCTTCTCTGCGTTCTGACATGCCTTTTTGCTCACCACAGTTGTAAAGAGTGATCGTGTGAGTTTCTGTCCGCTCGATCCAGTCTGCTCATTCTCCTCGGACGTCTCTCGCAGAGAGTTGTTGTCGCCCCCCCCCACCCCACTCTAGAAGAACCCTCTACATTACAGCATAGTGAAATTCTTCGCTATATCCCAAGCTGGCGTCAGAGCGCAGGGTCAGCTCCGATACAGCTAGAGCACAGAGCGTTAAGTTTAAACTCCTGACCTTCTGATCGCCCCCCACCAAGTCTGACGGCATGCCTAAACACGGTTCCTAATAAAGTGGACAGCGAGTGCACGAGTGTGTATACCGTACACACATGGTTTGTTTCACCTCCTACAGCCTCAGCGCACTTTCACAGCAGATGAAGGACACTGGTAATAACAAGTTATGTAATAACCTGTTACGAGTAGAAGTGTGTGTGTGTGTGTGTGTGTGGGGGGGGGGTTAAAAAAGGAGAAGAAATACATAAATTTATTCTTTAAACATGGGTAAGCACATAAAAAAAACGAGCTTATATATTATGTGTGCATCATAATGCACACATAATACATTCATCATTCAGTACTCAGTAGGGTGATCTAACACTTCTGACACACTGGTGAATATGGTAGTAGTCCACGTGTCTATTTTTAACAGGCTATCTAAGACTCCATCTCCTCCGTGCATTATTATTATTATTATTATTATTATTATTATTATTATTATTATTATTATGTGAGCGTGTGTGTGCACCGAGCAAAACCCGGATCCATTCATAAAATGGAATAAAAATGATCTTTAATACGGAGCATGCAGAACCACAGCACGAGCTCTGAGATCCAGAGAAATCCAGCGCGCACGTGACGTCGGGAGAACGCTAGATCTCCCTAATCCGCTATTCGCTACACTGTGGCAGCGCGCGCGTGTGTCGTTGTTTGTCACTGTCACTGTCACCGCGCGCGCGCGGGGGTTAATGATATATATAAGAACGAAGAGTTTACCTGAGGAGAGCGCGCGCTCGCTGAACCGCTCGCCATGATGATGATGATGATTGTCGGTGCGCAATGGTGGAGGCGCGAGCTCCGAGGACCGATTACACGCTTAAACCCCCCGTCTCGCGCTGCGTCACGCGAGCTTTAAACCCGTCCAAAAACAAGCGCACGCGACCCTGTGCGTGCACGATGAGCAAATCAGAAAGCAGGCTTTGTGCTTCGTCACGTTTAAGATTTATTCCGGTTTACTCCCTTCTGGGTTTTTTTTCTTTCTTTCTTTTTTCTTTTTTCCCTCCTTCACGTGCAAACAATTACACACTTCCATTGCGTCATCCGCCATTCCTGCATGCACACTCCTACGCAGGGTAACACTGTAACACTGCATATGATCTGCCCGGACCGCGAGTACACGTTGTACTGCATGCATTGCAATATTGTCAGAGCACCATTTTGTGGCCATTTTATTAGGTACACCTGATGTACTGTACGTTTCTAGCTGTAATAAACATGCGTGCTCACACCATGGTAGAGATTCATCGCTGTGTGTGTGGAGTCTGCATGTTCTCCCCGTGCTGCGGGGGTTTCCTCCGGGTACTCCGGTTTCCTCCCCCAGTCCAAACACATGCATGGTAGGTTGATTGGCGTGTCTAAAGTGTCCGTAGTGTATGAATGGGTGTGTGAGTGTGTATGTGATTGTGCCCTGTGATGGACTGGCACCCTGTCCAGGGTGTACCCCACCTTGTGCCCGATGCTCTCTGGGATAGACTCAGGTTCCCAGTGACCCTGACGAAGGAGTAAGCGGTATAGAAGATGGATGGAAAATACATGATCCTGATTGGTTAATTCTTTTTCACCATAGCAGCTCTGAGCCGATAAAATGTGATTAAACAAACGAATGTATTTCTTTGGTGTGTTTTTTTTTTTGGCAGTTCAATTTTTAGGAATCTTCTTGATGACCTTTTATTAACATCATTATAGCGCAATTATTTATAGTCCCAAATCCCTCTTGCTACACGCCTCTGCTTTTTATTTTTATATATAGATTTGGAGATCTATTCTCCTGAGTAGCACCGTTGTCTCGTAGAGGAGAGCTAACTATAGGGTGAGAATAAATTAGGAGAAAATACCATGAAAATGATGGCTCCGCCCATTCTGCTATATAGAGCAAGTGTAATCTCTGAGTACAATTTAGTTTGATTTGAGCTCAAAATGGGCAAGAGATGTTATTTGTAGCAGGGAGGCTTCTGATCGGTGGTGAAATAAGAGCTTTGGTACACATTTTGCCCGACGCTATCAATTCAGTTCAGTTCAGTTTGATTTGTATAGCGCTTATAACGTTAGACAATGCCACAAAGCAGCTTTACATAAAGGTATAAATTCCAGATATAAATGTTACATTTATAAATTTGACCTTAATGAGCAAGCCAGAGGCGACGGTGGCAATTAGGAGAAACTAGTAAGCATGTCAATTTTATTTATAAAGCACATTTAAACACAGCAAAGCTGACCAAAGTGCTGAGCAGAGTAAAGAAAAGTCACATAGAAAACAGAATAAAACCAAATAAAGACCGACGATAGTAAAAAAAAAAATGTAAAAATGAGATTAAAATGCCTGGTGTCACGATTGGCGAATGGAGGCCGAAGCAATTGCAGATTTTTAAATATTTATTTTAAACACACGAAATAACGAAACAAAAACACTAGGACAACTGGGCATAACACTGTGGCAAGAAACACACACGGAGACAGAAGTGACGTGAGTCTATAACAACGAAAGACCAGGAGAAAGTGCAGACAAGGACTATAAATACACAATGGTGCTAATTAACAAAAACGTGAGTCAGGTGCATGTGGTCAGGTGGTGTAGTGCAGTGGCTGATGGGACTTGAAGTCCCGGGTTTCCGGATACGTGACACCTGGGAGAAGAGATACGCTTTCAGCGTCTTTTTAAAAATGATAATAGAAGGTGCGAGGCGGATGTCCAATGGCAATTGATTCCATAAAAGAGGGGTCGGAGACTGAAAAAGCTCCACCCCCTTTAGTTTAGAAACTGGATCGAGGGACATACAGAAGAAACCATCTGAAGAGCTTAAAAACCTGCTAGATGGACGTGTTGTGAGAAGATCTTTGAGATAAGAAGGAGCTTAAATCATTAAGAGTTTTAAAGACAAACAGAATCTGAAACTGGATCCTAAAATGGACCGGGAGCCGATGGAGCGATACTAAAATTAGGGTGACATGATCATATTTCTTTGGCCTGGTCAACATTCTTGCAGCTGCATTCTGAACCATCTGGAGACGAGCAAGAGATGACTGAGGAAGAGCCAAGTACAATGGGTTACAATAATCTAAGCGCGATGTGATAGAAGGAATAAAATTCTCCAAATCTTGGAAAGACAAAACTGTTTTAGAAATGATCCGTAGTTGATAAAAACTATTCTTAACGACCAAATTTATTTGCTTGGTTAAGCATGATTCGGAGTCCAGGATGATACCAAGGTTCCTAATCTGGGAAGACATTGAGGGGAAATGATTATGAAGCTTATTAATGAGACCATCTCGCAATCTCAGAGGACCAAAAACAATTAGTTCGGTTTTGTCTTCATTAAGTTGGAGGAAATTATTTGTTAATCATTTTTTAATATCATCAAGACAGTCCAACAATGGCTGAATGGAGTCACCAGCTTTCAACGGTATGTACAACTGGGTGTCATCAGCATATAAATGAAAAGGGACATTGTGCACCTTAATAAAATTCCCCAACGGATGCATATATAAGTTAAAAAGAAGTGGTCCCAGAATGGACCCTTGAGGTACACCAATAATAATAGGAGCAGAAGATGAGGAAGATCAGGACCTGTCTTTAAGATATGAGCTGAACCGTTGTAAGGTGGTACACTTGATACCAATCAAATGCTCTAAGTGCCAAAGAAGAATGTTATGGTCTACAGTATCAAAGGCAGCTGAAGATCTAGTAGCACAGCATTTTTTTCCAGCATCCACTGCCAGTAAAATGTCATTTGACACTTTTAACAAAGCAGACTCTGTGCTGTGATAAGCAGTGAAACCAGATTGTAAAGGTTCCAATAACTTAAAGACAGGCGGATAATTATTAAAGCAACCTTCCTCCAAACCCTGTTTCTTAAGCAAAGGTTCAGGACCACCCCAGCATCCAAAGATGAATTTATCAACACCTGGATACTGGGGCCAATTATGGAAAAAAATTGCTTTTATAATCTCAGAGGGAACACAAACGTGAGTACACCCCTCACAGTTCTGTAAATATTTGATGATATCTTTTAATGTGACAACACTGAAGAAATGACACTTTGCTACAATGTAAAGTAGTGAGTGTACAGCTTGTGTAACAGTGTCAATTTGCTGTCCCCTCAAAATAACTCAACACACAGACATTAATGTCTAAACCGCTGGCAACAAAAGTGAGTACACCTCTAAGTGAAAATGTCCAAATTGGGCCCAAAGTGTCAATATTTTGTGTGGGGACCATTATTTTCCAGCACTGCCTTAATCCTCTTGGGCATGGAGTTCACCAGAGCTTCACAGGTTGCCAGTGGAGTCCTCTTCCACTCCTCCATGATGACATCACGGAGCTGGTGGATGTTAGAGACCTTGTGGTCCTCCACCTTCCGTTTGAGGATGCCCCACAGATGCTCAATAGGGTTTAGTCCATCACCTTCACCGTCAGCTTCTTTAGCAAGGCAGTGGTCATCTTGGAGGTGTGTTTGGGGTCGTCATCATGCTGGAATACTGCATACTGATCATGCTCTGCTTCAGTATGTCACAGTACATGTTGGCATTCATGGTTCCCTCAATGAATTGTAGCTCTCCAGTGCTGGCAGCGCTCATGCAGCCCCAGAACATGACACTCCCACCACCATGCTTGACTGTAGGACAGACACACTTGTCTTTGTACTCCTCACCTGGTTGCTGACACACACGCTTAACACCATCTGAACCAAATAAGTTTATCTTGGTCTCATCAGACCACAGGACATGGTTCCAGTAATCCATGTCCTTAGGCTGCTTGTCTTCAGCAAACTGTTTGTGGGCTTTCTTGTGCTGCATCTTTAGAAGAGGCTTCCTTCTGGGACGACAGCCATGCAGACCAATTTGATGCAGTGTGCGGCGTATGGTCTGAGCACTGACAGTCTGACCCCCCACCCCTTCAACCTCTGCAGCAATGCTGGCAGCACTCATACGTCTATTTCCCAAACACAATCTCTGGATATAATGCTGAGCACATGCACTCTTCTTTGGTCGACCATGGCGAGTCCTGTTCTGAGTGGAACCTGTCCTGCTAAACCGCTGTATGGTCTTGGCCACCATGCTGCAGCTCAGTGTCAGGGTCTTGGCAATCTTCTTATAGCCTAGGCCATCTTTATGTAGAGCAACAATTCTTTTTTTCAGATCCTCAGAGAGTTCTTTGCCATGAGGTGCCATGTTGAACTTCCAGTGACCAGTATGAGGGAGCGTGAGAGCGATGACACCAAATTGAACACACCTGCTCCCCATTCACACCTGAGACCTTGTAACACTAACAAGTCACATGACACCGGGGAGGGAAAAAGGCTAATTGGGCCCAATTTGGCCATTTTCACTTAGGGGTGTACTCACTTTTGTTGCCAGTGGTTTAGACATTAATGTCTGTGTGTTGAGTTATTTTGAGGGGACAGTAAATTGACACGTTTTCCACGGGGCCCCCCCCCCTTTTTTTTATTGTAGCAAAGTGTCATTTCTTCAGTGTTGTCACATGAAAAGATATCATCAAATATTTACACAAATGTGAGGGGTGTCTGGCACCCTGTCCAGGGTGTACCCCGCCTTGTGCCCAATGCTCCTTGGGATAGGCTCCAGGTTCCTGAGACCTTTTCGTGACCCTGAAAAGGTGCAAGTGGTAGAAGATTGATGGATGGCTGGATGGATGGATGGATGAGGGGTGTACTCACTTTTATGAGATACTGTATTTTCATCGGGTTAATCAGATCAACACAGTTCCTTTAGAGAAACATGTTGAAAATGATCAAAGGAAACTGGTATAGCCAGCGAATTCAGGGTCCGGTCTGAGAACTGTGAAGTGAAGGAAGAATGAATGGCTGTTACTTTATTAGCAAAAACCATAAAAAATATCTCTCACAAAGTTCAATTGAGGATTCCCCTTGGAATTAGCAACTCGGATTAATTATTGAATTAATCGTGGGGAATAAAATCTTAGGTCTATGACAGTGCGTAGTCATTAAATCCCCAAAATGCCTAGACCTAGCTGAAAAACTCCTTGAGATGACATGAGGAAGAAACCTCGAGAGGAACCAGACTCAACAGGATGAAAAGTATGACTAAGTATGCCAGCACCACGTTGTTTGTGCCTTCATGGATGTCCGTTTCTTAGTTGGTCTTTTTGAATTCGTGAATAAGTTCGGAAACAGTGTGGTGTGTGATGTACTTGCCATGTTTCCTGTTAAAGTCCATCACAACCTTCCGACAGCTTCTCGATCCGGCCATGAGGACGAGTTCAATACGTTCTTCTTTTGTCAAAGGCGTTCTTAAAGGATGTGGGGGAAAAAAAGAAGAAGTATGAAAAGGTTAGGAAGACATTTTGCTAAATAGTGTATTGTCTCCTTATGTATGGAGACTTTTGGGACACTATGTGTATCAGTAAAACCATGGTAACCGTAGCAACACCCACCAATACAGTGATTTTAGATGCGCTAAGTGAGAAAGAGAATTAACGCACTGTAAAAGAATTAAACACGCAAATGTTGGCATAAAATGGCCGTCACAGAGGCACAGTGGGTAGCGTCGCAACCTCAGAACTTCAAGCTCCCCGGTTTGATCCTGAGCTTGAGTTCCTGTCTATGTGTCCATGTGGGTTTCCTCTGAGTTCTCCGGTTTCTTCCCACCTCTCAAAAACATGCAGCAGGTCTATTGGCTAAGCTAAACTGGCTTCCGGTGTGAATGTGTGTCTATGATGCCACGCAATGGACCGGCATTACATTCAAGGTAAATTCTTAACTTCACTCCTGACGTTCCTGGGACAGGCTCCGCATCCGCTAGCAGGACGCAGCTCTTACTGAAGATAAAGAAATGAATATTTGCATTTAACCCTGTCCAGGGTGTCCCCCACTCTATACCCCATGCTACGTGGGATACGCTCCAGGTTCCACACGACCCTGTAAGGATAAGCGGTACAGAAAATGGATGGATATTTACAATTAAATGGAATATGGAAAATCATAGATAAGACATCCTCTTACAGGATTAAATACAGGGGTCACTCCATTGGTCTGAGAGGTCCTAAATGCCATCCTAATAATTTTTAAACAAATCTTCCATCCATCTTCAACTCCATCCATCTTTACTCCTTTCAGGGTCACGGGGGAACCTGGAGTCTATCCCAGGGAGCATCGGGTACAAGGCGGGGTACACCCTGGACAGGGTGCCAGTCCATCACAGGGCACAATCACACACACACTCACACACACCCATTCATACACTACGGACACTTTAGACACGCCAATCAACCTACCATGCATGTGTTTGGACTGGGGGAGGAAACCGGAGTACCCAGAGGAAACCCCGCAGCACGGGGAGAACATGCAAACTCCACACACACATGGCCCCGGTGGGAATTGAACCCCGGACCCTGGAGGTGTGAGGCGAACGTGCTAACCACTAAGCCCATAAAAATAATAATAATAATAATAATCATAATAATAATAATAATAATAATAATAATAATAATAATAAATACAGCTTTTGAAAACTGTATGAAAACAGTAATCAACAACCAACCAACCAACCAACCAACCAACCAAACAAACAAAACCCCACAAAAAACCGAAGCGCTGTCTTTATTCTTGCACTTGTCCGCGCGCGCGAGTCGACACATCAAAGATTCCTTCTGGCAAAGAACCGACTCTTTCGCGAATCATTCGTCAGTAGTCACACGTGCGACCGAGTCCGGGCCTATTAATCAGGTGCGTTCAAGCGCGCGGGGCTGTTCTTAAAGTGCACGTGAGCTGCTTGGGCGTCGCAATATAAGCAAGCGTGTTTGTTTGTTTGTTTGAAGATTAGGATAGACTGTAAAACTATACAAATAAGTCTGAAGTGACTTTCATTAAAGTCATCGAGAGCATTAACAAGGCAAGTATGGAGCAGAGTGTGTATTAGACTGAAGGTGTTTAGAGCGTGCATGAGGATGAGGCTGAGGATGAGGATGAGGAGGATGAGTGTGGATGTTATTTGAGTGTAGTATTGCATTTGTTTTTGTGTGAGCTGCAGCCTTGACCTATAATTGAGGTTTCCCTTTTTATTGCTGTGTTGTTGTTTTTTTGAAAGCCTTGTGGGTTTGGGGTATTGTTTTGCACAGGAAGTTGTTCCTCTGTAGCTGAGTGAATATGTAACACTCTGGGATATTTATTTTTTCTTTGATATTTTGACACAAATCAGAATCCAGATAAAAAAAAAAACCTTCTCTCCTCCATTCCTTTTTTTTTTTCCACCGTAGACTGAAAATGATCTTGTTCTTCCTTTTTAACCCGGTGCCGTCACTGTAGTTATTGAAAGTAGAAGCGATTCTGGTTATTTCTCTGTAATTGTGCTTTTTCGCCTCTGTGTTTTTATCTGAAAGTCTTTCATTTGACGTTGGCGTCCGAGCCAGGACTGACTCTCTCCTCACTCTGACATGACCCAAGAAATGTCCACGTAGATGGTTTCTCTAGCTATCCTGAAGGTTTTATATATAGGCAAGAGCTAGATCGGACAATTTCTCATCTGGACTCCACTGACCATCCTCTAAATCCGGGGTGTCCGATCTTATCCGGAAAGGGCCGGGGTGATGTGTGTGCAGGTTCTCACTCTATTCAAGCAGGAGCCACGCCTGATTCCACCTGTTGAATCCGTTGCTCTTGGCTTTCAATAGACTCCGGTGTGGCTCCTGCTTGGTTGGAATGAGAACCTGCACCCACACCGGAACTTTCCGGATAAGACCAGACACCCCTGCTCTAAATGATGTATTTTGGCCTAGTCACAAAAAAAAAACCCTATCCTATGACAACGAAGATAACTTCATAATTGAATAACCTTGATACGCGTTAAATAACCAGACATCCTGTATCTAAAATCATCTAAAGAGCCTTTACGACTCGAATGTGATCTGTATTAAAGAAGAAAAATCCCATCCACGCTGCAGCTATGTCGCATCTGTGTCCGAGGTCAGCGAGGAATCCGATTTTGTTTGGCAGTGAAAAATGCAGCCTAAGTTTGTGTATTACGTGTCGTTCGCTTCAGATCGAGGCTTCCCTCAGTCATGGAGTTCGGAGTGACCCCGAGGCGCCACAACCCCGTCGACAGCATCTGCCGCAAGCTGCAGACGATCCAGCGGCGTGACCGTGAGTCCGACTCTCCTTTCCAGATCCCCAAACTGCAGTCGAGCAGCTACGACAGTCCGCACACGGGTCTGAGACGCAACATGGACACCATCCTGAAGAAGCGCAAAGGCGATACGGAGCAGAACGGCTCGTCGCTCGTGCTCGCTCCCGGTGCGTCCCGCAGCTCAGGAAGGACCCCGTGTGTCCCCGTGACACCCCTCAGTCCTGCTAACACCACTTACACCGCCACCAGTAAGCTGGCGGAGAATGGCGGCGTAGCACCCGGGCACAGCCGAGCCTGGTGGCATAGCTGCTCCACACCTGCTCTCCAGAACGGTGAAACTCGCTTCAGCCTCACGCCTCCTCTCCAGAACGGTGACTCGTGCTTCAGCTTCTCCCCGAGCGAGACGGACCGGCGCAAAGCACCAGCACATGGCCTGCTCTCCTACAACGTTAACTTTTGCTCCTCAGATGCCTCCACGATATTAGACTGCGAGCTGCCTTATCCAGCCCTGGTGGTCAAGAGACTGTCAATGGGAGATGGTACATGCGCCAAAAATCACTACAGTGGCTAAAAGATGAATTACAGGAATACTCAATGTTTTCAGTTTAGATTTGTACTTCTATTTTTACATATGTCAAATTTGTGTATATAATGTATAATCCTTCCCTCTGATAAACTAGTCCTGATAAAGATCTGTTGTTTTTATTTCTAGATATATCTGACTGACGGTTTTTGCATAACCCTTTGCTGCTGCCCCGACATCTGCCCCTAGACTTCTATTATAATTGACCTTTGAATAAACAGTTTTTCTGTTCTTTTGTCATTGCAGGCCAACATGTAGAGAGAACTATCTGTAGTGGTAGAGAATATATATATTTTCGTTTCTTTTTAAAACGCTGGCGTATTCCTTTAAAGGGCTCGTGATTGAGTCGTGATTGATGTGTGTTTTGTGTTCTGTTAGGTGCTTCGTTTCCATCTGAGCCCAAGAAAGAGAGTTTGGCCGAGGTCAGTCTGATTTGTGAAGAGGACCTGCTCGACACCATTTTCCAGGCCTGTGATACCCAGTGCAGAGGTAGCCGCCTACTAAACACACACACTGACGGTCACGGTTACAATTTCAAGGTTTAAATGCGATTTAAAAAAAAAAAAATATTTTCATTGAAAACTGAAAGCATTTCGCAGTGTGTCTGAGTGACAAAAACGGTCGCTATTGAGTTACACTAGACATAAAGCCTATCAATAGGCGGCTTGTCCCTCTACGAGTCTATAATAAATGACGTTACCTGCTCACATGACTGACATTTCTAGGTAAGTAAATAGCTGGCAACGTCACAACGTTTTCGAGTCAAAATACAGACGGCAAAATGGTTACCTAGCATGATTTTAGCTAAGTAGCTAGCATCATTTCAGACGTTTTTGAGATCGTTGCTCCAATCGTACCAGTTAGGAACGTAACTGCTGCCATTTCTGTAAGTGATCCTGTTTCGGTTAAATTACTTTGTAAATTTGTAGAAGTCAGTACATGATGAAATTGAGAGCACATGGCGTATATTGAGTTTAAATGTTGAATTGAATTATCCCGGGGGGGAAAAAAAAAAAAGTTTGGTATTTTGTAAATGTCTTGGGAAATGGTAGAAAAGCTGCATGAACTGAATAACCTTTAGGTGAAATATTGAAAGGGAAAAGCTTCGTCTTGGCTCCTCTAATGAGTCGTACTGTATATTTAGGGGTCCAGATTTTAACGGGCGCAGGATTTCCTAAAGTAGATGTTTTTTCTTTTTTTTTTTCTTCTTATAATTAGTAAGCAACTAAATTAATTTGGATAATAAACAATTTAGAAATGTGGCAATGAAAGCATGTTAAGAATGCAAGTTGTAAATAAATGAAGTTCGCTACATAAAGAAAGTAATTTCAGTAAAGAAGGTTAGTAATTTAAGTAAAAGTCATTTGTCAGGAGAGTTAGTAAGGTAAGTAAAGAAGATAAGGTGAGTCAAGAAAGTTAGTACTTGATGTAAAGAAGGTGCCGCAAGTCAAGTAGATAATGAATGTGTTTTAAGTAAAGATGGAGGTGAAAGTAAGTTAAGGAAGGAATTAAGGTAAGTTAATTTAAGTAAGTTTTAAAAACGGTTCTTAAATGAACTAAGTAGTATGAGGAGTAAAGTAAATAAAGAATTTAAGTTGAATAAAATAAAAGCACGCTGGTTAACTAAGTTGCATAAATAAAGAAACCAGTATCCCCCGCGCTTAAGCATTTTACATATTCTGTTATGCTAACAGACTCACTCTAGCATGTAGCATGCTAAACTGAAATGTACCTTTTAGCCTGTGGGCCTCTCAGTTAAGATGACTGAACACAAAAACATGTGGATGGTACCAACGTTATTAGTTATCAAGTTGTAATCTATATTTAGCTTCTTGCGCTCTTTCTCTGCAGTATACTGATCGCTGTGTTAGCATGTTAGGCCGAAATAGTCCTGAAATGCAACGCTGATGGGCTTTTGTGTGTCTCAGCCTGAGCACCATCGCGGGGGAATAACCCTGGCTTGAACTTTTGTCTGTAGGTAAAGTGTACGTGTCTCACATCGTGGACTACCTGAGACACACGACGAGTCGTAGCTCTGAGGACAGCGGCCTGGAGGAGCTGTGCAACATGCTGGACCCCGAACACAAGGACATCTCCATCGACCTGGACACCTACCATGCCATAATGAAGGAGTGGATCGAAGACTGCCGCAATCAGGTGTACGTGCAGATCCACACGCGGCGTCGTGAAGCGGACTAGCGGAGTGCTTTTATTTATTTTATTATTTCACACTTTTTTCTTCTACCCCCATTTCTTTCTCTCAGGAAGGACGGTAAAGACGACGTCACTCGGGAATCGGTCAAATTGCCAGATAGCTTGTCGGGTAACTATGATCTCAGCGTGTCCCGCTGAAGTCTTTCTACACAATCTTTTGCAGTGTGTTTATTTGATCCGTTATGTTTTCTCTTCTTCTTTGTAGCCAGGAGGTCATTTCTGCTGAATATGACCTCAGGCAGCCTGGAGGCATTTGGAGGAGAAGCTTCTAGAGCTGAGCTGTATGTGTGTGTGTGTGTGTTCTGAACTTTTGTGCAGTATATTATGAGCGCTATTATGAATGTATCTGTTAAAATGCTATTTGAGTTGCTTAATTCATTTAAAGCCAAATAAATCGACATTTTTGATCATGTTTTCTGATCATAGCATGTTTTTGATTTTGTAAAAGTCTTTCGAATCGTGTTTGATATCGGAAATTAATCAACGACAGGTCGGTCTGATGAAGCGAGAGTTACTGTTGATTATTTTCCTACCAAAGCACATGCCAAAGTGTTTAATTCCTCTTGCACCACAGCAATATGTGCATTTCTTTATTATTATTATTATTATTATTAATGAAAGAGCGATGCGTCATTCTTCTTAGCCGTTTAGTTACGTCATAAGATGACCAAAAAACAAGTTAGTTCCTGTATTCACTTGCATTATAGCAGCTATGAACATCGTTCCGTCCCCAGACCCCCCACCACCACCACCACCACCACCCCTCTCTGAAAGTTAAGACAAACGAAATGGCTTATGTTCTGTTGTGTGAAAACGATTTATGCGCTCTCTTGTTGTACAGCGAGACGTCCGATTTGGTGTTCTGCGTGGCCGACTTGCAGTTTAATAACCAGAAACTTCAGGAGGAGGTTCGGAAGCTGAAGCAGACCGCGGAGGCGATGGAGGAGACCAACCAGAAACTCCTCGAGGAAAACGAGGAGCTCAAGACTCAAGCTAAAACGTACCATGTCTTCTCTCATATATATATATATATATATATATATATCTCATTATAGCCTTTTCACTCATCTTTTTCATTGCTGTTGGTGTTTTCCCCTGCAGGGGGCAGCAGCTGCTACAGAAGGAGCGCATGCTGAAAGAGGAGGTGGAGGAGATGAAGCTGACTTTAAGCTCTTCCGAGGAGAATCGAGTCCGAGCCTCAGCTCAGAGTAAACAGATGGTGAGAGTCATGACACGTACATGTCTTTTGTTATTATTAATCAAAAACCAACTGGATCACTAGCTATAATTCCATCCACGCATTTTATACCAATTTTGGAATATCGTATAAAAAAAAAAAAAAAAAAAGCTCCAGATGCAAATAAAATCTCCAAAACATGTATAAAGAAAACTTGTGCGCACAGTTGAGGTGGAAAATTTATTCTCTTCGATGAGAAGACCTGCACATCTTGCTCTCTTGAACACACGGGATGGAAACGGTGCTTTATTCGCAAATGTCTTCCAGTTTAAATTCGCAGCTACTGCCTCGCATAAAATCATTTAAAACATCGTTATACTCCTGCGGCATTTCTCATAACGGTCCTGATTAAAGCACACCTATTACGGTTTTTCAGATATTCCCTTTCGTGTAGTGTGTGATATACGTAGCTGTGTGTGAATGTAAAAAGTCTACAAAGTTTCAAAAATCGAAGCGCACGACAAACGACGTTACCGACTCCCGAAAGAAGGAATCGATTCTGAACAGATGAATCGAGTCGTTTCCAGACTTTACTTCCTGGTCTAACCTACGTCGGTTTATAACAATAAACCCCGCCTCTGGTCTTCATCGGCTGCTCGCTGACAGACGGGAGCTGAAACTCGTTACAGTAGTTCCCTTTTTGAAACACGCTGACAGCGGTAGACCAATCACGACAGACCGGGACGTCTGACCAATCAGAGCAGAGTATGCTCTCCGAAAGGAGGAGTTTAGAACGAATCCTTTAGAACGGATCATTTAACGAGTCGGGGGGGGAAAAAGGTAACGCTGCAGTTTAAATGACGAGCACGTTAACGTGTGTTTTGTCCTCGGATGCGTGTAAATCTATCGTATGAGCGCTTTAAACCAAAATTAGACACGTTTCAAATCCATCACAGGTGCGCTTTAAGAGGCAACACTTTTAAACGAACACTATTCAACGAGTTATAAAAGCAAACAATAAACGTCCTTAAGGGTAAAAAGCACAAAGTTAATGGGTGGTTTATCCCACAGTGCTCTTCTCGTGTTCTGATTGGTCAGAAGGTGATTAGTTTATTCCTCAGTGCTCTTCTCGTGTTCTGATTGGTCAGAAGGTGATTAGTTTATTCCTCAGTGCTCTTCTCGTGTTCTGATTGGTCAGAAGGTGATTAGTTTATTCCTCAGTGCTCTTCTCGTGTTCTGATTGGTCAGAAGGTGATTAGTTTATTCCTCAGTGCTCTTCTCGTGTTCTGATTGGTCAGAAGGTGATTAGTTTATTCCTCAGTGCTCTTCTCGTGTTCTGATTGGTCAGAAGGTGGTGATTAGTTTTGTCTAACTGCAGCTGCACATCGCGGGTTTATCTTAACGCACCCGTTCTCAGACTTGTACGGCAGACGATCCACCTAACGTAAAACTCAACATAAGCAGAACAGGAACGAACTTGCATCACGGATATTTAAATAACATTTCAGTATAACTGTAAATGGATAAAAGTACGACGCGTTGCGATTATTCTTTAATAATTCAATTTTATTTGTATAGCGCTTTACAACAGACATTGTCTCAAAGCAGCTTTAAACATCTGGACAGCCCAACTTTTTATTTATTAATTTATTTTAAACGAGTAAGGGTTGACCTCGTTGCTCGTCGTGACCGCCTTGTGTTTGTTTATCCGCAGGAGCGAGAGAACCAGACTCTGATCTCGAAGCTCGCCGCTCTGCAGGACGAGGTAGAGTCTCCGTCTTCGTCACCGCTTCATAAACAAATCGATTCATCTTTGGCTTGAGCTGTTTAACATCCCAAAACGTGTCGAGAGACTGTACAATGAACTAGACCGTATAGTATACCGTCGCCGCTGTGAATAATTATTGGCACCCTTCATAAACACAAGCAGGACGTTTACACTCAAAACAATTGCAACATGGAATAAATAATTTTTCCGAAAATGGTGATTTCAAAATTAGTGCCACTCATTGTGTTTGTTTTTATTTATTGATTTATTTATTCGAGTCTATTTTTAGTCATTTAAAATAACCATTCCAGTCATTTTTTTTATAACTTCGTTTCTCTTACTCGCTTTTGGTCGATAATAAGAACACGAAGGTGTCTGTGGAGGTGGCCGAGCTTCAGAAGAAGATGAAGATGCTTTATGAGCTCAACGCTGACCTGCAGGTGGCTTCACGTTCCCCCGTCATTACACTTCATCTTATTCTATTCATTCGCTTTGATCCTATAAGACTAAAACTCTTCCCTCACCCACGTCTCTGCGTGTTTACCTCAAGGACCAGACTCTTTCCTTCGACGCTGCCATGACGGAGAAGGACACGTTAATTCAGGAGGTCAGTCCACTGCCGGTCCTCACCGACCGGTTTTTCTAACACGTACGTAACGACAACCTGAAATGAAAGCTGCTGTTGGCTCACGTCCTGGTTTAGATCGATCGCGTAACCCGAAACCGTTATGATGCTAGTAGAGTAGCAAAAAAGATAGAAGTGGAGCAACATCTGGTCGTTTCGCAAGGCTTTTGCTATTGAACCCATGTGGAGTCGCGAATTATGCACTTCTAATTGGTCAAATCTCAGTTTAACTTCCAAAAACCTTTTGTTCGTCCTCTCGTTCACTTTAAAGTTATTCACAGAGCCTACGTGACCCCTTTCAGGAGATGAAAATGAAGCTATGCCTGATATAATATTTGTGATATTAATATCAAGTACGTTTCTCCATTTCTTTTGGGGATGGATAGTCCAGGTGTTTCCCGAACTGTGGACTCGTGTACATTTGGTTTACAGCAGTTTAAAATAAATAAATACTGCCTAAATTGGTTTACTCATGTATGTTCAAAAACAAATTGGCGCTGCAACCTCCTCAAAATGGTGAAATTTGAAGGTAGAAGATAACCTCGCTAACCTGCGACTATTGGAGCCTGAAAATCCTTATTAGCAGTCATTATTCTCATCCTTTGAAGCTGACGTTTGATCTGATGTTCATTTCCCCTATTTTGTTTGAAGATAACGGTTCCCTACATTTATTTATGTTTGAAATGCAGTAAAACAATTTTGATCCCAGAAAAGTGTAAAATAATAGCTGCAGTTCCTCTGTTGACCACTGGATGCCACTAGCATGCAGTGTATATAAAGCTTAGTGTAATTATTCAAACTATTAAAAGTGGCGGTCTTGTTGTTTAGCCTCAGGAGTGGAACCCAATGTAGTCTTCTCCTGTTGTAGCCCATCTAACTTGAGGTTCGACATGTTGAGATGCTTTTCGGCTCACCACACATGTACAGGGTGGTTATTTGTCATGCTGTAGCTTTTCTATCAGCTTGACCCAGTCTGGCCGTTCTCCTCTGACCTCTCTCGTCAACAAGCCCGTCTCCGTCCCCAGAACTGCATGATGTTTCGTTTTTCGCACCGTTCTATATAAACTCCAGCGATCGTTTCCTCAGGATTCTATGCACTTGTGCGGCTGCCGCGTGATTGGCTGATTTTTAGATACCTGCCTGATTGACCAGGCGTTCCTAATAAACCGAGTGTTTGTGTATAGACCGCGCAAAAATGTATCCCTGCTTTGTGCAAGTAATGATCTGTGTGCTATTTCTGATATAATTACTTCATCTTGGTCTCTTAAACCTCCAGAAAATGAGGCAGATCGAGGAGCTGAAGGCTGCAGTTATGGAGTACTCCTCAGTGACCGAAGTAACACACACACACACACACACACACACACACACACGCGCAGTGTGTTCATGATCCTCATTCTGTCATGCGTTTGGTGTAACTGACTTGTTATAAATTTGGATTCATCTGTTCTAGCTGCTGAGAGCAGAGAAGAGCAAGCTGGAGAGTCAGATGCTGCTGCAGCCAGACGTGGCCATGTAAGAGTATATAAACGCACACTTGTGTTAAAATCTGCCTTTTACAGCGGAGTGTGAATGATACAAAAAGCTAACTGTTAGTAGATATGAAATATAACCTTGATAATGGCAATAGTAGATGTGGAAAAACAACTGGCCGCGCTAGAGGTGTCTAGCTAGCAACCTAGCGGCTTGCTAGTAGCACTTTGGTTAGTAGCACCTGTTAGTCCTTTTGTCGAGTCTGACTCGGAGACTAATCGAAACGTTTGGTTTGTTTGGTCTCCGGTTTGGTTTAGTTTCACACTGCGCTTAAAAAAATATATATATATATATATAAGTAAATAAATAAATCACAACCTAAGCCAAAATGTTTTTTTCATAAATGTCGTACGCGGGCTGCGCAGAGCTGAAACCTCTCGTACCCGTGAAGATCTTACCCGTATCGAGGTGAGCAAAGTGTGCAGATAAACCACTCTATAGTTACATAAATACAGAGTTTTTGTCGCATCTAGCGTTTTATTTATTTATTTATTTATTTTAAAAAAAAAATAATTTCTCTTTTTGTTTGTCGGCCCAAATCTCCACGGTGGCATTTGACTCTTCAGTTCGCATCTACGAAAAAAAAAAAAAAACCCCACTGCGACCCAAAAAGCCACGCCGCGTTTGATTCACTTCCTTCGGTGGCGTCGATTCAGAATCGATTCACGGTCTCAATGAGTCAAGGAGAACACTCCGGGGTTCCCGTTGAAGCACGATGAACTATGCCGCAGATTTCAAAGTGCCCTTCGTTATCGATATTTTTGCTTTCGAACGCACGAGTGTTATAAAAATCCGAACGGCGCTCTTTCAGAGCATTCCGGTGCGTCTTTCCCAGTAATGTATCTTCTTCGGTTTACACATGAGCCATCATGATGAGGATCAGGGTTATGTAGGTATGAAGGGTCAGCTTCATGAGATTTCGATCACATGATGGATGGATGGACTAAACTAAATGCCATTAAACTCCTGTGAATTTTGGGCTTGCATGTGTACATCAACTAACTTGTTGTTGCATACCACTTCTTATATATTGTGTGTGTGTGTGTGTGTGTGTGTGTAGTCCTGGTCTGTCCCTCTCTGTGGCGTACAGACTGAATCAGACGAGTTCAGGGTCTCTGGAGACGGAGCTAGCCCTGGCGCAGCAGGATCCACCCGAGGTGTGAGAGAGAGAGAGACGGATTATCACCCGTCTGATTTTTGAGTGGATCACACACTCGACTCCCACACACACTTCATCCCCATCCACTCCTAAAACACCACAACTAAAAATCGAACACACTGAATACAGTAAAAAAGCAATGCAGGAAACCGCCGTCACTTTCCTTTATTGGATTTCTGGTAGAAGACTGTTGTCATGTATGGAACAATTTTTAATCCACGCCGTATGTGCAGGGGGCGGAGCATTTTCCCGACGTGTGCTTGGCCTCGCCTCTGGACGAGACTCTGGACCGTGAGGTTCTCCTTCTCCTGCAGGGTCCCACACCTGAGCAGATGTCTCAGGAGTTTAAAATCCTGATGAACAGACTGGTAATGTCAAACCGAGCTGTTTTCACACACCTTTCTCCCAACAGAACGAACGTAGAAGAGTAGCAAGCTTCTGGGAAAAGTATCTTCGTGGTTGGTTTAGTTATGGGGGGAAAAAAAAAAAAACCCTTCAGAAACTTCCACAGGTCATAATGAGAACATGGAAAGAATAAAATGAGGTGTTCATGGTGTACAAATTTATTATTATTATTGTTTAAAAAAATTTCTATAGCTAGTCTATAGTTTAGCTAGTCTTATCTTAGCTTAAAGGTATCCACACGCAACGCGATGCTTCCGCCACCGTGCGTCACTGTTCCTCCTATACGTACGAGACGTATTTCCTTACAGAAAACTGCACCATATCAACGAAGACCCGTTTTATGTTGAGCGTCCACTGTCCCTGGGTAGCCATGAGAACCCTGTCGTATTCGAACGAGAGAATTAATAGAAAGGGGTCATTTGGGTCATTGTTTAAGAAATCAGTGAAGGAAGAATGTTAAGCAATGAACTTTGTGTAACGTGCACACACACACGCACACACACACACACAAGGGAGCACCGTGTGAGTTTTTATTTATTCCTCTCTTATTTTATCTCTGAAGACTTTCCCATGATTTAGTTATTTGGTGGGGGGAAAAAAGATGGCCCACTCAACATGCGCACTGTTACCATAACAACGCGCATAACCTAGCTACTTCTTACTAGCTAACCTTACCCTGCCTTACTTTCTAGATTAGAGTTCTGGTTGTTAGTAATGCAGGTGATGATGTTGATGATGATGCAGAAAATGTTCTTTTGAGCAGTTTTAGTGTCGTGGTAACACGTGTGTGTGTGTGTGTGTGTGTGTGTGGATTCAGAGGCGAGAGTTTGAAGAGGACACACTGGAGGTCCTCGCAGCATTTCCAGGCTTTATGAAGAGTCAAGAAGTGCAGGACTCCAACCCTGACCCCAAACGCCAGGTGAACAAAGTGACCTGTATGAACACTTTGGCTTCTTTATGGAGCCTTTATTATTTCCTCCACGTTAAAGGAGCGTTATTAGATTAAAAAATAAGAATGATTTATTACTCGTACAGATAACCTAGAAACATATATCAAACATGGTCAAAATAGATAATGGTTTAAGCCATGACCTCGGTGGGAGTGTGAACGGCTGAGAGACCCGTTTGGAAAGCTGACTTCCAGTCCAGAATGCTTGCTTGGGGGGCGGAGCTTGGTGAACATGGGCAGGAATGGCATGGGGTGGGCTCCTCGATTTTAAAAAAGATCATTCGAATCAATGTGTCATGTAGTTTTAGGAATATAATCAGGAGTGTTATTCACTTTATACCGTAGCAGTTTGTTTACGATTATTTATTTGTTTATTCTTGAAGAACGGCATGCCCGACCTTGTATCCATTCCATTAACGACATTCCCAATGCCTTGCGTCTGAATACCAACACCATGCTTCACTGCTCCTTCTGGAAATGATGGATAAACTTCACTATAAGGGCCAGTTCTTTTATTATCTCTGTACGTGGAGCGTACAGTCTGTCGTACAAGTCCCTGTGAATAAGCTGTTACTATAGAAACGATACCAAGCACGTTAATGGTGGGGTTGTATACAACTAGGATTCATTTAAAAAGGTGCTGAAGGGAAGAGGAGAAGGATATAAGACTCTTTAAAGATTATATAAGATCACCATTCTCCACTTTTCCACATTACATAATTGTGCCTGCCCAGCTCGTGTGTTTGTGTGTGAGAGAGAGAGAGAGAGAGAGAGAGAGAGATGGAGCAGAACGACATGCACATATTTTCCTACTAGTTAACAATCCAGGCTGAAGTCGCCCACACAGCTCATGGTCAAATTCCCACGAGTCAGAGGTGCAGTGCAGAGAGCCGGAGTGTAAACTGTACAGATTCATCTCGAACCATGCTTCATTTTTGTGCTGGAACGGATGCCACCATGATTTCCATCTTCAAACGGTCAGGTTTTTAATGTTTTGACATGTTGAGGTTTGATATCTGCCCTACTGCAGTGCTTATCGAATATAATATAATCTAATATAACTAGACCGGTATATTTCTTGAAGAAAACGCGAGCGGTGCTTGCCGTGGCGAAATTCGGATCGGGCGCCAATACTTTTGTAAGCCGACAGCGTGTTGCGGCAATATTTAACCATAATGAAATACAAAGGTCTTAGCATTGTGATTAATTAATAACATTTATTTTATTTGATTTTATTTTGTTTGTGTTTGTTTAACAGCTTTTATCGATTTTTACAACGCAGAATGAACCGGTGACTCCGCACTGCGAATCATCAAAAATGTCAAATCTAAAAATATATGAACGCAGAAATAAAGAATACGTGTTCTAGTGGGGAAAATAGCATGCTCGCAAAAGGTAAATAACGCATTAGAACATTAAAGTAAAGGCGCCCTATAGAACGAGGTTCCCTTTCTAAAAGGGCTGAAGGAACCTGGAGAAAGGTGTCAGACTCGTCGGTGCTACCGCCAGCACGCTTCACTGTTCCACATCTCCTCACGTAAAACTTCCAAAAATATACTCTATAGTAGAATTTATAACACTACCATTATGTAAAAGTAATGCGCCTGTAAAGTGAAGGCAAAAAAGATATATATATATATATGTATATATGTATATATGTGTGTGTGTGTGTGTGTGTTATATATATATATATATATATATATATATATATATGTATATGTATGTGTGTGTATATATATATGTATGTGTGTATATGTATATGTACAATATTTCAAATAATGTAAAAGCGACGTGCCAGTAGAAGTAAGACCGTTTAATAATCCCTAGTAAGCTAGTTAAGTGCGAAAATTTTTATTTTTTAAAAATAAATCCTTTTTATAAAAGCAATACAAAAGTGTATTATAAAGTGTGTAAAGAGAAAAGACAAAGAAATGGAAGTGCAGTGATTTTGAAAGGAAAAAAGTACTTTTTCATGGGCCTTTAAAAGTAAAGCAAATAATAAAAGGAAGTTAAATGTTGGTTACTTTTTATTTATTTATTTATTTATTTATTTATTTATTTATTTACCTACCAAATCAGGAATTTGCTCTGAGCCGAGTGCGCTCTGTAGCTCATGCAGCAACGAAAACTTCCAAACTCGGCTTCACATCACAAATCACAGCCAGCCTACGCATGTGCGCGCCACACACACACACACACACACACACACACACACACACACACACTGCTGCTAATCATACCGCTCCATCTCCTTCACTTTATTCTCAGTCACTGGAGCTGCAGTAAGCGAACGTTTTCAGCAGGTCGTGCGTTTTATTTCTTTCTTTCTTTCTTTGGTATTGAATTTTGTTGGTGTGGAGTTTGTGTTAATGGAAGTCGGGGTCACTCGGGGTCACAGGGCCTGCGGGTTCAGCTGGAGCAGCGGCGTAGTGGGTGGACTCACGGCCTCGAGCAGCTGAAGCAGTACACGGACTCGCTGGAGAAGGAGCTGCTGAAGATGGCGAGCAACATGCGCCGGTCACGCACCGAGATCCTGCACCTGTCCGTCAGGTGAGTGATTTATGGGGGTGAACTGATTCTGTTCTGCAAACATTCCTCAACGTTTCCTTTTTCTTCCCAGTTAAAAATTGGACTTTTGGTCTGAAGTTGTGTCCTGCTGTGGTGTAAAGATTGATCATGAATCCATCACTGATCGTTTTATATGGAAAGGGACCTTGAGATGTTTGACTCGGTTAAACGTGTTCTATTGGAGACTTAAACCCCTCCCCCCGAGACGGTTTTTGGTTCAGTCCGAGTTCACAGGTGATGAGCTGATACACGGCATGTTTACAGTTGAAGGACGGGGCGAAGAGATAACGCCAGAGGGAGACTGTTACTGCGCTCGCTGCGATGACTTAAACTTCATCTCCACCCTGAAACGCGTGAAATATGTTTATACTGAAATATTTCTGGCGTGTTGAGCGATTCTGGTTCTAGTGTGTCGGGTCGAGCCTTATCGTAATGGTGTTTTTATGCGGGGGGGGGGACCATCCTCAAACATTACTGATAAGGGGCAGGATTTACTTTGAGCTCCTCACAGCAAAAAAAGAGCAAGTGTTTCCAGCTTAGAGTCCCAGAATGCAATGCTGCCGTACACCGCAGAGACTCGTCTCTAGTGCCATGGGACGGCATCAGCTTTGGAAGCCGATCTGTTTGAGTGTACAGACGAGGAGGTGAGAGAGATGTACAGCACCTAAAAAAACAAACACTAAAGCGCCGCTGCATCACGTGTTACTTGGAGGTGAAACAAGGGCTAAATCTTTATTAGATATCTGCAGGTTTCAGAGGAGAACTGATCAAAACGTCCAGTGCGTGTTTATTAGGCAATATAGATGATGGTGTGCGAATTCACCACTAAAAGAAGACGTTCTTACACTGTCCGTGTGTGGGTCTTTATAGGCTGCAGGAACAGGAACATCACAAACTGCTATTACGTGAGGAGCTGGATCAGCTGAAGGCCCAGCAGGACCTCCGAGACGTCAGCTGTCAAACGGACCCGCCTCAGGTACGCTACTCGACCTGAACTAGCGGAACCTTCTGACTGTTGCGCCGTTCTAGGTAGATAATCATCAATAATTACCATCCTCTTGTACTACTAAACTTCCCAAATACGTTATTTCATTTTTCTTTTAGTAAAGAACGATTTTTAATAATGCGTTTAACATTGTGGAACATCCTTGAAATAAGTTCGCACTTTCCGTTGTAGCAGCTGTAAGGAGTCCTTCTGTCGGCAGCATTTATTTATTTATTTATTTATTTATTTATTTTTCCCTCTCGAAGTTGATCATAAAAAAGGCCAGGTTGTCACGTTGCAGAGAAACCGTGATGCGTAAACTTGTCTATCCTGAAGATGGCGCCAGACTTAGTTTCAGCTTTACCTCTGACACTGGAGACTTCTTCCTTAAATGTTAGATAAAAAAAATCTCCAGAGTCGACGATTACATGCCTTTGTTTAAAATCCGATAACGTGGAGGATGCTTTGCCGTACAAGTGCATATGAACGAGCTGTTGCTATAGAAACGATAACATGGCTGCATTTGAACACTGTTGTCCAAGCTGCTGCTCGAGTTTGTTGCAGTGTAATGCGCGCGCGCGCGCGCGTGTGTGTGTGTGTGTGTTTAGGTTGTGTACGAGGAGGAAAACTCATCCCCGGAGTGGGACAGGGTGTATCCGCTTCTCGACTCTCCTTCTGAAGAGGACACCGCTGAGTTCGAGACGCACACACAGGAAGACGATGAGAAGCAACCTCCTCCTGCTGATGAGGAAGAGTTACAGGAAGACCTGAGCAAGCTCGAGAGCTTACACGAGACAAGTTGTGGGGAAGACGTTCAACAGGAATCGTATACACCGAGAGAGACCGGAGATTCTGGAGATGAGACCGAGAAGCTCCGAGGTACCATCGTGTCCCAGGAGATGCAGCGAGAGAGCATCACGGACACCGGAACACGCGGTGAGCACAGCATCTCGGGTCTACCCGCTGAGTTCTGGGTCAGAACGTGTCGAGTAATTTTCTCGGAAGAGTAGCACTGCTGCAAGTCACACCTCCTCGACTACGTTGGCGTTTCTATAGTAACGCCCGAGTCTGAGACCTGTACGGCGCACGCTCCGCTGTGTTCAGTAGTCGAGCATTTAATTTGTTGAGCCTCTGTTAATGAAGCTCTAAACTCCCTAATCCTTTTATATCCCAAGAGTCACAGGGCAGACAGCTTAATCTGAAGAGTCTGCGATGCTTTTTGGCTCCAGATTTTGTCCTTCTATGGTGCTTCTGCCTCGGTCTATCGGTCACCTTGGGCCACATCTACTGTAGGTTCGGGTCTCATCCATCACAGTACGACGCGACCATCAGACAGGCATTCTGCATTCATAAGTTGTAATGTCTCAATGATGGCACTGGGGTTGGGAGTGTGTGTGTGTGTGTGTGTGTGTGCGTACATAATTATTTGATGTCGATGTTGTTAAATTTCAGAAACTCTGCTTGATGAGAATCGTCTCGAGGATCACGGCGGACCGCAACAGGTACACTCTTTTTATTAAAAAAAAGAAAAAAAAAAAAGTTTAGTATTAAAAAGGCAGAGATTCTGCGAAAAGTTCCACAGTATGAAATACAGGCGCTACACTATTTGGCCAAAAGTATGTGGACACCCGTCCGTCACTCCCATATTGTGGTTCTTCCTCAAACGGCCCACAACTATGTAGAACTAGTAGAACTATGTAGATACCAGAAGCATTTCTGGTATCTAATAAATAACAGCGGGCCTAAAATGGAACCTTGTCGGACACCAACTCTAGCATCAACCTTCTTTGAGAAGAATCTACCATAAAGTACATATATGATGCGTTCCATTAAATAATGCCTAACCCAGGAAGTCTCTCTGTACTTGAATCTGCCATATTAAAAAAAAAAAACGGAAGAATGTCTATAGGAACCTCCTGATGTAGTCAGAGGCATGACACGAAGCAAAAATAAACCACGTCTCACTTTTTTTCTCTCTCTGACCCCTGCAGGAGGAAGCCAGATTCCCAGCCTGCACCGGGTCTGAAGACACCCACGAGCAGGCTGTGTGCTGCAGTGCTTCTCTTTCACACTCCCACCCTCAGTGTGCCGGTGAGAGCTCTCTCTAGAATTCGTTAATATCAGTTAGTCACTGCGGTGCCATTTAAGAGCAAGCATTCAGCAGTGCATTGTGTGTTCATATTGGGAGATGATTTGAAGATGGGAGGGAAGGGAGCGGTCAGGACCTGCATCTTAAATAGTACATCTTGTGGATTTTAATATAAATACAAAGGTTATGGATGTGTACTTCTTATTGCTATAATGTCTGAGCTGGTTGAAGGCAACCCACGTTGAAATGGTGTGGACCCCACCCCCCTTATGCAGCAGGTTTGCACAACTGCTGTTGATCAGCCCTGCACATCGTCTCGGAGGAGTTTTATCCCGTTCCTCAGTACAGAACAGCTTCAGCTCTGGGATGTTGGTGGGTTTCCTCACGTGTACTGCTTCCTTCAGGTTCTTCCACAACATCTCTACTGGATTAAGTTCAGGACTTTGACTCGGCCGTTCCAAAACATTCATTTTATTCTTCTTTAATCATTCTTTAGTAGAACGACTCGTGTGTTTAGGGTCGTTGTCTTGCTGCATGACCCACTTTCTCTTCGGATTCAGTTCACAGACAGATGTCCTGATATTTTCCTTCAGAATTCATTTGTATAATTCAGATTAATTGTTCCATCAATGATTTCGAGTCGTCCTGGTCCAGATGCAGCGAAACAGACCCAAACCCTGACACTACCACCACCATGTTTCACAGATGGGATAAGGTTCTTCTGCTGGAATGCGGTGTTTTCCTTTCTCCAAACATAACGCTTCTCATTTAAACCAATAAATTCTATTTTAGTCTCATCCATCCATCCACAAAAGATTTTTCCACTAATCTTCTGGCTCGTCCACGTGATCTTTAGAAAACTGCAGATAAGCAGCAATGGGGGGTTTTTTTTGTTTTGTTTTTTCTCTCCTCCTTACAACCCTGCCATGCACACCACTGTTATTCAGTGTTCTCCTGATGGTGGACTCATGAACATTAACATTAGCCAATGTGGGAGAGTTCTATGCAACTAAAGGAAGTTACCCCGGGTTCCTTTGTGACCTCGTGGTCTATTACCCGTCTTGCCCTTGGAGTGATCTTTGTTGGTCTTCGCTCCTGAGGAGGGGAACAATGGTCTTAAATTTCCTCCATTTGTACCCAATCTGTCTGACTGTAGATTAGTGGAGTCCAGACTCTTTAGAGATGGTTTTGAAACCTTTTCCAGCCTGATGAGCCTCAACAACTTTTTCTTTTTTTTTTTTTTTTCTGAGGTCCTCAGAAAGCTCCTCTGTTCATGCCGTGATGCACTTCCCCCAGACATGTGTCGTGAAGATCAGACTCTGATAGATCCCTGTTCTTTAAATAAAACCTGGCGCTCATTCACACCTGATCATCGTCCCACTGACTGAAAACACCGAACTTCTAATCCTTGAAGGTTCACATACTTTTGCCCCTCACAGATGTAATATTGGATCATCCTCCTCAATAAATAAATGGCCGAGTAGAATATTTTTGCCTCATTTGTTTAATCGTTCTCTTTGTCTAGTTTTAGAACTTGTGTGAAAATCTGATGTCTAGGTCATGTTTATGCAGATCTCTCTCTCTCTCTCTCTCTCTCTCTCTCGTGGTAATGTATGTGCTTCCTCCTTGTAAATAAATGTAGCTTGTGGGGTGTATAGTGTTGGGGAGCTACTTGAATGTCCACATGTTAAACTAACAGGAATACAAACTGTTTTAACCTCCAGATGAAGTGACTCTGAGCCTATCTGAGCTCCCTCCCCCCCACGCCTCCCCACGCCACGCATCTCCCCAGCTCACGGGCCTGCGGCGGGGCGAACTTTCCCTTTAACCCAAAGGTGAGCCCTTTTAATTTTATGGCACGCTTTTAATGAATCGTGCGTGTGACACGATAAACTCCTGCGCTCAATCCGGTCAGTGTTTCAGTCTGGATGCCGGTAGAGCGGCTCGTTCCACACCCTGAGCGCTCATTTGCTAGTCAAAATAATTTCCCTCCCCTTTCCTGCCTGCGTTTGCTTTTCTTCGTTTGGCCTTGTTAAGCGGTTACTCGCTGCTGGCTGAAACCTCGCTTTGCATGGCCACCACACACCTGTGTGTCAGGCGTTTAAAACACACACACACACACTCTCACACATACAGTCTGTAAAGCCCAGCTGCATCCTGTCTGATTTCGAAGAGCTCGGGCACGAATATTTCATTCATTACAAATGACTTTTCTCCTTCTTTAACTTCTCCTTTCTTTCTTTTTTTTTTCTTTCTTTCTTTCTTGTCCTGGTTCAGTTCTCCTGAGGAAGAACCAGGACCTGAAGGAGAGCAGGACGTCCCGGACGGCATGAGCATTTCGCAGGTCAGTTGGAGGAAGTCTTGTAAACTACAGGGGACTTTTTTTTTTTTTTTGTTTTTCACTTGCTTTTTTTAAAATCTACTCTTTCTACTTCCTCATTTTTTCCCTCCCTTCGTTCTTGCAGCTTTAAACTTCCTGTCATTAACCATGTTCTTCGCTTCAGTGGTTCTAAGAGAGCACCACTGATATCTCTTACAGTGCTACAGAGAGCCCTGGTCTCTCCACTGCTGCAGATTTTAGTCTAGCTGATCTTATTCAGGTGCAGTAAGCTCACTTCTCTGGGTCTGTTATGTAACATAATGATATATATATATGAGGATTTAAGAATGAAGGGTGCACATACTTTTGCTTTTCCCTTTCTATATGTATTGGCTCCGCTGTAGATTGATTTTTCACCTGGCAGGGGTACGTGATCCTACAGCCGTTTTTGGTGATTTTATTTATTTCCCCGTTCTGTGACGTGTTGAATAAATCCTTAAATTCATTTGAACTTCATTTGACCTCTGGGGTCATGAGCGATCGACTTATTACGATGATCTTGTTACTCTTTTGCGTTATCTTTTGGCACTAGCTGTTATATCGGACACGTCCAGACTAGATCTGCGCTGCACTGTCTCTTGCGGTGCCCGTTGTTCTGTTGTGGTACTGCGTGCGCTGTCCTGAGGTATTTACGCCTGCGCTTTGAGTAGAAACGTGGAGATCTTATTTCGATCCGTGGCTCATGTGGTTCGTTTGTGTGTTGTGGGTTTTTTTATTTTTTTATTTATTTATTTATTTATTTATTTATTTTTTTTAATGTAGCACCGTGGTCCTGGAGGAACGTTGTTTCGTACTGTACCACCGGCTGTGTATGGCTGAGATGACACCAGCCACTTGACTTCAGCTGTCTGTAATACAGTTTAAAAAAAACACCTTGTGATTTTATTTTTTTTAATTAAAGTGCTTATCTTGGTATTTTACACTGTCTGGTTGTGTTCTGTCTGATTCTCTCGCTCTCTCTATCTCTCTCCCCGGTTCTCTCTCTCGTTCTCTCTCTCGCTCTCTCTCCCCGGTTCTCTCTCTCTATCTCTCTCCCCGGTTCTCTCTCTCGTTCTCTCTCTCGCTCTCTCTCCCCGGTTCTCTCTCTCTATCTCTCTCCCCGGTTCTCTCTCTCGCTCTCTCTCCCCGGTTCTCTCTCTCTCTCTCTCTCGCCCCGGTTCTCTCTCTCTCTCTCTCTCTCTCTCTCTCTCTCTCTCTCTCTCTCTCTCTCTCTCTCTCTCTCTCTCTCTCTCTCTCTCTCTCTCTCTCTCTCTCTCTCTGGTTCTGTCTCTCTCTCTTTCTCTCTCTCTCTCGTTCTGTCTCTCTCTCTCTCTCGTTCTGTCTGTCCGTCCGGGTGTGTGTCTGTCCATCAGCTTGTCTGTCTGATGTGTTTATTTTTGTTCCTGAGCGAGGGCCAGGTGAATTACCTGCTCTAACATGTCTAATGAAACAGGGAAATACACCGCTGAACCCTGCAGGTGTGTTCCGAGCAGGAAACGCGCCGAACTCCACCGTTCCGGATTCCCCCCGAAACACGATCGGACACTTCTGATACATCTCGCCTCCGGTTTAGTGTCGAGGTTGCAGTCAGAGCTTACCGTAAAGGCATGGTTCTGGGAAATTGTGACACATTGTGACAGTTTTGAGCAACAAGACGAAGGCATGACGACACTGTAGCTCATCCCGGCAGCAGGAAGATGTGTCTTGGTCTGCGTTCGGCAGATTCGGTCCTCCTGCTCAGAGCCGGACACAGAGCCGGACACAGAGCCGGACACAGAGCCGGACACAGAGCCGGACACAGAGCCGGACACAGAGCCGGACGCGCTCTCCTCTCTGTATGGTGACTCGTGGCTTTCTCCGCTTTTATGTAAATGACCAGCTGAAGAAATTTCCACTGACTTCTCCACTGAGGCAGAAGCCTGTCGTTATTGTCTCTTTGTTTCCATGCGATGTTCTTGCAGAATAAAAGCGAGAGTGGGTGTTTATAGACCAGCTAATTGTTTATGCAGCACCGTGCATGAGGATTGTGTTTCCTCTACACGCTGGTTTTCCGGAACGCCAGAATAAACGTACATCACAATCGTACACCAGCTGATCTTGGATCTCTTTTTTTTTTTCTTCTTTCTTTTCTTTTCTTAGGAGGTCTGGGGTCGAGCGGATCGCTCAGGGTTTACTTCATAATTCCGTCTTTAAAATCATTACAAACACATCTATCTATAGGGTTCTGTCTAGGTCTAGCTCTCCGTCTCGCTTACCCGTCTGTCTAGCTGTACACGTTCCTTTCCTTGGCTGTCTCTCTCTCTCTCTCTCTCTCTCTTTTTGTTAACTGTCTCTCTCTGTCTCTTGGGCGTCTGTCCTTTCCTCTACTGTGTCTCTCTCCTTTCTTCACCCGTCTTTTACCTTCTGTTGTCTCTCTCTCTCTCTCTCTCTCTCTCTCTTTTAGTTAACTGTCTCTCTCCGTCTCTTGGGCGTCTGTCCTTTCCTCTACTGTGTCTCTCTCCTTTCTTCACCCGTCCTTTACCTTCTGTTGTCTCTCTCCTTTCCTTTCCTCATCCCTTCTGTCCTTCCTATCTATCTATCGGTCTATATTTTCTGACTCATTCTCCGCTACCTCCCTCCTACCTTTCTCTCGCTCCCTTTCTCGCCCTCTGTTTCTCAGCACAGTAGCTCTTATTAACATTATGTAAGAAATGTTTGCTTTGAGGCTTCTCCGTCTCTGGGAGGATTGTAACGCATTACCAGCTCTCGTGCGACTGGGACGCGAATGAAGCCACGTGCCAGCCGTGAGACAGACGTGTGTGTGTCGGGGGTGGGGGTCGACGGTTGTGCTTGCAGGTCATTGATGCAGTGTTACTTCTCTCTTACAGAAACTGACACAGGAGCAGATCTCTGGCGTGCCTACTGTACCGGTGAGGTAAGACTCGTTACCCGTTATTCTGTCTGATTTCTCTGGAGTTTTAATAAAGTACTCCGTAAGTGCGGGTTTGCGTTCCAGGTGTTCACGTCATTCCCTGATCTGATCACTGTGTGTGTGTGTGTGTGTGTGTGTGTTTTCGTGCACACGCTCAGGAGTGGTCTGTTGCCCGTAGCCGAGGAAGAGGAACCGATGTCTGAGGCGAGTCAGCAGGGGGTCGCGTCAGGTCGGAGGAAGTTACACACTCGATGGATTCTTTTGACGAAATGTTCCATTTCTTCGTTGTCTCTTTCTTTCGGTGTCATTCCATTTGTGTTCTTTAGTTAATTCCAGGGCGGGGGGCGGAGCGACAGGGCCGAGTGCGGCGAAGGATAACGGGGCGACTGTCCCTATGACCGTTAGGAACAGAATTAAAAAAGACCTGGTGAGTGTCAGTAATGTGGGATTCAGGACAGTGGGGATGTAGATGTTGGTGTAGTGCTGATGTAGCCACGTGTGTCTCTCTCTGTAGGAGGGGGTGTGTCTTTCTTTAGCAGTGGGTGTGTCTCCCTGTAGAGCATGGGGGGTGTGTCTCTCTTTTTCTCTCTCTGTAGCCGGGGGTGGGTGTCTCTCTCTCTCTGTAGCCAGGGGTGGGTGGGTGTCTCTCTCTCTCTCTCTCTCTCTCTCTTTCTCTGTGTAGCCAGGTGGGTGGGTGTGTCTCTCTCTCTCTCTCTCTCTCTCTCTCTCTTTTGTAGCAGGGGTGGGTGGGTGTGTCTCTCTCTCTCTCTCCTGTAGCCAGGGGTGGGTGGGTGTCTCTCTCTCTCTCTCTCTCTCTCTCTCTCTCTCTCTCTCTCTCTCTGTAGCCAAGGGTGGGTGGTGTGTCTCTCTCTCTCTCTCTCTCTCTCTCTCTCTCTCTCTCTGTAGCCAGGGGTGGGTGGGTGTCTCTCTCTCTCTCTCTCTGAGCCAGGGGGGTGGGTGGGTGTGTCTCTCTCTCTCTCTCTCTCTCTCTTCTAGCCAGGGGTGGGTGGGTGTTCTCTCTCTCTCTCTCTCTCTGTAGCCAGGGGTGGGTGGTGTGTCTCTCTCTCTCTCTCTCTCTCTCTCTCTCTCTCTCTCTCTCTGTAGCCAGGGGGTGGGTGTGTCTCTCTCTCTCTCTCTCTCTCTCTCTCTCTCTCTCTCTCTCTCTCTCTCTTTAGCCAGGGGTGGGTGGGTGTGTCTCTCTCTCTCTCTCTCTGTAGCCAGGGGTGGGTGGGTGTGTCTCTCTCTCTCTCTCTCTCTCTGTAGCCAGGGTGGGTGGGTGTGTCTCTCTCTCTCTTGTAGCCAGGGGTGGGTGGGTGTGTCTCTCTCTCTCTCTCTCTCTCTCTCTCTGTAGCCAGGGGTGGGTGGGTGTGTCTCTCTCTCTCTCTCTCTTGTAGCCAGGGGTGGGTGGGTGTTTCTCTCTCTCTCTCTCTCTCCGTAGCCAGGGGTGGGTGGGTGTGTCTCTCTCTCTCTCTCTCTCTCTCTCTTTCTCTCTTTTGAGCCAGGGGTGGGTGGGTGTGTCTCTCTCTCTCTCTCTCTTCTCTTGTAGCCAGGGGTGGGTGGGTGTGTCTCTCTCTCTCTCTCTCTCTGTAGCCAGGGGTGGGTGGGTGTGTCTCTCTCTCTCTCTCTCTCTCTGTAGCCAGGGGTGGGTGGGTGTTTCTCTCTCTCTCTCTCTCTGTAGCAGGGTGGGTGGGTGTGTCTCTCTCTCTCTCTCTCTCTCTCTCTCTCTGTGGCCAGGGGTGGGTGGGTGTGTCTCTCTCTCTCTCTGTAGCCAGGGGTGGGTGGGTCTCTCTCTCTGTAGCCAGGGGTGGGTGGGTGTCTCTCTCTCTCTCTCTCTCTCTCTCTCTCTCTCTCTCTCTCTCTCTCTCTCTCTCTCTCTCTGCAGCCAGGGGGTGGGTGGGTGTGTCTCTCTCTCTCTCTCTCTGTAGCCAGGGGTGGGTGGGTCTCTCTCTCTCTCTCTGTAGCCAGGGTGGGTGGTGTCTCTCTCTCTCTCTCTCTCTCTCTCTCTCTCTCTTCTGTAGCCAGGGGTGGGTGGGTCTCTCTCTCTCTCTCTCTCTCTCTCTCTCTCTCTCTGTAGCCAGGGGTGGGTGGGTCTCTCTCTCTCTCTCTCTCTCTCTCTCTGTAGCCAGGGGTGGGTGGGTGTCTCTCTCTCTCTCTGTAGCCAGGGGTGGGTGGGTCTCTCTCTCTCTCTCTCTCTCTCTCTGTAGCCAGGGGTGGGTGGGTCTCTCTCTCTCTCTCTCTGTAGCCAGGGGTGGGTGGGTGTCTCTCTCTCTCTCTCTCTCTCTCTCCCCTGTAGCCAGGGGTGGGTGGGTGTCTCTCTCTCTCTCTGTAGCCAGGGGTGGGTGGTTTCCTCCTCTCTCTGTAGCCAGGGGTGGGTGGGTGTCTCTCTCTCTCTCTCTCTCTCTCGTAGCCAGGGGTGGGTGGGTCTCTCTCTCTCTCTCTCTCTCTCTCTCTCTGTAGCAGGGGTGGTGGGTGTCTCTCTCTCTCTCTCTCTCTCTCTCTCTCTCTCTCTCTCTGTAGCCAGGGGTGGGTGGGTGTCTCTCTCTCTCTCTCTCTCTCTGTAGCCAGGGGTGGGTGGGTGTCTCTCTCTCTCTCTCTCTCTCTCTCTCTCTCCGTGTAGCCAGGGGTGGGTGTGTCTCTCTCTCTCTCTCTCTCTCTCTGTAGCCAGGGGTGGGTGGGTGTCTCTCTCTCTCTCTCTCTCTCTCTCTCTCTCTCTCTCTCTCTCCTGGATGTCTTTGACTAATGTGTGGAAAATAAAAAGTTGTACCAGCCTTGGTTCTCTATTATATCCATTTATCCAAAGCCATCTCTCTCTCTGTAGCCAGGGGTGGGTGGGTCTCTCTCTCTCTCTCTCTGTAGCAGTCTTTCTCTCTTCCTATCTGTCTCTCTGTAGCCGTCTCTCTTTGTAGCGGTTTCTCCCTGTCACCATCTCGCTCTGTTGCTGTCTTTTTATTGCTCTCTTTCTCTGTTGTGGTCTCTTTCTGTTACTATCTCTCTTGGTTACCATACTTCTTCAGTTCTCTCTCTCTCTCTCTCCATAACTGTCTGTCTGTCTTTGTAGCAGTCTCCCTGTAGGATTCTGTTTTCTCTCTGTGTCTCGATCATAGACGTAGTATATCCTGTTTAAAATGCATTGTTTCTGATTGGCTGCTGATGGCGACGCGTCACCCTGTAGAAAACCTCTCAACACAAGGTTGAGGGCCGAGTTTACACCCGGATTTGCTTTCAACTGGTGTAAATAAGCCGTGCACAGTCTTCCATCTGATCAGAACCGTGTGTTTCCCTCAGGAGACGCCCAGCAGCAGTATGGAGACCATCGGAGAGCAGAGATCCCAGGAAGACAGTGACGGTTTAGTAACTCCTGATAAAAACGGTAAACCAGCCGCTAAGTATACTTCTGCGCATCCTCTAACATCACTAATAATAATTAGCGTATGGTTTTATTTAACGCAAGAAACTACTCAAAATAACCGCGTCCAACTGCTGTCGCTTTACCCGCTGAGTATCACTCAAGTTAAGCTAACGTAACTATCCGGCTAGCCGACAGTTTCAGGAGACAAACCTGTCAAAATAAATAAATAGCATCGCTTTAACAAAGCGATTTCACTCTTCACCAACGTTCGCTTAAAAATTAGCTAGCGTTAGCGTGTCGACATCCTCTCGTAATTTGCATATTAAATATGATTGGTCCAAGGCATTGGAGATGATTTAATGCCATCGCCTCAAGCTTCCTGAATCAGTTTTCTACAGAAGTACTGAGAATGTCCGTCTGCGTGGGGAATCGAGAGCTGTGGTGGTAATCATGATCCAAACACCACGCGGTGTACTCGGACAGGGGTTCAATATTTTCATTGTCATGTGCTCGCTCTCTCTCTCTCTCTCTCTCTCTCTCAGGTGCCATTCCTGAAGACGGTGAATCAGTGAGGGAAGACG
This sequence comes from Ameiurus melas, assembly GCA_012411365.1. NCBI lineage: Eukaryota > Metazoa > Chordata > Actinopteri > Siluriformes > Ictaluridae > Ameiurus > Ameiurus melas. The sequence goes on along the minus strand of CM022766.1, from coordinate 23,086,899 downwards.
GGTGAGCTTCATGTGAATGTTGAGTTTTGTTATTCAACAGCTCGTATATCCTGAAGGATATAAACAGTGCTGGCTAAGAGCTAAAAGAAGTAAAAAGGGTGCGAGTACAAGAGGGTGAAGCGTAAAAAGGGTGCGAGTGCAAGGGGTGAAGGGTAAAGGGCCTTTTAAACAGAGAGCGATTAAGCGACACAAACCGATGTCGTTCTTGAATCGAAACAATAGATCCCTATGGAGCTGTTCACATCGGGTGTGATCACTCGTGGTGCGAAAAAGCGAGATTTTTTTTTTTTCTCGACTAATGTCTTTTTTTTTTTTTTTTTTTTTTTCCCCCCCACCGTCACCCAGTGATTAAATGGGCTGTCCAATTAGATTTGAGCTGTAGATAACGTGCCCAGAGCCGCTGCTTTTGCACAGAAGTATGAGATCGGTCACCCTATAGCACAGAAAGCTGTTTTGAAAAACCAAAGAAGAGTATTCCGGACAAGACAAATGGAGTAGGGTGGGGGGCCGGCTGTAGGGGCGGCGGGGCCGGCTGTAAGAGGGGGCGGCGGGGCGGCTGTAAGGCGGCGGGGCCGGCTGTAAGAGGGGGCGGCGGGGCGGCTGTAAGGCGGCGGGGCCGGCTGTAGAGGGGGGCGGGGCCGGCTGTAAGAGGGGCGGGGCCGGCTGTAGAGGGGCGGCGGGCCGGCTGTAAGAGGGGGGCGGCGGGGCCGGCTGTAAGAGGGGGGCGGCGGGGTCGGGTGTTAAATGGGGCGGCGGGGTCGGGCGTAAGAGGGGGCTATAGACTGAACACATTAATACGCGTACGCACGACGTCATCGTTTTCAGAGACGCGGGCTTCGTTTTGAAAAAGTGCAAGAAAACCTAGTGCAAGTTTGTGTTTTCAGGGCCCCGAAACGCTGTCGTCGTGTAAACGATCAGCTGAAACGTGTAAACAGTTTCCCAGTATTTAGTTCATCGTCGTGTAAACAATACCCCCCGACTGCGCAAGGAGGAAGGAAGTGTAAAAGGAATGAAAGGAGGAAATGCAAACAGGAGGAAAGGAGAGAGTGCAGAAAGGGATGTAGAATGAGAAAGAGGAGGAAGGGAAGAGCGTACAGAAAGGGATGGGGATTGGGAAGGGGGGGAAAGGGAGGAAGTGAAGGAAAGAAAAAGGCAACCTGGAAACCACCATGAAAGATTGATGGAGAAACGGTCTGTGAGGAAAGTTAAAGGATGAGAGCGATATTAAAGCAGAAAAATGAATGAAGGAGATGGAAATGTAGTAGGTGTATAAACTTTTGTGCACGCGTGGAATGTTCAGATATATCACTGGTGTGTATTCTCTTCTCCATTCAGACTGACTCAGAGTGAGAAAGACATCGAGGTGAGTTTCATTTAATTCATTACCGCAGTACAACTACTCATCTCACTGCTGCAGAGTGGAGAGTGTGTGACTGTAACTGTGTGTGTGTGTGTGTGTGTGTGTGTGTGTTTGGTACCAGGCCGAGTTCCTCCGTCTGTCTCTGGGTCACCGCTGTGACATGTTCACTCTGGAGAAGAGACTTCGTCTGGAGGAGCGCTCAAGGAACCTGGCCGAGGAGAACGTACGCCGAGAAGTGTCCAGCTGTCAGGGTCTGCTCCAGGTGTGTGTGTGTGTGTGTGTGTGTGTGTGTGTGTGCATTTTACTTCATAGTGTGTGGTATTTGTAATCAGAGAAGTGAAAAAGAAAAGGAAGTGAGAATGGGTGAACAAAATGAAAGAATGAAGAAGGGAAGAAGGAAATAATGGAGAAGAATGAAAGCAGTCAAAGACAAAGGAAAGAAGTGAAGAAGAATTAAAGTCAGAAATAATTAAATAAATGAACGAATAAATAAATAACTAAATATTTCCAAATGGTTGGGGGGGCCCCCCACATGAAATCTGATTGGCCGGTCCGACTGGGTCACATGTTCTGAAATCTGACTAGTGATTTAAACCCAGTTTAAACATGTGGCCTGTGTAATGCTAAGCTGGTGTCGATTCGCCTCCTCTACTGGTGAGCAGCGTTAGCGTTATTGGACACCAGTCGTTCTTGGACTCCTCCACATCATTGGCACGTAAGAAAAATCTGTCTGAACGTTCGCGGCACCTCGCAGCGTGCAAAGTGGGTTAGTCGCTAGCTGCTGATGCAGTTCCTGTTTAAAAACTATTGAGTAACGGTGGGATTAACAATCGAGGTGTGTGATGACCTGAGGAACAACGTGAGTAACGACAGGACCCGAGTAACGATGTGTGTGAGGACATGAATCGGGTGGGTGTGAGGACATGAATCGGGTGGGTGTGAGGACATGAATCGGATGTGTGCGGATATGAATCGTGTGCGGTGGGGATAGATGGGTAATGCAGTGAGAGGATATGAATCGTGTGCGAGTGAGAGGATATGAATCGTGTGCGAGTGAGAGGATATGAATCGTGTGCGAGTGAGAGGATATGAATCGTGTGCGAGTGAGAGGATATGGTGTAGTGATGAGGATTATGAATGTGGGGGATAGGTGGGTGCGGACATGAATCAGGTGGGTGTGAGGACATGAATCAGGTGCGGATATGAATCGTGTGCGAGTGAGAGGATATGAATCGTGTGCGAGTGAGAGGATATGAATCGTGTGCGAGTGAGAGGATATGAATCGTGTACGAGTGAGAGGATATGAATCGGGTGCGAGTGAGCGGATATGAATCGTGTGGGGATATAGATCGGGGTTAGAGTGAGAGGATATGAATCGTGTGAGGATATGGATAGGTATGCGAGTGAGAGGATATGAATCGGTATGCGAGTGAGAGGATATGAATCGTGTGGGGATATGAATCGGGTGCGAGTGAGAGGATATAAATCGGTATGCAGTGAGGGATATAGATCGTGTGCGAGTGAGAGGATATGAATCGGTGCGGTGAGGATATGAATGGGATGTGTGAGAGGATATAAATGGTGTCGAGTGAGAGGATATAGATAAGGTGCGAGTGAGAGGATATGAATCGTGTGGGGATATGAATCGGGTGCGAGTGAGAGGATATGAATCGTGTGAGGATATGAATCGTGTGCGAGTGAGAGGATATGAATCGTGTGCGAGTGAGAGGATATGAATCGTGTGGGGATATGAATCGGGTGCGAGTGAGAGGATGAATGTGTGCCAGTGAGAGGATATGAATCGGTGCGGTGAGGGTGTGTTGAGGATATGATGGTGAGTGAGAGGATATGAATGGTGTGAGGATATAGATAGGTGCGGTGAGAGGATATGAATCGGTGCGGTGAGAGGATGTTATATGATGTGTGGGGATATGAATCGGGTGCGGTGAGAGGATATGAATGTGTGGATGAGAGGGATATGAATGTGGAGTGAGAGATATGGTTGTGAGGTATTATGAATGGGAGTGAGAGGATATGAATCGGGTGCGAAAGTGAGAGGATATGAATCGGTGAGGATATGAATCGGGCGCAGTGAGAGGATATGAATCGTGTTGAGATATGAATGTAAAGTGAAAGTGAGAGAGATATGAATCGGTGCGAGTGAGAGGATATGAATCGTGTGAGGATATGAATCGGGTGCGAGTGAGAGGATATGAATCGTGTGAGGATATGAATCGTGTGCGAGTGAGAGGATATGAATCGTGTGGGGATATGAATCGGGTGCGAGTGAGAGGATATGAATCGTGTGAGGATATGAATCGGGTGCGAGTGAGAGGATATGAATCGTGTGGGGATATGAATCGGTGCGAGTGAGAGGATATGAATCGTGTGAGGATATGAATCGGGTGCGAGTGAGAGGATATGAATCGAGTGCGAGTGAGAGGATATGAATCGTGTGGGGATATGAATCGTGTGGGGATATGAATCGTGTGGGGATATGAATCGTGTGGGGATATGAATCGGGTGCGAGTGAGAGGATATGAATCGTGTGCGACTGAGAGGATATGAATCGGGTGCGAGTGAGAGGATATGAATCGTGTGAGGATATGAATCGGGTGCGAGTGAGAGGATATGAATCGTGTGAGGATATGAATCGGGTGCGAGTGAGAGGATATGAATCGGGTGCGAGTGAGCGGATATGAATCGTGTGAGGATATGAATCGTGGTGCGAGTGAGGGGATATGAATCGGTGCGAGTGAGAGGATATGAATCGGTTGCGAGTGAGAGGATATGAATCGTGTGGTGAGGATATGAATCGGGTGCGAAGTGAGGATATGAATCGTGGTGAGGATATTGTAATTGTAAAGCAGTGAGAGGATATGAATCGTGGTGAGGATATGAATCGGTGCGAGGTAGAGGATATGAATCGGGTGTGAGTGAGATATGAATCGGGTGTGAGTGAGAGGATATGAATCGTGTGAGGATATGAATCGTGTGCGAGTGAGAGGATATGAATCGTGTGGGGATATGAATCGGGTGCGAGTGAGAGGATATGAATCGTGTGGGTGTGAGGATATGAATCGGATGTGTGCGGATATGAATCGTGTGCGAGTGAGAGGATATGAATCGTGTGCGAGTGAGAGGATATGAATCGTGTGGGGATATGAATCGGGTGCGGACATGAATCGGGTGGGTGTGAGGACATGAATCGGGTGCGGATATGAATCGGGTGCGAGTGAGAGGATATGAATCGGGTGCGAGTGAGAGGATATGAATGTGGTGAGATAAGATTGTGGGGAGGGATATGAATGTGTGGGGATATGAATCGGGTGCGGACATGAATGGGTGGGTGTGAGGATATGAATCGTGTGGGGATATGAATCGGGTGCGAGTGAGAGGATATGAATCGGGTGCGAGTGAGAGGATATGAATCGTGTGAGGATATGAATCGGGTGCGAGTGAGAGGATATGAATCGTGTGCGAGTGAGAGGATATGAATCGTGGGGATATGAATCGTGTGCGAGTGAGAGGATATGAATCGGTGCGAGAGTGAGAGGATATGAATCGTGTGAGGATATGAATCGGGTGCGAGTGAGAGGATATGAATCGTGTGGGAGGATATGAATCGGTGCGAGTGAGAGGATATGAATCGGGTGCGAGTGAGAGGATATGAATCGGGTGCGAGTGAGAGGATATGAATCGTGTGGGGATATGAATCGGGTGCGAGTGAGAGGATATGAATCGTGTGAGGATATGAATCGGGTGCGAGTGAGAGGATATGAATCGGGTGTGAGTGAGCGGATATGAATCGTGTGAGGACATGAATCGGGTGGGTGTGAGGACATGAATCGGGTGGGGACATGAATCGGGTGGGTGTGAGGATATGAATCGGGTGCGGATATGAATCGGGTGGGTGTGAGGATATGAATCGGATGTGTGCGGATATGAATCGGATGTGTGTGGATATGAATCGTGTGCGAGTGAGAGGATATGAATTGTGTGCGAGTGAGAGGATATGAATCGTGGTGGGGATATGAATGCAGACATGGGTGCGGATATGAATGGTGGGTGTGAGGATATGATGGTGCGGATATGAATCGTGTGCGAGTGAGAGGATATGAATCGGATGTGTGCGGATATGAATCGGATGTGTGCGGATATGAATCGTGTGCGAGTGAGAGGATATGAATCGGGTGCGAGTGAGAGGATATGAATCGTGTGAGGATATGAATCGTGTGGGGATATGAATCGTGTGGGGATATGAATCGGGTGCGAGTGAGAGGATATGAATCGTGTGAGGATATGAATCGGGTGCGAGTGAGAGGATATGAATCGGGTGCGAGTGAGAGGATATGAATCGGGTGCGAGTGAGAGGATATGAATCGGGTGCGAGTGAGAGGATATGAATCGGGTGCGAGTGAGAGGATATGAATCGTGTGAGGATATGAATCGGGTGCGAGTGAGAGGATATGAATCGGGTAAAGAGTGAGAGGATATGAATCGGAAGCAAGTGAGAGGATATGAATCGGTAAGAGGATAAGTGAATCGGTGTAGTGAGGATATGAATCGTGGTGCGAGTAGAGGATATGAATCGTGGGTGAGGATATGAATCGGAGCGAGTGAGAGGATATGAATCGGGTGAGGATATGAATCGTGTGAGGATATGAATCGTGTGCGAGTGAGAGGATATGAATCGTGTGAGGATATGAATCAGAGCAGTGAGAGATATGAATGTGGTGAGGATATGAATCGTGGTGCGAAGGTGAGAGGATATGAATCGTGTGGGGATATGAATCGGGTGCGAAAGGAGAGGATTGTGAATCGGGTGCGAGTGAGAGATATGAATCGTGGTGGGGATAAGAATCGGTGCGAAGTGAGAGGATATGAATCGTATGAGGATATGAATCGGTGCGAGTGAGAGGATATGAATCGTGGTGGAGGATATGAATCGTGGTGGGGGATATGAATCGTGGGGATATGAATCGGGTGCGAAAGTGAGAGGATATGAATCGGGTGCGAAAGTGAGAGGATATGATGTGGTGGGGATAAGATGAGTGCGAGGTGAGGAGGATATGAATCGGTGTGAGTGAGAGGATATGAATGGTGCGAGAGTGAGCGGATATGAATGTGTGCGAGTGGGGATATGATGGTGTATAAGTGGTTCGTGTGAGGATATGATGGTCAGTGGAGGATATGAATGGTGGAGTGAGGATATGAATTAGTGCGGAGGTGGGAGGATATGAATCGTGAGGAGATATGGATAGTGGAGTGAGGTATATGATTGGGTGAGGAGGATATGAATGGATGCGAGTGAGAGAGATATATAATGATGTGTGAGGATTGAATGGTGGAGTGAGATATGATGGTGTGAGTGAGAGTATGGTGCGAGTGAGAGGATATGAATGTGTGAGATATGTGTGGTGAGAGGATATGATGTGTAGTTGTGAATATGTGTGCAGTGAGAGGATATGAATGTGTGAGGATATGAATCGGGTGGAGTGAGATATGATGTGTGAGAGGATATGAATCGAGTTAGAGTGAGATGATAAATTAGGATGTTTAGGATATAATGGGTGTGGTGGATATGTAGTGAGAGGATATGAGTCGTGTGAGTGAGAGGATATAGATGTGTGAGGTATGAATGGTGGAGTGAGAGGATATGAATGGTGTGAGTGAGGATATGAATCGTGTGCGAGTGAGAGGATATGTAGGTGTGGGGATATAGGTGGGTGCGGATATGTGGTGGAGTGTGGGGATATGATGGAGTGCGGATATGATTGTGGAGTGAGAGGATATGAATGTGTGGGATATAATTTAATGTAAATTTGTGAGTGAGATATGAATGGTGGGTATTGTGGGTGGTAGTGAGTGTGGGGATATGAATGGGTTGGGATATGATTGTGAGTGAGGTATGGTGGTGGGATATGTGTTGAGTGGGGATATGTGGTTTTATGTGTAATAGTGTGGGATATGTTATGTGTGAGATAATGAGTAGATATGAATGTTGATATGTGGTGGGTAGAGGATATGTGGTGCGAGTGAGAGATATGGGGTGTATATATGTGTGAGATAGTGGATGTGTGGATATGTGTTGGAATATGTTTGTGAGGATATGATGAGTGTGAGGATATGAATGTGTGAGTGAGAGGATATGATAGTGTGAGGATATAGATGGGAGTGAGAGGATATGATCGTGTGGTAAGTGGTGGTGAGATTATGTGGTAGTAGATAGTGGTGGGATATAATAGGTGAGTGAGAGTTAAGTGTGAGGATATGGTGGGGGTAGGGTATGGGTGAGGATTGGGGTGTGAGGGATATGAGGTAGTGAGAGGATATGAATGTGTGAGGATATATGTGGGTGAGTGAGAGGATATGAATCGTGTGAGGATGTGGGTGGAGTGTGAGGATATTATATGAATGTGGGGATATGAATGGTCGGTGAGAGGATATGAATCGGTGTGGGGATATGGTGGGTGCGGTGAGAGGATATGAATCGTGTGGGAGAGGATATGAATCGTGTGGAGGATATGAATCGTGTGGGGATATAATAGATAGGTGTGGGGATATAGATAGTGTGGGGATATAGTGGTGCGAGTGAGAGGATATGAATCGTGTGCGTGAGGAGGATATGAATCGGGTGCGAGTGAGAGGATATGAATCGTGCTGGTGAGGATATGAATCGTGTGAGGGATATGAATCGGGTGCGAGAGTGAGAGGATATAGTAGTGTGGGGATATGAATGGGTGCGGTGAGGATATGAATCGTGTGAGGATATAGATGGTGCGAGTGAGAGGATATGAATCGTGGGTAGGGAGATATAGTATGAGTGGGGATATAGATTGAGTGAGAGGATATGAATGGTGCAGTGAGGAGGATATGAATCGTGTGAGGATATGAATCGGTGCGAGTGAGAGGATATGAATCGTGCGGTGAGAGGATATGAATCGGGTGCGGTGAGAGGATATGAATGGTGTGAGGTGAGAGGATATGAATGGTGTGAGGGGATATGAATCGGTGCGGTGAGAGGATATGAATCGGTGTGAGGATATAATTGTGAGGATATAGTTTTAGATATGTGTGTAATATGTTTTAGTGGGTGAGAGGATATAATATGAATGTGTGAGTGAGAGGATATGAATCGTGTGCGGTATATAGTGGTGGTGTGAGGATATAGATGGGTGTGGGATATGATGGTGTGTGTGGATATGAATCGTGTGCGAGTGAGAGGATATGAATCGTGTCGCGAGTGAGAGGATATGAATGGTGTGGGGATATGGATAGTGAGGATATGAATGGGTGGGTGTGAGGATATGAATGAGTGAGGATATGAATCGTGTGGTGAGGAGGATATGAATGGTGTGCGGATGGGTATGGATGTGTGAGGATATGAATGTGTGGGGTGAGGATATGAATGGGTTGCGAGTGAGAGGATATGAATCGTATGCAGTGAGAGGATATAGATAGTTGGGAGTGAGGATATAGATGGTGTGGAGTGGGGATATAGATAGTGTGAGTGGGGATATGAATGGGTGCGAAGTGGAGGATATGAATCGTGTGGAGTGGGGATATGAATGCGTGTGGTGGGGATATGAATCGTGTGCGAGTGAGGGATATAGATGTGTGGTATATGGGTGTGTGGGTGAGATATGATGTGTGTGGATATGTGGTTGGTGGGGATATGAATTGTGGAGTGAGGGATATGAATAGGTATGGGTGGGTATGTTGTGGAGGTGTGTGGGATATGAATGAGTGGATATGAATGTGTAGTGGGATATGTAGTGTAGGTGGGGATATGAATGTGTGTGAGATATTAGGTGGGGTGAGATATGAATGGTGTGGGGATATGGATCGGGTGGAGTGAGGAGGATATGAATGGGTGGGTGAGAGGATATGAATAGTTGGTGAGGGATATGAATAGGTGTCGAGGATATGATAGGGTGGGTGAGGATATGAATGGGTGAAGTGAGAGGATATGAATGGTGTGAGGATATAGATAGGTGGGTGAGGATATGAATAGTGTGAGGGATATGGTTGGTGAGAGGATATGAATGGTGTTGGGGATATGAATGGTGTGAGGTGAGGGAGATATGAATCGGGTGAGTGAGGAGGATATGAGTGGGTGTGGGGATATGGATAGTGCGAGTGAGAGTATGAATGTGTGAGGATATGAATCGGTGCGAGTGAGAGGATATGAATCGGTGTGTGCGGTGAGAGGATATGAATCGGTGGGTGAGAGGATATGAATCGTATGGGGGTAGGTGTGGGATATGAATGGTGTGAGGATATGAATGGGTGTGAGGATAGGATATGATGTGTGAGGATATGGATCGGGTGGTGAGAGGATATGATAGTGTGAGGATATAAATGTGTGCGAGTGAGAGGATATTGTGTGGAGGATATGAATCGGGTGCGAGTGAGAGGATATGAATCGTGTGAGGATATGAATCGGTGTGCGAGTGAGAGGATATGAATCGTGTGGATATGAATCGGGTATTAGTGAGAGGATATGAATCGTGTGGGGATATGAATGGGTGCGGTGAGGAAGGATATGAATGGTGAGGTGAGAGGATATGAATGGTGTGAGGATATGAGATAGATGTGAGGATATGAATCGGGTGGAGTGAGAGGATATGAATCGGGTGCGAGTGAGGATATGAATAGGGTGCGGTGAGAGGATATGAATCGGGTGCGGTGAGAGGATATGAATAGGAGGTGTGGGTGAGCGGGATATGAATGTGTGAGGATATGAATGGGTGCGAGTGAGGATATGAATCGTGTGAGGATATAGTGGGTGTGAGTGAGGGATATGAATGTCGAGGTGAGAGGATATGAATGGGTGCGAGTGAGATATGAATCGGGTGCAGTGAGAGGATATGTAATCGGGTGCGAGTGAGAGGATATGAATCGGTGTCGAGGAGGATATGAATGGTGTGCGGTGAGGATATGAATCGGTGCGAGTGAGAGGATATGGTCGGGTGCGGTGAGGAGTATGAATCGGGTGCGAGTGAGAGGATATAGATCGGGTGCAGTGAGAGGATATGAATCGGGTGAGAGGATATGGATAGGGTGCGGTGAGCGGATATGATGTGTGAGGATATGATGTGTGAGTGAGGGATATGAATCGGTGCGAGTGAGAGGATATGAATCGGTGCGAGTGAGAGGATATGAATCGGGTGCGAGTGAGAGGATATGAATCGGTGCAATGAGAGTATGTTGGTAGAGGTATAATGGTGGTGAGAGGATATGTTGTGTGGGATTTGCGGTGAGGGATATTGGTCGGGTGAGGATATGAATCGGGTGCGAGTGAGAGGATATGAATAAGGTTTGTAAAGGGTTAACTTCGGAGGGCGGCGTGTCTGGGAATTTCCTCTCTGCTCATTTACATGAACACTTTGCATGTGCACGAGGAGACTCGACTGACTTCCCCTTTGATCACACCACTCCTGTTTCTAAATCCTTTCCTCCATGATGTGATTACAGACTCCAACGATGTTCCATGCAGCAACTGAGGAGTTTTAGAGAGAACATGTCATTGTCGTTGTTTGTACACATTTATACAAGTCTTCATTTGGCCTGTGCTTTTATCCAACATCCAAATGACCTTTGAGGAAGGAGTAGGAAGGAAAGAAAGACGTGCGGAGGAAGGAAAGAAGTGTGTTAGAAAGAAGTGAGAAAGCAAGAGTGAGGAAGTGAGAGAAAGAAGTGAGAGGACTGAGGAAGAAGTGAGTGAGGAAGAATGGAGTGAGAGTAGGGGCAAAGAAGTGAGAAAGCAAAGGAGAGGAAGTGAGGGCGAGAACGAAAGAAGTGAGAGGAGCGAGGAAAGACGTCAGTGAGAGAAAGAAGTGAGAAAGCAAAGGAGGAAGAAGTGAGGGGGGGAAAAGAGGGAATAAGGGACACAAATGGAAGAAGGAATGGAGTGAGCAGGAACAAGATTTGAGAAAGAAGCATAGGAGTTAGATGAAAGGGGAAAAAAAGAGAGGAAAAGAAAGTGAAAAATTGAGAAGGTCGGAAAGAAGCGAGGGGTAAGGAAGGAGGAAAGTGAGAAAGAAAAGGAATGATGGGATGTGGAGGGGCAGAGAGGATTTGTCGGATGTCGAGAGTAAATGACGTTTGTGAAATGAGTAGGAAAGAAAGAAAGGAACGGACGGAGGAGTGGATTGAAAAGCGTGTTGAAGGTTCTCAGTGGCTGTCGGTGTGTGTCCCCCAGGCTCTGATCCCCCTGTGTGGCGATGATAACCCCTCACTGGAAATCATCCAGCGGCTGCAGAAGAACCTGGAGATCCTGCTGCAGTCCGTCTCCCGGGTGTCCAGTCGCTCTGAAACGCTGGGCTCCATTCACCAGGTCGGTGCAGTTCAGTCCAGATGTTCTGATGAAATCCTCTCGGGATCTCGGTACGCCTTTATCTGTCCGGTTCCTTCTTTACTTCCGTCCCGCGTTCGGAAATCCAAACCTACAGCCACGAGCTGCGTCATGAAGACTAGATAGCGGCTGAATGAATCGAGACGGGTTAGGGACGCGGCTCGAGAGATCCGGATCGGATCGGAAAGAAATCTTCCGTATCACTTTATATAATACAAAATATAAAAAGATTCATGTTGGTGGATTACTCATGGTGTGGGGGTGTGTGTGTGTGTGTGTGTGTGTGTAGGAGACTCGCATGGGGAAAGCGATCGAGGTGATGATTCAACACGTGGAGAACTTGAGGAGGACGTACACTAAAGAGCACACCGAACTGCTGGAGCTCCGAGAGAACCACTTGCTGAAAGACAGGCCCTTCAGCTCCCACGCTGACCGGGGTAACACACACACACACACACAGGCTTGTGTGTAACACTCTTCACTGTACTGTCTTCTCTGGCACGTTTTATGGCCTCATGTCGGCCGCACGTCCTTTCTCCCGCCACTCGTCCTTTCTCCCGCCACTCGTCCTTTCTCCATGCTTTACATCCTGTTGAACCTGTAGTTTAGCTCTTGCCGTTCCTTCCACTTCACGCCCTTTGCGTCAGCGGCTAAACGCGATGACGACGACGACGGCCAGAGAAACACGTTTGCGCGTAACGAGCGTCTACGTCTACGTCGACTTGCTCGGAATAGAGCCGCCGTAGTGCTTTTTGCTTTGCTTCTGACGTCTAAATAACCGTGATTTTTCTCCCTGTAGATGATCTCCGGAAGAAAAGGGGCAGCGCCGAATTCTACAAGGTACGGGTGCAAGAAAGACGAACGTGACGGCACGTCAAAGGACGCTCAGCGTAGACAAAAAAAAACAACAAAAAGTGTACTGATAAATCCAACGTTACGGCTTTTTATCGGGTGACGTTGACTTGTACCGCGATGCTCTTGAACTCTCAGTTCTGATTGGAACGGCAACTCTGACAGTAGTGTCGCTACGAGCCACGGTGATCGATGCGCTCGCTCGAATGCGTCATCGTTTCTATGGTAACGGCTCGTTCGTGCCGTTAAAAGTATAGGATTTTTTTTGGAAGAGGGGAAAAAAAAAACCCTCGTTATTCGACCGTATTCGTTGATTTTTGGTGAAGCAGTCGACGGTGTCGGCGCTTTGTATGTGCTGTTGCTATGGAAACGGAGATAGAAGCTGCTCTTTATAGAATGATCAACGATAACCGACCAATCAGAATTTCGAATTCAACAGAGCTTTGTTATAGCGGTGTAACGAGTAAGACGGGATGTATCGTGATGTATTAATGGAAGATGTCGTATGTATAGGTGGCGGCCCGTCGCGTCAGCATCGCCACCATCCCGCGCAGCACCGGAGCGCTGGCACCCGGTGACATGGTGAGAAAGCAAACGTGCAGGCTTAAACGCTTTCAGACCGAGACTGGCTGAAAGGAGAGAGAAAGTGACCGTGTGTGTGTTTAAATCCACAGGGGAGAGATCTCACGGAGGCGGAGCTGGAGAAGCTGGGACGTAGGTCACCCAGGTACGTAGCAGGGGTCCAGGCGTTAATGCGTCACCTGGAATAAGCTTTCACCCAGGGGAAAAATGTGACCTTCAGTTCAGGGTTATTTTTAAGAACATCGTCTCCGACCCTGTGTGACCAGAGGAACGTCTGGCACTAGTCTAAGATCAGGTTTCGCAAAACCGTAAGAAGGCTGATCCTAGATCAGATGATCTGACGCATGTTGTGCATCATGTTTCATCTTAGCACTTTGAGGCAGCGCGTGTGTGTGTGTGTGTGTGTGTGTGTGTGCCGCTTCACAGGAACGTGCTTGGAAAGAGCACACAGCGGGCGCCTCTAAAGCGTTTTATTAGTTGCGCTGAGACAGAAGGTCCTGCTTTTAGGAATAGGTAAGAAAGGTCCCGACCGTCTCCGCCGCCTGCTTTTGATGTCCGTCAGACGCCGTTACGAGAAAAGACGTCGTCCAAAAAGTGGCCACGCTTGCATGTCGGCTTTTTGAGATGAGGTCTTTTCTTGAAAGTACGTCCTTTCATCATGAGCTACTGTAACTGAGCCTCAGGCGCTGTTCCGACCCGTGTGGTCCTCACTGTTCAGCCGACGTCGCCCCAAAAACCAATCGAAACCAATTGCAATGAAATGTGTTTCTCGTCACTTTTTTGGGGTGCAGCTGTGGTTTTTCAAGTGTTCCTACCGAACTTTAATACATTTTAAGGCCTGTTAGTAAGTAATACATCAAGACGTAAATGTGCGTCACACCACTTCAGAGTTTATTAATACTTTACACCACACCGCTGTTGAATTCTCAAATCGGAAGCTGCGGATTCATTTTCCGTAATCTCAATTCTGTGATTATCTTCTGTTTAGATGAGGGTATGATTTCTGGAAGGAGTCTTTTTAGGTGTTTCTGTGAGCCCTATTAAAAAAATAATAATAATGATCATATGATAATAGCTTTTTATTTATATATATATATATATATATATATTTTTTTTTTTTTTTTTAATGCATTCCTAACTATTCAACGACGTGATAATGAGGAAATCACTTTTTTTTTTTTCCCCCTTTTTTCTAAATCAGATCTGAGAATTTAACAGTGTGGAAGAATACAATCATATCTATGTTTAGTGTGTTGGCGCCCTCTGCAGGAAGTTCCATGTAAAAACACTTGAAGGCCGCAGTAGCACTCGGCTAGCTCAGTGTGAGTGTGTTAAAGGAGAAATTCACCCTGAACAACTTGCAAATCTAATCTGTGTAACTAAAATAGGATCTCCGGTGGCGTCCAAGATTCATTTCAGTCGAAATTTCCTGCATTACCCACAATGCAGTCTGACTGCCTGCTGATGACTGAGCAGTGGGGTTTAGCAGTCACTTCAGCTCTAGCTAAACGGAGCGATGCAGCGGTGCTTTAGTCTTTCTGGCTTTCTCACTTCATCTGTACACTCTGCTCAAACAGATCAGCTTCCAAAACTTCCACTTTCACGCTCTTACCACCGTCAATGCCGTCGTGCACTCTGTGTGAGTGTGTGTATGTGTGTGTGTGTGTGTGTGTGTGTGTGTGTGTGAGAGATATATATATTTCCTTTTTAACACTTCAGGACAAAATGTGAAATGTACTTGTCAATACGATGAATATCCTATTTGACGAAATTTCTTTCCAGAATTTTCTGCAGATTGCTGATCCTGTCGGTTTAGTTTAATCCTCTAAGCTAGCTGCAAAGATCACCTTTTATTGGCTGAACGGTGTTTCAAAACAGTAGGTTATGTCAGTTTATCATGGGAGTAAAAACTTTCTTGGAGCACTCTCTTAAGGTGCGTTCACTCGCGCGCACACAGCGATTTTATCGCTACAAGTCGCCAGTCACTATCTTACGAAGTTGCAGGTAAGCGTAGTCTACTACTGGTTGCCATAGTAACACTTTTTGTTGCAATTGAGTAGAATCCCGGTGTAGGTCCTACCTCGGTAAGTGAGCGTCACCATCAGAGTATCGATCACTATGTGTCCGTTGGTGACCGGGAGCCGGACCGTAGCTCTTCGGCCATGGCCTCCGTGTTTCCTGGGTGAAGTATCCGGCTCGGAGCCGCTCGTTCCCGGGCGTCGAAGCCGCAACAAGCCGGATACTTCAATGTTAGGAGCTACAATGGGATTTTGATCAATTGCAACAGAAAGTGAGTGTTTCTTTATTATTATTTTGCTTTAAAAGCACCAAGGCCATAAGCTAAACTAAGCTAACTGGCGTAGGTAGATGGCCGAGTGCTTTAAACCCACGAAGATCCGAAGCTAAGCTAATTGGCTACGGCCGCAATGGCGCTGCTTCTGCTAGTGAGTACGGAGGCGGCTACGGATCACGTGTGCTTTACTGTCTTTACTCCCATTGGAAGTCGCTCCAAATTTACATAAAGTTACAACTTTTCTCAACTTTCAAAGGCGCTGGACACGCCCACATCCGGTCGCCAATGGCCAATGTGAACGCACCTTTAGAGTAGTATAGTCGTGGATAGCTGAATGGAGCAGACGCATGCGACACCGTTGTGATGTACATTATGAACGCTGTTTGTGCGCTCTGGGCTTTTTGTTGCGTACCTGTAACGACACGAGAATCCAATTCTCTCGGCTATTCCTTTATAACAGAACGGCGTGTGGATGACCTTGTACTCACGTTCTCGTTTTATTTCTAAAACAGCAATCCAAGTCCCACGCCGAGCAACAGTCCGAGTCCTACGACTGACCTGGCCTCGCCTTTCGGCGCGAAAGCGCAGCCTCCTGAGCTACCTGAAGCTCCTAAGGGAGTCTGCACCTGGGCGGCGTTGATGGTGGTGCTGGCCGCCTTCGTAGCGGTGTTGGGTAAGATGTTGATCCAGCCGGCTGCGGACGCAGCCCCTGTGGGCACCGGCGACTCCTGGATGGCCATCCAGCAGATTCTGTGGCCGTACACGGGGCTTCGGCACAACGGCCAACCCCCTGTTTAACAGTGACACGCCCCCTAGTGGACGGGAGGCTAGTAGCGGCTATTCCTAATCGGAGATCATGAAGCACTTTTTTTAATTTATTTATTTTTTTAAACAGCAAAACAACTGCATGGAGGAATAGTACGACAAAGTACACTTTTTTTTTCCCTCTCGCTCTCTTAAGTACAGATTTTGAACGACTTGTTTGAACACCATCGACAAGTGGTTAGCAATTATATAATGAGAGAATGTTTTTACCGATCGGGAAATAGAGCTTTCCGTCCGGCTTCCTGTGCTGAATCTCTGGACGCAGATCGAAGCGGCTACCTTAAACATTTTTACGTTCTGATGATATCGATGTTTTTACTGACAGATGAAGGAACTCGATTTTTTTTTAAAGCTATCCTGTTTTGAAATGATAACTTATTATTTTAAGGTTTATTGCTTCAAATTTTATTCACCTTCCGTTTCAATGTTTCAGATACAATTTAATATATATATATATATATATATATATATATATATATATATATATAAATTTTATTAAGTTTGTTGTGCACTATTATGGATTCATACACTTTTATATGTTCCAAAGATAGGGAGGAACAACTAGATTTGACACAATAAAGTTACTAATCCAACTGCGATCACAACTTGTTGCAGATATCAGATGTGGTGAATTTTACTGGGTTTTTTTTTCCCTCAGCTACACTTTCTCTCTGGTTAATATGCACTTTGTTTGTGTTTTAGGGATAACATCAGCGAGGAAATTCGAAAGTTCCTCAATCTGATGTGGGTTTGGGTTTAAACCTTGCTGGTGAGGGATTGATTTTAGGTGATTGTCGTGTTGGACATGCTGCCCTGTGCATTACAGGTCAGACCGTAACTACGTTCTTAATCTAAGGTGAATTTAGTATTTAAATCTTATTTACCAACGCTTTCTCGTTCTGTGCAAAGTTTGCACACCCTCAAGACCAATGAAAGACGATTTTAAATTTACTAGTGTTTTTGGTTTTCATAGATTATTACAAGTAACAAAAATTGTCAGTGTACAAAAATAAATAAGTAAATAAACAGTACATTTCCAATACGTTTTCATTTTTGTTTTTGATTGTAATATATTTTCTTAATAACTTCTTTAAAAAAAAATCCCACATTGCTTTTGATTACTTTGTTGCTTATGTACTGGATTGATCTTTTATTGTTGCAGGATATGGCCACGTTTTATTTTATTGGAATTCAATAAAAAAAATTGTGTTTTTATTAATTTTTTTTGTGAGGAAAACGGAAGTACAGAAATGGTGGGGGATGTAAAGTTTTACTGTCAGTTGTATATTTCAGGCATGATTTGGAAACTGTAGTGACTTGCAATTTTAGTGAAATAGACTTTGTACTGAGGAAGGAAATGTTCTGGCAGCCAAAAATTGCATTAAACATCGTACTAATGGACTCTATGGGTCTGTGCCAATAAATATAAATAAATAAAAAAGCGAGCAATGCTAAAACTTCCATGCGGTAGAACTTTATCTCGGGCGTGTGCTAAAATGATTGACGTCCCGAAGAAATGCAAATAAATTAATTCTTGAAAAGTGTATTAGTTTTCCTCAGGAGCTCTGGAGCTGACTCTACCCGTGTCCTGTTTCCCTGAGGTATAAACACGCATATAGAATTATTGCTGCTATAAGTTTTCACATGTCTGAGACAGGAATTAGACTCTTTTAAAGTTGAATATTTACTGTTCAGAATATCGATTTTAAAAAACAAACCAAAAAAAACTGTAGAGGTGTGTGATGGTAAATGAAGATGTCATTGTGATGAATTTGGTGAAGTGTGTGAGGGAGAGATCAGGAGTATGTGAACAAGCGGGTGGCACACAGCAGTTTCTGCACCGTATCAACAAAAAGGTAAGGGGTGGTGTTTAATTTGCCCCGCCCCTCCGGGCTGACTCTGTCTCTGAGCATGTGCAGAAAGGTGGAGTGGAACTCTGTTTCCTCGGCCAGCTCTGGTGAGAAGCCGTCACTTGTTTCAGTCATCTTCAAACGCTGACTCCTCTGAGCGGCGAGCAAGTACAGAGACCACGCCTCCTCTGGCACAGGCTCCGCCTCCAGGTGCTCGCATGCCTAAGTCCCCACAAATGAGTTTATACTCATGAATTCATCTACAAGCAAGCTTTTTTGGGGGCGGGGGGGATAGTGGACAAAGTCAGCTTTAAAGAGATCGTGTCTGTGTGTGTGTGTGTGTGTGTGTTAGAGACGTAACTATGAAAGGGGCGGGAAGCATTTTGCTCCATTTTCAAAGAAAATCTCATGTAAACGATCTTAGCAGAAGTAAAAGGGCTTTGTTCCTGCACTATTTACCTAATAAATATGCCCTAGGCATACACATCATGAAACCTGCAATCATCTTTTCATAGTCCTTTCTAATTCACGTTCTTCGGCAGCTTGCTTACTCCCCATAACGCCATTAACTGCTATGCTAGCTAAAAACTAGCGCAGTTCTGATGAGCTTGGCGAAGCTCCACTCATAAGGAGAGATTTAATTACAGGTCTCTTCAAGTATTTTAATACTATATGATTAAGTGTAATCTATAGATGCAGCTAATGTTTCTTTGCTCAGCTAGCAAGCTGATTGTCTGGCTAATGCCTAACAAGTACACAAAAGAACATTTTATTGACCCCAGACACCCCCTGAAACTTCGCGCTGACGTTAGCAGTCGGATAATACTACTAATGATATTGTGTTAGTTTCTTTCTCACAGGATTTCACCTCCGCTTTCACTGCAGCGTTGTAGGCACTTCTCTGGAATTTTCTGCAAGTCTCACACGGTTAGTTTATAGATCATACGGCGCCTCGTGTCTACGTTCAGTTTTGGTGCATGATTTATGAAAAACTCTCCTGCTCTCATTCTAGCTGCATTTAATTTCTAGCTTCAGCTTCGATCACGTGATGTGGCAGGACGGTAGTTTTTAATCTAACAACTAGCATTAACATACAGTTGAGTTCATGTTGAACATTAACACATTTTGCCTAGTTTTACAGAGTAAATTATCAGTTGATTATTATTTTTTTATTTAAGACATTATTCTATTGGAAGCACGGCGTGTTTATGTATAATTTCCATGTGAATGTGTTTTCTCGGATGTTAGCGAGCTGGTCTAATAATAATAATAATAATAATAACCCAGGAGGTGATGTTCCCAATGACCAATCACTGATCACCGTTTTCCCCTGTGACCAATCCTTGATCTCCATTGTTAATCCCATTCACACACTTGTTCATTTTAAACTCTCTTCTTGAATATATTTGCCGTTAATAAAAGTGAACTGCGTGCTAATTAAGTGTCTTTTGACAATCTTTGTGTTTCGATATGCAAATGAACATGCCAATTAATGAATATGCAAATCAGACTGTGATGTCATCTCGCGACATCTGGCAAATTTTGGACCATGTATTACTCTGAAAAGAGCTGGCAAGGCTGAGTCTGGCTATGCCTGTGTGTGTGTGTGTGTGTGTGTGTGTGTGTACCTGAAGGACGAGATGTTCCTGTCCACATTGAGCGTTCCACTGACTCCGAGAAAAAACAAAAGCTGAAGCCACCAAGGCCATCTGCTCATACGCTGCATGCTCTATCAGCGGGTCCTAAAGAAACGTAGCGCTCTCAGTGCTGTCTCAGTAACTCTTGATGACTGAGGTTTCAGTTCATGAAAATGTTTCATCATCCATTCAAGTGCAGTCGTGAATACAATCACTCACATTAGCCTGATTACCTTGGCACTGACTGTAACGTACTTATCCGAATACTCATGAACGAACACGTTAACTCCAGCGCGTCTCATGGCTGTCTGTAGAGTAGGGAGACTCATCCATTTGCCCAGGACATGGTTCAGTCCAGGAGCCCGGTCCATCTGAAGCATACACTGATTCCCCTGAAACAAAAACAGTTTTGAAAACTTTATATCCCATCTCGGTACACTCACAAGCTAAACACAAACGTTAATGGAAAATATTAGCAAGATTTTTTTGTCTTGTTTTTCCCTCAGAAGAAACGGTCAATACAAAAAATATTGGCACTTGTTATGAAAATGAGCATCTTAAACATATACGGTATAATAATTTAAAGTTAAACATGGATGAGACTGTATACTCATTTAAAAAAATATAAATAAATCAAACTGAATTTAAATGTAGTGCAATTATTTATATAAAACACTGGTTACATTATTATCGGCACGCCCATCAACTGACTTTTTGTTTGTTTTTGTTGTTTTTTTTGATTGATGATGGATGACAGATGTGGGTGGAGTTTCTGGGGGATGATATCCATAAGTTTTATAAATATTGTTTTCCACAAGGATGACAATATATTTGTATTTCTTAAGGGGTGCCAATAATTTCACAACATATGCTTCTTGTATAAAAGAGTATTCTTTTTGTTTTAATTCTGATAATTTTTGTATTAAATTGTTGTTGTTTTTTTAATTGGTTTTATTTTAGTTTTATTCTATCGCATAATACATCTATTTTCCAGACGTTATCTTTACAGGTGCCAATAGTTTTAGAACAGACTGTACCATTAGTTCCACACTGGGGATACACTGGCAAGAAAAAGTATGTGAACCTTTTGGAACACCTCCAAACTCATTTTCTTAACCAAACTCCAATGAGCTTTTTTGAGGTCATTAACTCAAGGGTTCACATACTTTTTCCACAAGCGCTATGAGGCTTTTTTTGGTTGTTCTCAATAAAGACATGAAAGATCAGAATTTTTTTGTGTTATTATTTTAGGCACATTATATTTGTCAACACCTCTGACTTAGATGAAGATCAGATCAGATTTTATAACAGATTTATGCCGAAAACCCTGAAATTCCAAAAGGTTCACCTACTTTTTCTTGCCACTGTATGTGCCAGAATGGGACTGCATTAATTCCAGGTCATTGTATGACTATAGGGCGAGCGTCCTGCCGTGGTCAGGAAGCCCATCCCTGCACTCTGAGTACTACTTGCCTGGACACTGATCCTGACTTCACCGAGTGTCGTGGTGATGGTGAGCGTGACCGAGTCCTGACCCTGAGGTCGAAGCTCCCAATGCTGAAACGGCATGTTAACGTGCGTCTCCTGTAGCAGAGTGAACGAATAGAAAGTGTCCATCTTAAAGGACATGCTGCGCTCCTCGCTGTTGTATGACGTCTCGGTGATGCAGTCTGTTCGCCAGTGCTGACCTGCGACCAAATTACACCATGCAGAAGTGTGGCATGAATCGTAGAAAAATCTCAAGTTCATGACGTGAAGTTTATTTCAAGTTGTTGAAAAGAATCAGGAAGGAATTGTGGTTTAATTTATTTATTTATTACCGACTGGGTCCCATCGTGCCACCTGTGGCTCCTGCATGAAGATCACAGATTCGGGTAGAATGACAGTGACCCCTACAGGTGGGTAAGAGTGTGTCCCGCTGTCCTCCAGCTGTCCTGACACAGAGCTGTGAGGCTGTTCTGAAGGATAGGGGAAGTTCTGGAGACCTGTATCCAATATCTGTGACAACACACACACATGTAAACACATATTTATTCTCTAGATGTCTTAAATCATGTGTTTGAGGGCATTATTTTGAGGATATCACCTCTGTCATCTGCCAGCCGTTGAGGGTGAGAGACTGGGGTGGTAGATGGAACACGTCAAAGTAGTAGACTCCGCCCAGGGGCGTGTACCGATGTAGATCCACGATGTGCAGCTCGCTGCTATCGGTTGCTGGCTGCACTACAGTGGGTTTGGAGTCAGTGTCGTCTGGGGAAAATTAAGGGTTTCATATGAGCCAAAGCTAAAATGCCAATCCCAAAAGAGTTGGGACTGCATGGAAAATGCTAATAAAAACAAAGGGGAGTGATTTGTAAATGTAGCAACAAGGTATTTGATATTTTACCTAACTGATGCATGCAACACATTCCATAAAAGTTGGGACAGGGGCAATTTAGGATTAATAGTGATTTGAAATAAGGTGATGTGAGGGAATCGTCTAATCATAGTATATAAGGAGCCTCAAAAAAAGGCCTAGTCCTTCAAGAGCAAGGACGGGTCGAGTCTCACCGATCTGGAAACAGATGTGTCAGCGAATAATCCAACACTTTGAGAACAACATTCCCCAAAGACAAGTCTGTAGGATTTTGGGCGTTTCACCTTCTACAGTGCACATAATAATTAAGATATAAGGGCGAGCCCGAAAAACCACTTCTGAATGCAAGTGATCTCCAATCCCTCAGACGTCACTGTCTTAAAAACCGTCATGAGTCTGTAATGGAGATCCTGACATGGGCTCGGGAATACTTTGTTAAACCTTTGTAAGTCGACACCATTCGCCGCTGCATCCACAGATTCAAGTTAAGACTTTACTATGCAAAGCAGAAGCCGTACATCAACACTGTCCAGAAGCTCCACCCACTTCTCTGGGCTCGGCCTCATCTGAGATGGACAGTAGCACAGTGGAATTGTGTTTTGTGGTCTGATGAGTCGACATTTCAAATAGTTTTTGGAGAAAACAGCCGTCGTGTTCTCCGGGCCAAAGAGGAAAAGGACCGTCCAAGCTGTTCTCAGCATCAGGTCCAAAAGTCAACGTTGGTCATGGTATGTGGGCGTGTCAGTGCCCATGGCATGGGTAACTCACACATCTGTGAGTGCATCATTAATGCAGAAAGATATGTACACATTTTGGTGCAACATATGCTGCCATCCAGACCAGAAATGTGTTTTCAATATAGTGCAGGGTGAATTGAATTATCAAATGACTCGTTATTGTTGGTTTTTTTTTTGCATTATCCATGTCTGAACTTTTGAGCCTCGCCAACGAACAAGCTCAGTCTCAGATAGATTATGAAAGGAAGAGCTTGTTTTTGTCCAGACACATCCTGCCAGTGTCAAAGTTTTGTGAATGCTTTTTGAATATTTCTGTGATTCCAACCTTCTGCTTCTCCAGAGGAGGTCACTCCTTCAACGATGCTCTCTGAATGATCCTCTGGCTCCTCATGTAGCTTTCGTGAAGAACGTTTCTCCCCCTCTTTAGCTGAACGCACACTAACCCTACTCTGAAACACACAAAAACACCAGATCAATATCAGCACGTCATCTCGTTGAAGACGAATATCCTCAGCTCAGCACACCCTCCTCACCTTCTTGCCTTCAGATGATTTAAGTGACTGGAGATCGTCCTTTTCTTGCTGCACACTTTCTCTCCCCTCGTCTTCTCCCTTCATCCCTCCATCCTCCAGCGCTTTAGCGGTTTCACTGAGAGTCTCAGCGTCTGCTTCAGCTTCTTCTTCTGCAGCAGGACTTTTATTCTGAGCTTGTGTCCGGAGGCTCAGGTGGCTCAGGTGATCGTAGCGGGTGTGAAGGATCCGCACGCTAATGTCACTCAGAGTTAACGGTTTAGGAAGCTCGAAGCTCAGCCCCGCCCCCTGGAAATGGTAGCCTTTAAGTCTGCGTGGAGAAATCATACAAGTTGAACATCAACACTTGGAATGTACACTCACTTTCTTTAAGCTTCTTCAGGCGTCTCTGAGAGGTCGCCATTTTTCTTTCAGAAACGAATTTTAATATCATGAGCTGCTGCTGTAACGAACGTCCCAGAACAAAACAAAAGGACTAAGAACTACCCAAAGAGCCTTCGAGGAACCCTTTTGTTAACAGGGTTTCTCTTGGAACCCTCTCTAAAATGGAAATCCTAATTTGTTAAGTTATACATAGAAACATTAAGGCTTTAAAGAGGACTAATACTACCTAAGGAACCCTAAAGGAAACATTTTCAAAAGGGTTCCTCTTGGAACCTTTCCTAAAACAAAAAATCCTCAGGAGTTAAGGTGTACATAGAACCTGTTCATTGAAAGGATGAACATTTATTGTGATAAATTTAGTCTTGTTCATCTAAAAGCGCTATAATCTGAATTTCTGAATTAGTATTGAGGGATTGAATTCGGTTTTTATTTCACACCGTAAAAGGTTTTTCAGATATTCGTTCTATTAGGGATCCTTATGGGTCCTGTGTAGAACCCTAAAATAATTCCTTTCAGAGAGGAAGATAAGAACGCCAGTATCCAAGCACATGCACAGGACTATGACTATCATAGGGGCACTCACTTTTTCACGTTATATCTATCATAGTGGCCCCCTAGAGGGCACTTTATCACATTATATCTATCATAAAGGCACCCTAGAGGGCACTTTATTAGATTATGTCTATCGTAGGGACATCCTAGAGGGCACTTTATCACATTACATCTTTCGTAGGGGCACCCAAGGGGGCACTTGATCACATTGTGACTATCATTGGGACAACCTAGTGGGCACATTATCACATTATATCTATCATAGAGTGAAATTAGCCTTAAAAGCGCCATTATCACATTCATGGGTACTTTAAATGTTTCAGTAAAAGATAAGAAGAAATATAAAGAAATATAGTATATAAATGGTATAAATTAGAAGTAAAGATGCACTTACCTGGGATTTTTTTTAATATTAGCCCACAAGTATAGAGTGATGTTATCATCTCGTACTATCATCTGCATGTTCCCAGTCTCGATGTCTGAACAAGTTGTAGCTGACTGAAACACACACACACACACACATATATATATATATATATATATATATATATATATATATTATATATATATATATATATATATATATATGTGTATTATTGTGTGTGTGTGTGTGTGTTTAATACCACAGCGGTGTTGAATTTTGGAATCTGACTGGTCAGAAAATTTTTGGATTCAGTTTCTATAATATCAGCCTTATTACAATAGTGTAGCTCCAAATCAAAGGTTTGTATTAATCAGCAAATTACTGTGGTACACCAAGTACACTTATGAGCACAATTGTGCTCGAACTTGACCGTTCAAACAGTCAAGTGTACTTGGTACCAGAGCACTTTGGGCCGAAGGTCGATGATTGACTTTATAGTTGTATCTTTGGACCTAAGGTCGTATGTTTTGGACACCTGGGTGAAGAGGGGGACAGAGCTGTCAACTGATCACCACTTGGTGGTGAGTTGGATCTGACAAATGGGTCGCCGGATGGATAGACCTGGAAGACACAAACAAGCAGTAAGGGTCTGCTGGGAAAGTCTAGCTGACGATGCTGTGAGGAAAGATTTCAACTCCCACCTCCGGACAAAGTGAGGACAAGGAAATTGAGACTGAATGGACCTTGTTCAAGACCTCAATTGTGGAGGTGGCCTCAACTAGTTGTGGCATGAAGGTGGTTGGTGCCTATCAAGGTTGCAACCCCAGGACCCACTGGTGGACACTGGTGGTGAGGGAAGCTGTCAAGTGAAAGAAGGAGGCCTTATGCTTGCCTTTCAGTCCTTTTATTCCCAAAGTGAGAGCTGTGTCCGTATTCTCTGTGTTAAGTTGAAAACGTTCAAGGTGGGTGTTAGACTCCGCCAAGGGTGCGTCTTGTCCCTACTCCTGTTTGTGATTTTCATGGACAGGATATCAAGGCACAGCCGAGGTAGAGAGAGTATCCAGTTTGGGGGCTTGGAGGTGGCATCGCTGCTGTTTGCAGATGATGTTGTGCTTCTTGCTCCATCCAACTGTGATCTCCAACACACACTCGAGTGTTTCGCTGCGTGAAGTGTGAAGCGGCTGGGATGACTATCAGGACCTCCAAGTCTGTGGCCATGGTTCTCTCTTGGAAAAGAGTGTATTGCCTACTCCAGGTTAAAGGGAGCAGCTGCCTTTAGTGGAGGAGTTTAAGTACCTCGGGGCTTTGGTCATGAGTGATGGAAAGGGGTTGCGTGAGATAGACAGGAAGATCGCTGCAGCGCGTGCAGTATTGCAGGTGATGTATCAGTCTGTGGTGGTGAAGCAGGAGCTGAGTCCTCAGACAAGGCTTGTGGCTTACTTGTCAATCTACCTCCCAATCTTCACCTATGGCCACGACCATCGGGCAGTGACCGAAAGAACGAGATCACGGGTGCAAGCAGTGGAAATGAGGTTTCTTCGCAGGGTTGCTGGACTCACCCTTAGGGATAGGGTGATGAGTTTAGTAATCCAGGAAAGCCTCAGAGTAGAGTCTCTACTTCCATGGATTGAAAGGAGCCAGTTGAGGTGGTTCAGGCATCCGGTAAGGTAAGCTGCCGGGCAAGCCCTACTGGGCGGAGACTATGAGGCTGACTCAGGACACGTTAGAGGGATTATATCTACTGGCTGGCCTGGGAATGCCTGGGAATCCCCAAGGAGGAGCTGGAATCTGTTGCTCAGGAAAGGGAGGTCTGCTCTGGTTTACTTAGTATGCTGCCATTGTGACCCTCACCAGGGCAAGCAGTGTAAAAAATGGATGGATTACTGTAGAATAACAGGAATAAAACACTTCAGGGTTTGCTGTTATAGAAAAATAATCAACTTCACGGTGGTAACATTAACTCTGGTGCATCACACCACCCTGTCGCTGATAATTTTCCTATAATTAGCACACCCAAGTACATGCTCAGATCACTGCATGTCTAAGACTGATACAGTATGACTTATTTTTGCATACTCCACTTTTACCTTCAGGATCTCTTCAGTGGCCATCTGTTGTTTGGCATGGATGAGACTCTGCAGAGACTGAAGTGTGTCCTGATACACCTGAATAATCCCAGGTTCAGTCTCCTCACTCAAAAGATGCTCCAGTTCATCTGTTAGCTAAACCCAGAAAAGCAAATGAATAGCAGATCTTTTATTTTTTTTGTCCAGTGTACTAGTTTTGAATCAAGTGAAAATCTCATATCCGGATCTCAAGTGACTGGATTCATACCCGCAAGGCCAAAGCACATTGTTGTAGGATGGTCTGGATGTCCACCTGTGGGTCCTCTTTCCACAGAGTGATGAAGGTGTTGATCTCGGGTTGAACAGCAGGGTTTGGACTGCCATCACAAATCATGTACCGATCCCACTACAGAGACAAAGAGCTGGTGTTCATCAAATGTCTAATACTGTCTACAAGTACATAACAAAAAGAATGAGTTCACATGGGATCAAATGGGTTTTAGGACATTTATCTTAAACCTGCTGACTAAATCTGATAATCTAATATAAAAAGCAAAAAGGTGTTTAAAAGTGTAGATGCATGGACAGACAATTAATAACAATAATAAAAAAGGAAGCAGTCGGAATAAAAAGGGCACCAAGAGGGCATTAACTCGTGTTTTTTCCTACCATACAGGCATACCAGAGGGACCATTTTCACATGTAAATTTCACTTCATCTTATTTTCTCACAGCTAGGGAAGCCTGTAGGGCACGACATCTTGTTATCTCCACTGGAAGGTTATCAGGGCACATCATGTTAGGGTACTGCATCACATATTTTCCACTAGAGGGACCCCCTGGTACTTTATGACATTTTATACCCATTCATGTTACTGACCTGCTGCCAATTAACCTCCAGCTGTGTCTTTTTAGTAACACTTACTTTTCCAGCCTATTGTTGCCCCAGCCCCAACTTTTCTGAGACATGTTGCGGCCATCAACTTCAAAATCACCTTATTTTTTCCCTTAAAATTGTACACTTACTCAGTTTATGTTCTATTATGAATAACATATGGGTTAATGAGATTTACAGATTATTGCATTCTCTTTTTATTTACATTTTACACCGTGTCCCAACTTTTTTGGAACTGGGGTTGTATCTATCATAGAGGCACCCTAGGGGGCACTTTATCACATTATATCTATCATAGGGACACCCTAGAGCAGGGGTGTCATACGTACGGCCCGCGGGACAAAACCGGCCCGCTAGGGGGTTCAATCCGACCCGCAGGATGAATTTTTAAAGTGAAAAAATGCATTAAAAACACGAACTAGAAATTTTTACTAAGTTGCAAATCCTAAATTATCCGCTAGGGGCGCACTGTTTTAATCAGAGTAGAAGACGCGGCACAACTCTGGGACCGAACAGCAGATGGTAGCAATGCACCTGTGCGCTTGGTGTGTAACAAGTTGCAACAAGTTTCGGTGCTCAAGGGATATAATATTCGGCACCACAATGAGACGCATCATGGTGAAAAATATGACAGCTTGCAAAGGACAACTGAGAAGAGAGAAGATAAATGAATTGCTGGTGGGTCTGACTAAACAACAGTCCATTTTGACCCGTAGCCGAGAGGTCAGTGAAGCAGCAGTAAAAGCCAGCTACCTAATTGCTAATGAAATAGCATTAGCATCAAAGCCGTATTCCAATGGTGAGTTCGTTAAAACATGCATGATGAAGGATGCAGAACTCGTGTGATCTCGAATGAACATTGGCTGCTACTCAGGACATAACGCCTGATACTGATGCACTTGTGCAGACCAAAAGATGGCAAGTTTCAGGAGCAAAAACAAAGTAGTCTAGACAGGACTAACTCCTTTAAAATGCTGCTTCAGACACTGATTGCTCTTAAAGAATACAGTTCTGTGAAAATGAATCCTTGCTGTAGTAATAATTTAAAAATGTGCAATTAAATTGTCTATCAAAGGGATACCATAGGGGGCATTTTATCCCATTATGTCTATCATAGGGCACCCTACAGGTCACTTTCACCCTGTTTTTTTTTAACCATGAGATCTGGTCCCCCCCCCCAATACTGTTGCTTTGTCATAATTTACTTATTAGAGTTATAAAAAAGGTGGCAGGGTGGTGCCTTTCAAGCTAAAAATTGTTCCTAACTAGACAATTTGAGAGAAATTACTTTAATTACTCAGCAAATAAAACAGTGCCGAGAACAGAATCCTGAGGTACCCCCACAGCAATGTTCAGTTAAGTAACTAAAGCAAGTAAAAGGCACCAGTCCATTACTTCAGCCTTCTCCCTAGCTGCAACTTCCCACATGTTCACTTCTTTCTGCTTTTCCTCCAGTATGAGGCGCAGTTCATTCAGCTCATCCTCTCTGCGCTCCCTGTCCTGTTACAGAGAAATACATTCACTCGATTATCCGGAGACCTGAATAATTTACATGAAACTCTGTAAAGCTTTGCGGTTGTGTTTTGCACCGACCAAATTTGACAAAACCGGACCCGACCTTTAATTCGAGTCTCAGTCGTTCTTCCTCTTCCTTTTGTTCTCTCTCCAGCCTCTCCTGCTCTTCTTGCTCGGCAATCAGGCGAGCTTCCTCTGCCACAGGGGTACATCAATTATTTAATGTACATCAAAGATGGGCATTAAACGTGCTGTCTGATATATTTAGAGCCCCTAGAGCATGGATAATTTATTCACAATGTGAGCAAGGATATGAGCTAACGAGGGAAATGGGGTCCATTTTGATTTCAGATCATCTTGCACAAGCTAGCACCGCAGAATTTCATTGTATACTTTCCCTGCGTGGAGAAGAAAGAAGGAAGCAAGGTCTCTCGAACTGATATGTACAGACATTGAGTAGCTTGGTTACAGCAATAATATAATGACATTCATTTTTGCAGTATGTCAATATCAGTGGTTTAGTTTAGTTAGACACCTCGGATTAGGAATTATTTTAACGTAGTATGGCAGAAAAAGTTGTAAAGCAATACCCTCCTCCTTGAATCTCCATTCTTCTTCCTCTTTCTTCTTTCTGCTCTCCTTCTTGGCCTTGCCGGGCTTGCTTTGCTTCTTCTTGTCGGACTTCATTCATATGCGGAGAAGTAAAGGAAAGACGAGGATCGATCAGACTATTGTAAGTTTACAGTGATCGTTTGAATGCAGATCTGTTAAATCGGTTCAAATAAAGCCGTATATATATATATATATATATATACACACACACACAGGGAAAGTTCCTCGTCTTCGCTTTTCAGAGTAGACAAATCACCTGTGTGTGATTCACGCCTCAGACGTCAGTGTAAATTTAAGACTCTTGCCTTTTCAATCTTAATGTAGATCTGTATATGTATGGATGGATATCTCGTAACCTCCCGGCAGACGCAACCAAGTTTGTGGCTTAAGTATCTTCGCAAGAGCCAAAAAATAAATCCATTAAAAAAAAAAGAAAAACAAAAACACAGCTCCAAAGCATCGTCAATCTACCTCTGTGTATTGGCTGTTTTCCTTGTATGTAGGACAAGTGTGTTTCTATTTTAAAATCCACTCCTCGATGTTTTAAAAAACAGTTTACTGAAACAGGGCACATATGTGTCTAAAATAATGCCCTACTCCCTAAATCACCTGAAAATGATATATTTATACAATGCATTATAGTAAAATATCATATTTTATACAACCAAATGCTGTAATGTACTGCAATCTGAACCTTCTAGACCAAACCTTTAAGTATAAGCACGACGTCCTTCACTTTTTAGATGAATAAACTTATTATTCGTTCATTTTATGAATTCATTTCCATCCATCTTCTACACCGTTTACTCCTTTTCAGGGTCACGGGGAAACCTGGAGTCTATACCAGAGAGCATGGGGCACAAAGCGGGGTACACCCTGGACAGGGTGCCAGTCCATCGCAGGGCACAATCACACACACACTCACACACCCATTCATACACTACGGACACTTTAGACACGCCAATCAGTCTACCATGCATGTCTTTGGACTGGGGGAGGAAACCGGAGTACCCGGAGGAAACCCCGCAGCACGGGGAGAACATGCAGACTCCACACACACAGGGCCCCGGTGGGAATCGAACCCCGGACCCTGGAGGTGTGAGGAGAACGTGCGAACCTATTTTAATCTGTGATTTAAATCGCCTACACTGGATATATAACTGGAATATTAGTGTACTGTATAGTGGAAAAGGGGTACAGTTTAGGACATGAATGAATCCCAGGTCAAGAGTTTCATGGATGAGAATCTGGAATTATTAAGTAATATAAAAACTCAGATCAGCAAAACCAAGCTTCACTTTCCTGTTTAATTCAACAAACAAACAAACAAACAAACAAACAAAACAACCTTGTTGATGTTGATGCAATCCACCATGAGCTCTGTGTTGATTCATTAATCCACATTGATTAATTCATTTATTATAATTAGAATTAGAATTTTAACGTTCAATAATAAGCTAATTATAGACATTTTGGCTCACAATATTTTAACATCCAACGCAATTTCCTGCTAAACGAGTGACGTCAGAGCAAGGTTTAAACAAGAAAAGAAAAAAAACTAACAAACGTTAAATGAGTTCATTTGGTTCACTCGGTGGCATTAAAGCTAAAATAATTGTATTTATTTATTTATTTTATTTTTCAAAATGAAGTTTAGTTTCAGTAATCTTAACGTGTCATTGTATTCATTTGGCCTTACCATGTTTACGCCTTCAGCAGGTGGTAGTTGTTGGCAGGGGAACAGTACACCATCGTGAACGCGCACTGGTCCGTGTTGCCAGATTGATACGATTGATTCTCTAAGTCACAACCATAAAAAGCGTGCGGCTTCTGTCATTTCGAGTTATTCTGTTTTATCCTGTCTTCTCTCTTTTTTTTTTATATCCGATCTTGTCATTTTAGTACTTCATTACTTTATCGATTCAGGTCATTTTATTTAGCATTTTATTTCATTTCTTTTCCACATGATTTGATTGTCATGTAGCACTTGGAGCAGATACTTGTTGAGTGTTATATAAATAAATAAAAAAAACTGACCATTAACTGTTTACCCCTAACTATAACTTTTTAAAATATATATTCATACCACAACGATTGTACAACCCAAACCCCAAGAAAGTGATTTTACCGCACATAGAAATACAAAGGTATTGTTCACAATCTGGCAACACGGAGCTCTGGCAATATTTTGCTTTAAACACAAGATGGCGGCGTCTAATAGTTAAAACACATGCAGGCATCGTGTAGCAGGGGAGGGGACATGAGTTCGAGTGAAATAAAGTCTTTAAAACATATACACTGCCCTCGAGAATTCATGAGAATGAGCAAAAACAAATATGTTTTTATTTGTGTTTGTATGTGTGTATGTGTGTGTGTGTATGTGTATATATATATATATATCCATCCATCCATCCATCCATCCATCTTCAACCGCTTATTCCTTCTTCAGGATCACGGGCGGGGAACCTGGAGCCTATCCCAGGAAGCATGGGGACAATTTAGACACTATGGACAATTTAGACACGCCAATCAACCTACCATGCATGCCTTTGGACTGGGGGAGGAATATATATATATTTGCTTATTGCATGTTTTTTGGTAGATGGGAGGAAACCGGAGAACCCAGAGGAAACCCTCATGGACACCGGGAGAACATGAGTTCAGAAACATGAGTTTTAATGGAAACTGTAATGGTCCCTGTGGGTCTCCACTGGTAATTTGTTGCCTTTTCTTGTGTCTAGTAGATACCATTAAGGACCAAGAATGGCAATGGTTTTAATGGTCAGTTGATGGTTTGTAATGGTATTTGTCACGGAAACCATTCGAATTTCTGTGATGGTTCCTATTGTGTTTATTTTCTTTCTTCAGCACGGTTATACTTGCTCTGCCACTGTTTTGATTAATAAAAGGTTTTTTTTTTTTTTTTAATTCTACACCCGTGCCAATTTTGAAATTTGTAGATAGTATCTTACAGTAAGTACAGTAGATCAAATATCACGTAATCCGATAATTCGATCGCAGATTTAAGTTTTATAGGAGAAGTTTGAAAGCATTTTAAATATATATATATGTTTTTTTTTAAAGAATAGATTTTACAAAGTCATTATAAACCACACCGATGACTCCTGCGTGTTCCCAGTCATCCATAATCTCATCTGAATTAAACAACCTGATATGTATTGCAAGATGAGTAATACTAATCATGAATGAAATATTCAAGCTCCTTCCTCACTGCACTACCGGTTCTGATTTTCAGTTTTATTGAGTTTCTCAGCACGCTCCAAAATGGAGGCCTGAAAACCAGGATTAATGTCATCTAAAGAGGAAAAAAAGAGAGAGAAAAAAGAAGCAGCCGGTACACGTCGAGCTGTATTTGTCCGTAACAATCACGTGCCTTGATACGTGTAATGATTTTTTAAATGTATAATTTGTCTATATGTAATAATGCACGTAATAAATATAATTACGGACTTGCCAAGCAACACAGTCGCCTCAAGAAAAGGGAGAGGAAAAGAAATCAAACCTAAACCTGAACGAGGCTGAAATTCAGCTCGCGTAGGGATCGGATCACGTTTTTAAAGCAGCAGCAGCAGCAGCAGTTTATTGATTTATATGGGGCCGTAATTGCTTCAGCGTGTTCTGGATGACTCCCCCATAATTGAGGCCTGGCAAAAGCGTGGCTCCTTGGACACAGCCAGACAGCGGGTAGAGAGAGGCACCCCACCCACTTACCTCGTGCCAGGCAGCGGGGAGAAGAACCCCGATCCCACCGCCGGCTTCGGTAATGACTGAACTTCAAACGCTAATGTGGCTGAAGATGCGGTTAAAACGTTGCTACGTGCACAGTGGTAGCCGGCCCTGACTTGTATGCTGCTTATTGCTGAAAAATTCGAAACACAGTTGAGGTGCACACTTTTGCACGCTATCGTATCACTCCGACGGTCCTAGGTTCTGTCCTGTTCATCAGTTGGTTGAGCTTTGTTCGTGTCAGCTTGACATTTCGCGTCGGCTCTTTCCACAAATCAAATATTAGCTCAACCTTTCGCACAAAGCGGTGATTCATCTCTGATTCGTCCTTCAAGCAGGTCAGAATCCCCAAACGTTCCCCTCTGTTTTCAGTTTTCCATACGTACGGCAATTGGAAACAGTAACTTCTCGTAAGACATTAGCGCAAACCCCAGTGAAGCCCGGTTAAATCCTTTTTCGGGGCCGTACAAGTTGACGTTGGCATTGCCTCGTCTCCGTGAACAGGTCAAGCTGTTTCTTTTCGATTTCGGATCTCAAACTACATTATTTATCTGCCGGTTTCATTCTGGTCTTCGAGCTTCTCGTCTGTCTATAAATTACGCAGGCAGATGTTAAGAACGTAGCTGCAGTTTGGCCCTAGGGTCTTTAAATTATTCAACATTTAATACCATGATTCACCAAAGTGGGATCCACAGTCCGTCTTTGTGTCTCTTATGTAACTCTTACACCAGTTTCCAGTCAAGCTTCATTAGGATGAATCAGAACCAAGTTAATTTGGAGACCTTTCTAATGCGGAAAGCAAGCATAATCATCAATCAGGAGTGGGTGGGTGTGTGTGTGTGTGTTTGCTTACTGTATTGACCCCCTGTTACTGAGGCAACACTGAATATTAACACGCAAACTTGCTCTATAGCAATATGAGTCATAACGTACCTTGAGTGCTTCCATCTGAGCACACCTCTGGACATGAGATGAAATGCTTGGCCCCCTACGTAGAGTGACCTCCACATGAGGAACCTGAGTAGTTTTCGCAACCGAATGGCGGCGTTTTCTAGTCAGACCCCCGTTAAAACAATGTGCCGAGTCTCCCATGTGGATCAGAAGAGGTTTTGTTACACCTGTTGAAAGGAAGGCGCTACCGAGCCTCGAAAAAGACAGCGAGACAGAAAAATTGTCTAGTGACTAATCTAAGCTAGTTCCTCTAAAAAAAAAAACTATTGGCACCAGTCTGGCCCGTTCTGTTGGAATGGTCTAGAGCAGTGGTCCCCGACCCCCGGTCCGGTACCGGTCCGTGGGTCATTTGGTACCGGGCCGCACAGAAAGAATAAATAACTTACATTATTTCCGTTTTATATATGATCTGGATCTGAAAAATGAGCGGATTCTCTCCGTTACATCCTTCTACGACTCACTCTTGACGCATGTCAAGATGCTTGTCTCGGTCACGTGATACGTTGAAACCTCACCATAGAGACCAGAGAGCGTTAGGGGGGAGAGACGATGTTACGAGGACGCTGCTAATAAAGCTGCGATTTCACATTGGATTCACGTTTATTATTAGATTTTAAAAATACCCCAGTTTTTATGCCGGTCTGATCATTTTATTTTGTTGTATTTATCCTCCACACCTTAAAGGCCGGTCCGGGAAAATATTGTCTGATATTAAACCGGTCCGTGGCGCAAAAAAGGTTGGGGACCGCTGATCTAGAGAACCACCACTGTCTACGGAGAGGCCTGTCTACAGGACGAGTTGCTTGTAGTCTCTTTTGGATGTATAGCAGCCGCTATTGTTATCACTTTTTATTTATTTATTTATTTATAAATTTACAATATTAGCCACAATGTTAAGCCCTCTATAAAATGTACACGCCCCATTTTTCTTTAAAATGTATTTAGGTTTATGAGTTACTTGATGTTATACACTCAGCTTCATACTTCATACCTAGCTCAATCAGCAGACTAGCAACGTAAGCTAACTGCACTAGCTACAACCACTCACCAGAGAACAATGATCTCGGCGACGTCCTCCCAAACTTTGGGAGAACTCACATTTAGTCCGAGGTTGGATAAGACAGGACCAGATAAAAATCACAGTTATTAGGTTTTACTTCCGGACAGCAAACGAGAACTAACGCGGGTAGGAACTGAAGTCGTGAGCGGGGGAACTGAAGAAACGTCGGACGACACGTGCCATCGGATTGGACCGAGGAATCCTTCGAGTTACACCCGATGACCCATATACAGCAGGATAGTAAAAGCGAAAAGTTTGTGTGTTTTTTTTCAAGGAGAAAATGCTGTTCTCTTTATTTATTTATTTATTGATTGATTGATTGATTGATTGATTGATTGATTGGTTACTTTATGTAATAGAACAATGGTTTAGTTAATAAAACACCGTCAGAAAAGAAATAAATGACCCTAGCTAGTTTGGCTGTTGTTTTGAAGCCTGAAAAAACATGGCAGGGTGTGCTATTGATTATTTTACCTATAACAGCATATCCTGAACTATTTCTATTCCTCTTATACAGTATCACAGTGATTTTCCGACTATTACATCTCTCTCCTCATTATTAAAGAGAGACATGCCGTACTTGATATCCGTTTATAGTTACAATTAATGTTGTGAAACGTACGCAAGAAGACAAGTTACTGGACAAAGTATTTCAGATGATTTTGGACTTGTTCATGTGAAGTATGAGTCTGTGTTCGAATAGAAACCGGTCTTTTGCTGTACAACCAGGATTACAGATGTGAGAATCGCAATCAATCACACCTCTAGATTAGCCTTTGCACCGAAGTCCAACGACACGTACTGTTCGGCACACGCTGAAACGGCATCCACGCGCCGCATTGTGCGTTTCTTATGTAAGTCACTCTTGTACCTATTTCCAGTTCAGCTCCAGCGACTTGAGATGAATCGCACAAAGTGTCCTATTCCTCAAATCCCACCGGAAAGCGAAGTGTCCGATGTTAAATATGGACACGCGTTCCATGGGTTTCGAATGTCCATGCAAGATTTATGAAGAGGAAAGAGCAGCCTGGAAGCTAACGCTAAGAAGTCGCTGCTTTGTATGATGACGATGATACCGAGAAATATGCGACGTGAGGGATTATAATTCACCGTAAATCAAGAGCGTGGCGTGTTTGGGGTATCTGTTGCAAGAGCTCACACTGAAGCTTATCATGAGGTCTGAAATGAAGCAAGGACCTCTGCATCGCTCACCCTGTGCTCAGCGGTCTAGTCTCGCCTGTCTGACTTCCAGAGAGAGAGAGAGAGAGTGAATGAGAGAGAGAGAGAGAGATAGAAAGTGAATGAGAGAGAGACAGAGAGAGAGAGTGAATGAGAGAGAGACAGAGAGAGAGAGTGAATGAGAGAGAGACAGAGAGAGAGAGAGAGAGAGACCGAGAGAGACAGAGAGATAGAGAGTGAATCAGAGAGAGACAGAGAATAGAAAGTGAATGAAAGAGAGACAGAGAGAGAGAGGTAAGAGAGAGAGACAGAGAGAGAGAGAGAGAAGAGTAGAGACCGAGAGAGAGACAGAGAGAGACAGAGATAGAGAGAGTGAATGAGAGAGAGAGAGAGACCGAGAAAAGAGAGAGTGAGAGACCGAGAGAGCAGAGAGATAGGAAGTGAATGAGAGAGAGAGTGGAGAGAGAGAACAGAGAGAGAGTGTGAGAGGAGGCAGAGAGAGACAGAGAGAGACAGAGAGATAGAGAGTGAATGAGAGAGAGAGTGAGAGAGAGAGACAGAGAGAGAGAGTGTGAGAGAACGAGAGAGACAGAGAGAGACAGAGAGATAGAGAGTGAATGAGAGAGAGAGAGAGAGAGAGAGAGAGAGTGAGAGAACGAGAGAGACAGAGAGAGACAGAGAGATAGAGAGTGAGATAAGAGAGAGAGAGAGAGAGAGAGAGAGAGTGAGTGAGAGAGAGAGTGAATGAGAGAGAGAGAGAGAGGATGCAGCCGCTTTTCCTGGTCAGCGGGTTCACAGTGGTCAGTGAGAGTCTCCCATGGGAGGGAGAACACACTGCTAGCAGAGAGACGGCTAGACTACAGCCCGGCTTTAGTGCACACTCCGGGCGCCAGGCACCTGTGAGAACCCGCTACCGCTTTTACTTCATATACAAAACACTGCAGCAGGACTGCATCTCAATATCATAAAATCAATAATGATCCACTATCGGCACCTAAAACAGGTTCTGCTTGGACCCAAATCTGATAGAGTACCAAGTAGAACCTGTGTCAGGTACTAAGCATCTGTTTGTATTTATCTTCATTGGTTTATGCTTCCAATAAGGATGCACGTCAGTGTCAGAACCAAGTAGAACCCCTTTAGGAAGCTAAGAACCCTGATCCATCCAGAATTCAGAAGAATTCAGTTCAGATTTATTTATATAAGCACTTTTAACGATGGACAGCAGCTTTACAGAAAGACCAGATTACGTAACATTTTATTTAAGGTTCTTCGCGTCATTAAAAATGTTCTGTTTAGAAAACTTTTTTTTTTTAATAGAGAAGCACTATATTGTAGAAATTGATTAATGATTCTTAAGAATCCTCTGTAGTAGGGTTCTGCATAGAACCTATAAAGGATCTGTCAGGAGGATAAACTAAAGAACCTTTAAGGATTCTTGAAGGACTAAGAGTGTGATGGATACTTTATTGTTAAAGTTAAATCTAGAACCCCACTGGGAACCACTGATGGCTCTATTTAGAACGCTACAATAAGCATGCGGACACTTAAAGAAAAAAAGGGTTCCTAAAGATGATTTTTTTTTTGGATAATAAATACTTCATGGTTAATACCATGTACTGATATGAACACTTAAAGGTTAGATCTAGAACCTCTTTGGGAAGTACTTTGATCAGTACTTTGTTGAAGCACCTTTGGCACCAATGAGAGCCTCGAGTCTTTGAGTATGATGCTACAAGCTTGGCACACCTATTTTTGGGCAGTTTCTCCCATTCTTCTTTGCAGGACCTCTCAAGCTCCATCAGGTTGGATGGGGAGCGTCGGTGCACAGCCATTTTCAGATCTCTCCAAAGATGTTTAATCGGGTTCAAGTCTGGGCTCTGGCTGGGCCACTCAAGTACATTCACAGAGTTGTCCTGTAGCCACTCCTTCGTTATCTTGGCTGTGTGCTTAGGGTCGTTGTCCTGTAGCCACTCCTGCCCCAGTCTGAGGTTCAGAGCGCTCTGGAGCAGGTTTTCATCAAGGATGTCTCTGTACGTTGAGATGGTTGTTCTTTTGGAAGGTTCTCCTCTCTCCACAGAGACACGCTGGAGCTCTGTCAGAGTGACCATGGGGTTTTTGCTCACCTCCCTGACCAAGGCCCTTCTCCCCCGATCGCTCAGTTTGGCTGGGTGGCCAGCTCTAGGAAGAGTCCTGCTGGTTCCAGACTTCTTCCATTTATGGATGATGAAGGCCACTGTGCTCATTAGGACCTTCAATGCTGCAGAAATGTTTCTGTACCCTTCCCCAGATCCGTGCCTCGATACAATCCTGTCTCGGAGGTCTACAGACAGTTCCTTGGACTTCATGGTTTGTGCTCTGACATCGTTAACTGTGGGACCTGAGATAGACAGGTGTGAGCCTTTCCAAATCATGTGCAATCAACTGAATTGACCACAGGTGGACTCCAATCAAGTTGTAGAAACATCTCAAGGATGATCAGTGGAAACAGGGTGCATATTTTGAGTGTAATGGCAAAGACTGTGAATACTTCTGTACATTAGCTATTTTTTTTTTTTAACAAATTTGCAAAAGTGAAGTGCTGTGAATATTTTCCAGATACACTGTAAACTCTTAAACAAAAGGGTTCCTCAAGGGTTCTTTGGTTAAGGGTTAAAGGTTCAAGAAGCTCTACAAGGGCCCTAACGAATATGATAATACTATCTTGCCACGTAGAACCTTTAAGGCTTTCCTCGGAGGTACAAAGCAAAAATCTCTTGACAAACTTGTTTTTTTTTTATAAAGGTGTACTGATTTGTAAACACGATGTTATAGGGTTCTCTATAGAACCTTAAAGACTTCCTTCAGGTACAAAAACTGAGGGGTTCTGGATTGAACCTCTTTCCTTCAGTACCTTGTTGATATTAATATGATATCATGTACACTGTTAGAAATCTAGAACCCTTCAAAACCCCAAAGAACCATTAAATGTTTTATGTAGAACCCTACTATATAAAGATTCTCTCTCAGAAAGGTTTCTAAATAAAACACTTTTATAAAAACCATGAGCTCTAAACCTCCCAAAGAACCACGGAAGAACACAAAGCAGTCTAGTATTGAAAAAAAGTAATAAGCAAGTACACAGGGTTCTTGTGGAGTTCTTTGCATGGTTAGAGAATCTCAGCTTACTACATGTGTTCCACTTAGAACTAAAAAAGATCACAAATAAAACCATAATATGATCTATCTATCTATCTATCTATCTATCTATCTATCTATCTATCTATCTATCTATCATATGGACATCATATAGGGTTGTATATAGAACTCACGGATGCAAGCTGGACTCCTCCACCTTCACAAACACACGGTGAAGAGCGGAGTGTGCAGATGTTAGTAGCAGAACCGAGTGAAGTGAAGCTTATCCCTGAAGATCCTCTCACTCCGTCAGTGTTTGTCTGACTCACTTCTGACGTCACGCTCATCACGAGCCATGTGCTGGAGGAGAGAAAGTCACACTGACCCACTTCTGCTAAAGTCTCCATCTGCTTGCTTGTTCTTGTTGGGTTTTTTTTTGTGTGTCTGTTTGTTTTTAGGAAAAGAGAGAAAAAAGGAGAAAGCAAGAAAAGCAAGAATGTATGAAGGTAAAGAAGGAAAGGATGGAAGCAAGGAGGTAAATTAGCCATGAGGAAATAAGTGCAGATAAGAATGAGCAGAAAGAACGAACAGAAGATAGATAGATAGATAGATAGATAGATAGATAGATAGATAGATAGATAGATAGATAGATAGATAGATAGATAGATAGATAGATAGATAGATAGATAGATAGATAGATAGATAGATAATTTCAATCAAGAAATGAGGACAGATGGACATGTACAGAAAGAAAGAAAGAAAGAGAAGGAAGGAAGGAAGAGGGAAAGGGGAAGGAACAAATTAAAGAAATTAAAGGAAGGAAGGAAGGAAGGATGGAAGAAAGAAAGAAAGAAAGAAAGAAAGAAAGAAAGAAAGAAAGAAAGAAAGAAAGAAAGAAAGAAAGAAAGAAAGAAAGAAAGAAAGAAAGAAAGAAAGAAAGAAAGAAAGAGAAATTAAAGGAAGGAAGAAAGAAAGAAATTAAAAGAAGAAAGGAAGAAGGGAAGGAAGGAAGGAAAAGGAAGGAAGGAAGGAAAGGGTTTAGAATGAGAAAGTAAGGACAGGAAAAAATGAAAATAAGCAAAAAGAAAGAAAGAAAGAAAGAAAGAAAGAAAGAAAAGAAAGAAAGAAAGAAAGAAAGAAAGAAAGAAAGAAAGAAAGAAAGAAAGAAAGAAAGAAAGAAAGAAAGAAAGAAAGAAAGAAAGAAAGAGAAATTAAAGGAAGGAAGAAAGAAAGAAATTAAAAGAAGAAAGGAAGGAAGGAAGGAAGGAAGGAAGGAAGGAAAGAGTTTAGAATGAGAAAGTAAGGACAGGTGGAAATAAGCAGAAAAAAAGAAAGAAAGAAAGAAAGAAGGAAATGAGGAAGGAATAAACAAATGAAAGAAAAAAGAGGAAGGAAATAAATAAATAACTAAAGAAAGAAAGAAAGAAAGAAAGAAAGAAAGAAAGAAAGAAAGAAAGAAAGAAAGAAAGAAAAGAAAGAAAGAAAGAAAGAATGAAATGAGGAAGGAATAAACGAATGAAAGAAAAAAGAGGAAAGAAAGAAAGAAAGAAAGAAAGAAAGAAAGAAAGAAAGAAAGAAAGAAAGAAAGAAAGAAAGAAAGAAAGAAAGAAAGAAAGAAAGAGAAATTAAAGGAAGGAAGAAAGAAAGAAATTAAAAGAAGAAAGGAAGGAAGGAAGGAAAGAGTTTAGAATGAGAAAGTAAGGACAGGTGGAAATAAGCAGAAAAAAAGAAAGAAAGAAAGAAAGAAAGAAGGAAATGAGGAAGGAATAAACAAATGAAAGAAAAAAGAGGAAGGAAATAAATAAATAACTAAAGAAAGAAAGAAAGAAAGAGAGAAAGGAGAAAAACCACACTCAACCACACTCAAGCCAACCAGGACGGCCAGGAACCTTGGGGTGACTTTCGATGACAGCTTGACCTTCACAGACCACGTTTCAACAACTGCACAGTCCTGTAGGTTCATCCTGCACAACATCAAGAAAATCTGACCCTCTCTCACCAAAAACCAAAAATCTCTCTCACTGAACCGGCTACACAGATACAAGTCCAAGCTCATGTCATATCAAAACTGGACTACTGCAACTCACTACTCCTGGGCCTCCCGGCCAGCTCCATCAAACCCCTTCAGATGATTTAGAATGCTGCAGCACGTCTCGTCCTCAACCAGCCCAAGACAACCCCCATCACACCCCTCATCGCTCAATGTCTCTTTCCAG
This sequence comes from Ameiurus melas, assembly GCA_012411365.1. Lineage (NCBI taxonomy): Eukaryota > Metazoa > Chordata > Actinopteri > Siluriformes > Ictaluridae > Ameiurus > Ameiurus melas. Next base: position 23,044,860 of record CM022766.1, on the reverse strand, counting down.
AACCTTCACCCTAACCGTCCCTCAGTGGTGGAATGAACTTCCGACCTCAATCCGGACCGCAGAATCTCTCACCATCTTCAAAAAACATCTAAAGACCCACCTCTTCCGTGAACTAACCCCTAGAACCTCAAGCCCACATTATCCTAAAAAAACTTCTCTAGAACTCAATTATAAATCTTGTACAGTGGCACTACTCGTATTGTTCTCCACTTGATCGATCCCTTTGCTTGTATTTCCTCGTTCGTACGTCGCTTTGGAGAAAAGCGTAATGAATAAATGAATAAATGTAAAGATTTAGATTTAGCGTGTAGATTATTGTGAAGGACACTTCATTTGTGTTTAAAATGTCTTTTATGTTTTCTTTGCATACGGGTGCAATCAAAATGATTCGACCCCCAGTACATATCAGGTTTATTGTCCAAGTGTACAGACTTTCAGCTGTGTGCGATGAACAAATCCAACAAAAGCAATTGAAATATTTCCAATTTTTCTCTCCAAATTTCCAAATTCAACTGGAAATGCATCTTCTAATGACTTCTCCAGTCCCACAATTACTCACCCCCCCCCCCTGAATAAAATCCCTCACAACAGCACAGATATGCAAAGCCCGTGTTGTCTCAAGCACACCTGATGAAATTAATCAAGGGCTTCGTTAGTTGCACCAGGTGTGCTCGAGCTGGAACACGTGAAATATCTGAACTGGCTAGGGGCAGAATATATGAAATACCTGGACGGGGCAGAAAATGGAAGCTATCGATGGCTGCAAGCAGATTTCTGAGAAGGCAGGTTGTGAAAAACCCTCGAGTGACTGCAAAAGACCTGCAGTGAGACTTGGTGATAACAGGCACTGAGGTTTCAGTGAGCACAGTAAAGCACATACTAAACGCAGAAGGTTTCCATGTCAGAACTCCAAGGCGTTCACCACTACTGACCCAAAAGCACAAGAAAAGTCGGCTCAAAATCATATAAATAAGAGACAGAAGTTTTGGGATTCTGTTCTGTGGAGCGAGGAAACAAAACTGGAACTTTTCAGCACGATGGATCAGCGGAGGAAGAAGAATGAAGAAAGAACACTCTGTCCACAGTCGAGCATGGTGGTGGCTCGATGATGCTCTGGGGCTGCTTTGCTTCCTCTGGCACTGGAAACCTGCAGTGTGTAGAAGGCGAGATGGATTCACTGAAGTATCAGGAAATCCTAGGAGAAAACGTCATGCCGTCTGTGACGAAGCTGAAGCTTGGGCATCATCGGACCTTCCAGCAGAACAATGATCCCAAGCATACCTCAAATTCCACCAAGGCTTGGTTGCAGAAGAAGTCCTGGAAGATTCTACAAGTCCATCACAGTCACCTGACTTGAACCCCAAAGAAAATCTCTGGTGGGATTTGAAGAAGGCGCTTGCAGTACCCAAGAATATTACTGAACCGGAGGCCATTGCTCATGAGGAACGTTGCCAGAAACTCTGCATCTCGTTTGCAGCAGGTCATAACAGCAAAAGCGTGCTCTACTAAGGACTAAAGATGTTTGCCATGAAGGGTTGAATCATTTTGAGACTGGAGAAGTTGAATTTTGGGGAAACCACTTGAAGCATTCGTTGTGTTGAACTAATTCACCTGCTTTTATTGGATTTGTTCATCGCAAACAGCTGAAAGTCTGTACGTTCTGACAATAAACCTGATTTGCACTGGGGGGGGGTTCAATCATTTTCATTGCAACTGTACACATTTGTAGTGGAATAATCAGTAGATCAGCGGAGCAGTGCACTCGTGATCATTTACAGGAGGAGGAATGATCAGAGCAAGACTGTGAGTCGATGTGAAAGTTTATCCATGACCCAAAACCTGACAGGTTTTTTTTTTTAAATGTGATGTGATGTGAGTAGACAGCTTTAGTTTGGACCACATGCGCATGCTCTAGGTGGGAGGTGACACTGTTTTGCCAGCACCATGACCTCCTCTCTCTCTCTCTCTCTCTCTCTCTCTCTCTGTGTCCATCCCCGAAATGTACACGGTGGCCTTTTTTCCCTCTGTGGCTTTGAGTCACGCCTCACTTCAGCGTGCACCAGTGGAGCAAAACCTTTCTAGGAACTAGCTCTAACTCTCTTGCCCTGGTAATGAATGTGCTGTGTGTTCGTGAGAGAGCAGAGAGAGCTCATTCCTCCACGGTCAGCCAGACCGACATGGACAAAACGCAGCCGAGCAGCCAGACAAAGCATCCATCACTCACTCGCAGATGATCCCGTGCAAATAAATACTCTCTCTCTCTCTCTCTCTCTCTCTCTCTCTGCAAGCCTCACGTTCAGAGAAGAGAAGACGAACACCTACATCTTTACCATCACAATAACACCTTCAATGTGATAAATTAACAGCTACTTTGTTCTGCAAGGTCTCACTCTGAGGTACCAAACTCTACTTCTCCTAGTCTCTGGGGTGCCAGTGTGGATCTTTGATTGGAACCAGGCTTTAAAGGTACTCCAGTATCTCTCTGGTTATGTAGGCGACCTTTTAAAGATGTAAACATACTGTACATACATACTAAAGGCACAAAACGTGTGCCATCGATGGGACCACCACGCCTAGTAGCTTCATTTCTCAGAGTGCACGTGTAGGAACTAGACTGAAGCTGTAGGGACACTCGAGCTGTTCATCCAACGCTTCAGTGTGTGAAAAGATAAAGTGCGTAAAGCAGGTTGGGAATAAAAAGGGACGCGTAAAAGCGCACGTCGCGTGACTGGTTTACACACGGGGAGGGTTTTCGGGATGGCACCGAGAGCATCCCGAGAGATCTTTGGCCAGATCAAAACGCAGTCTTGTTCTAAGAAACGGGGGAGGGATGACGTAATTTGAAATCGGGCCCAAAAATCCTCAGCGAATAACTTAGCGCGCACGAGGCAGCGGAGGAGTGCTGCCCCAGCTGTTTCCTGTTGAAAATGTCTCCGTAATGTAGATAAATGTGAGGGATTTTCTCCACGGAATCCGTCTCTTGCCTGCTAAACCTCACGTCTCCGAATCGAGCCTGCGCAATGGAACAAAGTCGGAATATCGAGACGTGACACCGGCACCGCGTTTCCTCGTCTCCGCTTCTTTTCTCGCGCTTTTTATTGATTGCATTGTATTTGATTTGAATGACTTTGGAACAAGTGTTTTCGCCGGACAGACGCTGGGATGTCTAGGGGACATTTGGGTGATGTCCTGAAGGTAACTTCTCACCATTTTCTTTGACAACAAATTGCAACCAGATCACTCGATTCAAACTTCAATCACAGATCTGTTTCATAGTGTCTGATGCTCACGCAAGAGCGCGAGAGAGTGTTTGATTTGATTTTTTTTTTAATTATTGTTTTATTATTATTTTATTTTTTGCATGCATACACACACACACACACACACACACACACACACGCAGATTACGTTGCGTCCGGTCAAACTTTGGACACAAAGTTGAAATGCTAGTAGTGAAAGGGCTTTGAAATGCTGGCAGTGTAAAAAGACGCAGAAACGTGCGTCAGTCCATGGGCTCGACCGCTCCAAGTTCTGCTGGAATCCATACTGCTGAGTGTGCATGATCTTTGCAATAAATAAATAATAATAATTCAAAAAGAAACCCGCCGTTGAACCCGCGAACGCGCACGGACGTCGATGCGTAAATGCCACACTTCTGTTCGCTTTCTGTTGTGGGTGTGGTGATTTTATTATTATTATTATTATTATTATTATTATTATTATTATTATTATTATTATTATTATATAAAATGATGGGCGCGGGTCTCCATCGCGGTAGATAAAACTGAAGCAAATGAAAGAAAAAGGAAAGAAGACGAAGAGGCAAGATCATGTTTTCGTTGAGTTTCATTTCCTGAGCTGTTTGGATGTTGGAAGAAGGGGCATGTTTAATACTCGGACCTAAAAAGACTGCGCGTTATTTGGCACTGGAACCGGTGGCTGCACGTGCCAGTATCTTCAAGGTGGGGCGAATGAATGAATGAAAGAATGAATGAATGAATAACTTTTTGCATTGCTATATAACATTTCAATCCCCGTCTCCCCCACTAAGTCACTTGTTAAGACGCACGAGACAGGTTTATTTCCCGGGAACATGATGGAGTTAAATGTCTGCTTGTGAGAATTGAAAGTTGTCTTGGGCTGGGGTTCAGTTTGAACTCTCTCTCTCTCTTTTTTTTTTTTTTTTTTTTTTTTTTTTTTTTTTTTTTTTTTTTTTTTTTTTTTTTTTTTTTTTTTTTTTTTTTTTTTTTTCTCTCTCTCTCTCTCTCTCTCTCTCTCTCTCTCTCTCTCTCTCTCTCTCTCTCTCTCTCTCTCTCTCTCTCTCTCTCTCTCGGATGCAGTGGACCATGCGCTGTGTATCTCGCGGCCGCGCGCTCGCCCGGCTGCTGCTGCTGCTGTGCGCGCTCGCGCTGACGCCGGTGGCGGCGAGGGCGGGGCCTGAGACTCTGTGCGGGGCGGAGCTTGTGGACACGCTGCAGTTTGTGTGCGGGGACCGGGGCTTTTATTTCAGTAAGTGCAACTTTTTTATTTATTCATAAAGGCTTCCTTTGCTGCTGCTGCTGCTCTTCTTTCTTCACCTTGCTGCCAGAAGTGCTAATGTGCTCCTCATAAATAAATTAAAATAAAAGAAATGCAAGCTTTTCGCTTCAGTTCACTTATTTTAAAAAAAGAAAGAAAGAAAGAAAGAGAAAGAAAGAAAGAAAAAAAAGCTTTCAGGTAACTTCACCAGGGTTGTTTCGATACTATAATTCGACGCTGATACCGATACTAAGTATCACGATACCTGATATCAAAATGTCTACATCAATACATATATTAGTAAGTAAGGGTGTGAATAAATAAGTAAACGAAGAGCTAAAGGATCTCAGGTTTGAGCCTGAGCTCAGGTCCGTGCGAAGTTCGTGTGCAGGGTTTCCTCCCACCTCCCAAAAATAAAGAAAGCAATAAAAATGCCAGTGTGTTGACCTGCTACTCTAATCTGCCCTTACGGTGGTGCTCGAAAGTTCCGATTTAATAGAATGTTCTATATTTCTGCACAAATATGACCAAAAACAGCATCAGATTTTCACAACATGTCCCAAAAGTAGATCAAACAAATGAGACAAAACAAATATTCTAAATAAATATATATATATATATATATATATATATATATATATATATATATATATATATATATACTTGATCAGTATGGAGTTCTCTTTGTCTAGCTACCCTTGGTGTCATATTTATTCAGATACAGAGCAAACTCTAAAGGGTTCACAAACTTTCAAGCACCACACTATATCCTTACCTGTTATAACTGTATTGTATCTAGCCTGTATTTCCTTTTTTTTTTTTTTTTTTTTAGCATTTTAATATGTACTGTGTATATATCTCTATGGTTCAATGACAAACACGCGCACAATCTGACCCAGCGATATAGCGTGAGTCGATCGAAAATAACAGCTTTTGCCATTGTGTTATTGAAAAAGTGCTGACCTTTATGCACATATATCGAGCCAACCGAGCGGCACGATGGTCTGGAGAAACTCGAGCTCGAGCGGTCTGGATGATCTATCAGGATCAGGGATGAAGGCTGACAGAGAAATGAAGTGCAGCCTTGATACGTTCACAGTACGACCGAGCGGAATTTGGCCGAAGCTCAGCGAGAGAGAAAAGAGAGAGGAAACCACCGAGTATTTTTTCCGACGGAGAACATGGAGCACCCCAGTGAAACCGAAACGAACCACTCGGACGTTCCTACGTGGAGAGCATCTAGGCACAGGGTGTCCTCCCGTTCAAAGTGGCGCTCCGGATGCCTGGAGACGTTCACAAAGTAAGAGGCAGTAAATAATTGATAAGAATTGATTTTGTGAGGAGACGTGAACGCACCGCTGCAGTCCGACTTTAAATAAGAGGAAGCGTGGCTCGGGGTCTAACAGACTACCGGAAAAATATCCAAAATCTAAGGTCATGATTTACAGCGATGGCAATGTTTTAAGAGCCGCCCAACATCTGTGCTTAAGGAAACGCACTAGTGTAAAGAAATACTCTTTGGAAGTTGAAGAACAGCTTCAAATTTGGCCCTCGAGTTAACTAGGGATGCACTGGAAGCAATCCCGTGCTCGTTTACTCATACTATGTGATACCAGCATAAGATACCAGGTGGTGCTATGTGACGTAAACCTGGTGCACTCTGCTGTCGCGCTACCGAACGGCGATTTCACAATTCATTCGTCACTTTCCGTAGGTACGAAGTGACAACTCCAAGCGACGATCTTATCCTGGCGTTCAATGTTTTCAGAGACACTGCATTGAAAAGTAAAGCGTGGAAGGAAGTCGCAGAGATCATTGGTGCCTCCGGTGAGAGTACGTCGCTAGTACAGTCAGCCTTCTTTGATAGTCGGCCAATCAAGCTAGCATTACGCAACATGTCAACCAGATTTCAACGACCAGACTGATTTTGTGTGTTGTTTCAGCTGTGCTTAATGTAAGTTATACATTTAGTATAGTACAGTTATTTCATCGGAAATAAATAAATAAGTAGTGCCACGCCCACAAGAGAGAAAATACAAGTGCAGGTCTACATTCTGAATTCACTTTCCTGCAGGTGTACTACACCCAGGGGGTGCTGTTTGAAGCAGAAACACGGCCCATTTCTGAATATGGCTCTGAAACAGGAGTAAATCCAGCCCTTTTGTTTTTGGTAGAGGAGATTTGACTTCCAATACAGTTCAGGCATTCGTTTTCGTGATTTCCGTGATGCATTAATCAGTTAATCCCAGTGCAATCTTCCCTGTACGCAAACTACACAAATTGCGTAGGGTCCCGAAACAACAGGGGGCCCCATTGATCTCGTATATAGATATCATTATAATATATTTTTTTTGGTATAACATGCTAGTATAAATGCGGATTCAACCTTAGAGGAGTCATGTGGAAATGTTTTTTTTTTTTTTTTTAAATACATGATATTAATTTAATTACCGTTTCGGACTCGGACATCGTGGCTTCGAAACGAAGCTATCGGTCGGGAGCAGAAAAGAAAAAAAAAAGAACTAAAAAGCACCCAGAACGTGAAGCAAAAGAACAAAAAAAGAACTTAAAAGGTATGTATATTTTTTGTAATATTTGAAATTGTTATTAACTCTTGACGAACCATGCGATGAATGAATTAAAAACAGTACTCCTGTCAGTCCAGATCAACAGATTCAATCGTAGTCGACTGTGTTTCGGTAGAAATGGTAGAAATCTTCAGTTTGCGCCGGTCCTCATATGTGTTTATTTTGAGGTTTTTATGAAGGCACTTACAGGGGCCACCTGACAAAAGTTTTGTTTAGGGCCCCCAGAAGTCTAGGACCGGTACTGCACACGGCCCAAAATCAAGGTAGGAACCGTTGTCAGTGAGTGTGATGAATTTCAAGTCCACTTTTTATAAGTTGATCCTGGTTTGAGCAAATATTTACAGATGATTAATCCGTAAACCCTCTCAGTGAGCGGTACAATAACGAAAAGCAAATGTCAATGATCTCCCGTGTAGTCGTTCACTGGCGTCGAGAAAAAGTTCTTCGCCGAATGAGCCGAGGAGGTGCGAAGGTCTCGGGTCGCCGCTCTGACATACGGCTTTGCGTTGTGACGAGCGGATCGACGCCGGCACTGAAAAGATTCGTTTCACACACGTTGTGTAAAAAGTAAGTCGAACCTGAATGAAGCTCGAACTGAGACGGAAAGTTACTTTTCCTGTCAACAGCCACGGGGCTGTTCAGTGGTCAAAAGAGAGGAGTTGGCCAGATCCTTTATGGCCTTTCGGTGACCGAGGGTTTGTTTTTTCTCTGAATCGACTCCAAAGCAAACACATTTACGGTAATCTGAACTTTCTGTGAAACTGTTGCATCATTACCGCATGCTGAAAGTGGAATAGGACTGGCCGGGTACGGCGCATAAACTCGGAGGTTAAGTGGAAATTATTAGGACACTGCATGTTCGTTTTTATTACACAGGAAAGATTATTTTAGTAATCAGCTAATCTGGAGGTTAGATTATAGACTCCGTTTTTCTTTCAGAGGACGGCTTTTTCCAACGCAGAGAATTTCTGGCAGTTGTGGGATTTGAACTCAGAACCTTCTGGTCAGAGAGCCATAACCGCCGAGCCACCGCAGCCATCTCAACAAATAATAGCCATGCCACGTCGCTGCTAACGACTCACATTATGTGACTTTTTTCATTCTTTTTTTTTTTTTGGTTATAGTTAGGATCTGTGAATCGAAGGTTTTTCATCCAGAGTTTCGTTTTCGGTCGTTTTGACACTTGCATGTTTTGAACTGCGCGAGTTCGGTACCTTTGATGAAGTGTGAAAGCTGTTTTCGAGCCTGGGAGTAGTCCAGAGGACTGATCCCTGTTGCTTTTCAAAATGGTGGTTTGGGGCTGGCTATAACTGGACGCCGGTGCAGGCTGCATAGTCTGTGGAAGCGTTGCGCTGTCTGCACTGCATATCGAGTAGCGTGATTGGTTTATCTTGCGACGCTACTTCCAGTACGCCATTCGCTAAACGTGGCGGACGGAATTGTGCAATCCATCCATGATTTTTGCTATGTGAAAGGAAACCTGCCCCGCCCCCAAATGAGCCAAGAATCGCTCCTGAGTATGGACGAGTAACCAGAGTGTGAAAACGCCCTTAGAATCCTCTCCAACTAAAACGTAATACACCTGGTTTAGCTGCTCAAGAACTTCTTAAACCAATGATTAGATGGTCAGGTGGACTTGATTATGGTTGGAGCTAAAGTCTTCAGGAAGTTACATCTCCGGGAACAGGCTTGGGGACCACTGGTACATGGGTTGTCCAGCTCTTAGCACATAGGCATTTGCCTTTACATATTTGGCCCTCTCAGACTGGTACCTGATAGGAGAGAATGAACAACACTCTTAGAAAAACTTAACATAACATATCCTTTTCGGTCACATTTTTTTAGTATTTAAAAAAATAATCAATTTAAGAAAAATCTGAAACTTTAAGGCCACTTTGGTTGCATCTCTGGTGGAACCCTTAAAGGTTCCATGTAGACCACCACAAACGGAGTCCTTCACGGTCACTATCTTCAAATAGAACCATGTTAGGAGGCTAAGAGCCCCTTTATCCAAGGAACCCTGAAAGAACCCTTGAAGAGTTCAACAAGTACCACGACAGCTTAGATAAATGTTACGCACCCGACAGATGATAGATATTAAGAACCCTTTGTCTACAACTGTGTGGTATAAAATGTAGTTAATATTGGTACGTGGTGCACACTTCACAGGTTTTTTGGTTATCCATCTGAGGGAACCCTTAAATCAGCGGTCTTCAATCCTATCCACAAAGGGACAGTGTGGTTTCAGGCTTTCATACCGGAGTCCACTTGTTTAAGCAGTTCACCTTAGTCTTCAACCCGCTATCAAGTGTCCCTCCAATTTGGCTGTAATGAAAGCCTGCAGCCACACCGGCTGACCGTGGCCTTAAAGCATCTACGTAGAACCCTACAGGAGATCGTTTACCTTTCACTATCTCCAGGTAGAACCATTCAAGGAGGCTAAAAAGCCTTCATTTTTTCTCCATTCACAGAACTCTTAAGAGCACACGAAATACAAATACAGTTTTAAATGCCTGTCAGGTTCTACAGTAGTATTAATATTACTAATTAATTACAGTATTAATAGGGTTAGTGTGTGGTACAAAAATGATTCTTAACACTTAGAACCTCTCGCAAAAGGTTTAAACCTTACACTTTAAGAGCTAAACCATCTTGGTATTAGATGCACTCTTTGGTTCTTCTACCCTACCTTTCAAAATACTATAGAAGAACCCCAAAACAGAGTTTCCTTATCCTTATAGAGTCCCTCTTTTAGGTTTTTGAAGCCTTGAACCCATGAACCTCTGAAGAACTCTTGAAGAATGTACCAAGTACTAAGACGAAGTGGTATTGAGAAGAACAAAATTAGCAATAACTTGGAGTTTCTACCACATACCACAAGGGTTCTATATGGGATCATTAGATAATTAAGGGGTCTTCATTTTAGAGAGTTTAGCTCTTTAACTTACAGGTTCTACGCATTAAGCAGAAAAATAATAAGCAGCTTGTACCGTACTCTTTCCCAGCTAAGAAGGGTTTGTTGGATAGTTAAAGATTCTTAACTTCCAAAAAAAAAGTCTTTTTGATAGGGAAGCATTGTAGTGTTCTGTTAAGGGTTCCTCTAGAAGGACAACCGAAGAACCCTTAAGTGTTCTAAATTTTAAAGAGTCCAAAAATTGGACAAAAACAAGGTTATGTTAGCATTAGCTAGAGACGGAGAGTGCTAGATAAAAGCTCCTGGGTGTGTTTGTTTCCTTCCCAAGACGATAATAACGAAGCGAAAGCTCAGAAAGTCCATTTCAAATGGCAAGTTTCCTGCAAAAAGAAACCGATTCATACTACCTTCATGAGATTTCCACTTACTGAACTTATTGTACACGGCTAATGATGCATTCCCATTTTTCCAGAAACGGATTAACGTGTGGAAATTTCCATATTTGCTGTAAAGGAGATTATAAACATAAAAAAAATGAACCCAGTGAAAAGCAGTATCCATAATCATCACTGAGCTAAGCTAACTGTTGAGAGTACACATAAAAAAAGGTAAGCAGTGACGTGTAGCACTCGGGTTTTTTTTTCTTAGGTTTGCGTGCTAATCGTTGGAAGCAGCTGTAGCAGCAAAATTCTCACACACACACACACACACACACACACACACACACACACACACACACCCACACACACTCGGCTCTGATCCCAGAGCAGCAAAGGATTACAAGGGATTACAGGATGATTAGGATGTTCTCCCTCGCTGGACTCACGCAGAACGCGCACATAAAGGCCTCCTGGGTGCATTTCAGCGCCACGATGAAAGGTGTTGATTTTCCAGTGACGAACGAAATGAAGAGTGAACACACAGGTCATCCGACACGACTTAAACCCAAGATTACACCCAGGTTGTAGAAAACGAAAGCTGATACCGAATAGTATTCATAAACCAAGCTGCTGAGGTACTAGTGCCACTGAAATCTCGACTGGTGTTTCGGAGCTTTCGTAGGCTACCCGCCCCTTTAGTGTTACGGACGCCAATACACTAGTGCTGTGATGATTTATATCTATGCATCACTATAATCCTCCACTGAAATGATCTTTAGATTGTCTACTGTATGTTCTGCGCCTCAGAGCGGTGTTCCTTGCTCTCTTTGCTGTTCTCTGTATTTTTAACGAGCTAGCTAAGCTACGGTTACGTTTGTTTCGATTTGGCGGGGGGTGTGGTGGTGTGCTGGAGCTATTGATCGTTGCGTAATTCTGTCAAGCAGTTCGACGCTCCGTCACGCTGACCTTCTGTTTCAGAAGGGAAAACATCAAGCTATGGAATCAACATCGCAGCTAATAAGCTACGTCTTGGTGACTTTACAGGCTGGACGTTCACGTAGGAGTGGTTTTGATTTCCTGGGAAGCTTCACGTCTTCCCTGCAGGGCTGAGTGCTACTTTACGATTGTCTGTAGAAGGATTTGAAGTGCATAACAAATGCTCAGCAAACAGAAAGTGCAAAGAATTTGGTTCGGCTGAAGGGGTTTGTCATGCCAGTGATGAGGTTGTTTCCAGGGCTTGAGCTGCTTTTGTGGTCCCCAGTGCTCCGTAAACACTCTGACACTACTCAGTCAGTGCGCTCATAGAGTCTAGAAGTTGTTTTTTTTTTGTTTTTTTTTAATAACCACAGTGAGGCAGTAAAAGCCAGCTCCCAAAAGTGGAAGACGTCGCTCTTTGCCGAGATCCGTGGAATGGTGGGAGTCATGCAGAGTCAGCGTAACGTTCAGGCTAGTGCACGTTGGCCAGCAGCCGTCGTAGGAGCGTGAAAAGGCTCGATCAGGAAAGTGATTGTATGAAATGCTTCGGCGATGGAGCGAATTTCACAAATCGTACAGAAAACGTCTGCCGAGTTCGACCGAAGCCAAATCCCGTTGTAGGTCGGCTGCACGCGAGCACCACAAATCTGGAAGACTGAAAGCCTGCACATATCTTCTCAAGTTGCTCAGTGTTCTTGGAGTGGAACACAAACCGCCTCAGTAACAGATGCCCTTGATTGACTGCTAGACTGGTTACAATGAATCAGCAAAGCCGATGCCATACAACACATCTGGAACGCCAGTGTGGATCCCAGCATTGGCATTCCAGCTCTCTTATGTAGAAAGGCTTCATCTACAGCAGTGTTTCATCTATAG
>CM022766.1:22960109-23027609 GCA_012411365.1 Ameiurus melas | reverse complement strand
AGAAAAACACATGAACCCGCTGTACTGTAGTTCTCGAAGTTCTTTGACTACAGTTCAGCTGTAGATCACAGGTTTACATTACAGCGTCGTCCTTTCTATAGCCACACCTCATTCTTATGGATTATGTATTTATTTATTTTTTTACAAAACTGATATGATACAAGAGAAATAAAACACTTCAGGACATGACGCTATAGGAAAAACAATCACTTCTTGGTGGTACCAATAACTCCAGCTCATCGCACCGCCCTGGTGTTCATTATTTTCCTAGAACAGCAGTTTTAGTTTTAGTCCAAAAACGTGTGATAAGATTCCCTGCCAAAAAAGGAGGCGTGTACATTATTTCTTTCCTGATACCTTGCCATGCTTGCACTCACCTTAATCATCTCGATTTGTCTCTGGTACCCGTTCCAGTACCCATTTTTCTATAGAATTGTTATCATTGTTCCAGCCGACCCGCTGAACAGGTCATGCACAGATGTGACGCTATGCACCGATGCTGCAGTTACCATCCAGGATCTCGCGACGATCTCGCGGTGTTCGAATCAGGGTCATTCTGTACCGTTTTCTTCTTGTCTGCACCACAGGCAAGCCGACAGGCTACGGCCCCAACTCGCGGCGCTTGCACAACCGTGGCATCGTCGACGAATGCTGCTTCCAGAGCTGTGAGCTGAAACGACTCGAGATGTACTGCGCGCCAGTCAAATCTGGTAAAGCGCCACGATCGGTACGAGAGCAACGGCACACAGACACGCCCAAAACACCAAAGGTGAGCTCTACTTACAGCAACTGAATATGTTAAAAGGAACATTTTATGCAAAAATAGCTATTTTCTTTTCTATTTTATAGCTAGAACACCTAGTGATAAATTATACGTTTTTTTTATTTATATATATATATTTTTAAACAAGCCACTGGAACAAGGTTTGACTGGTAAAGCTTATACGAATCATTTCTATATTATATATCTATATATATATTTACATATACCCCTCAGGATTAATAAAAGTCCTATCTAGCTAGCGACAGCTATAAATGACGATACTTTTGTCACTGCAGTAGTTCCAGATGTTTGTCATTTTCTTTGCTTTTCACAGAAACCTATATCTGGTCACAGCCATACATCCTGTAAGGTAAGCACACAGAGCTTCTCGTTTATACCTCTCTCTATTTAAAGGGGAAAACCCGTTAATGAATTTTTCAAGAGCTTTTCAGCACAATGCGCTCGTCGTGATTAATGTTTTTTTTTTTTTTTGGGGGGCGGGGGAATCCAGGACCCACATTTTTAAATTTGCTAACCAGGGGTCGCAAGTTATCTTTTTCATTTCTCGTCGAAATTACCAGTGAAGCTCCACGTGACTTCTGCTCTTTACACGAAGTGATACAATAAAAGAAGTCTTTCGCTTTAAACGAGAGCTGGCGATCTCCAGCAACAGGAGGTGGAACGATCTTGGCCAGTGATACGAATTGAACTCCATGCAAGCCGTGTGACCACTGCCAATAGTAATGAGACTTCTGAAATTCGGAATTGAAGCCATTCTGCTTGTGCTCATCCAAAACGTCCAGTCTTTCTGTTGGAAATGAATTGTGACGCATGCAATTTATACACAAACACTTCCAGCTATTTTGGAAAAAAACAATTTCGAGCGTGGAACTGCATCTGATTCGAGCTCCAGCGTGTAGGAGTGGTATGATGATGCATGCAATGGTAATATTGCTGCCTCGCAGCTCCAGCGTTCTTAATTCCATCCTGAGCTCAGGTTACCTCCACGGGCTTCCTCAGAGTTCTCCGGTTTCCTTCCACCTCCCAAAAGCATTCCAGTGGGTTTCCAACTGTAAACTGCCACCAAGGTGCGAATGTGTGTATATGCCTTGCAATGGCCTGCTGCCCTCATCCACTGTGTATTCCTGCCTTGCTACTAGGATACCAGTAAAACCATGGCAACCAGCTCTAAACTTAAGACAGCAACTCCAAATAGTGACTAGCACTGAGCAATTTTAGCAATGCAAGGCACAAACAAATAAATGAAAATCCCCCAATTCTGACTGTATCTAAAGACGTCTGATGTATTGGAGAATTCGCTCATGGTATTGGTGAAATTCCGCTTTAAAATGTTTGCTCGCATGCTTTTTAGAGCCCCATATAAAAAAGGAAACCATTAGCAGGAGACGTGGCTAAGTGGTTTTTGTGGTAGACCTGCAGTCTCAGTCTCTCTCCCTCTTTCTCTCTCTCACACATATACATACACACACACATATATATATATATATATATATATATATATATACACACACACACACACACACATATATATATATATACACACGCACACACATACATATATATATACACACACACACACACATATATATATATATATGTACAGGAAGCTCACCAATTTCTGCACGAGGCACACGTACCGCCTTCCTCTTTATATAAATTTTACATACTAATCTCTCAGCACTGAGACACTACACGTGCAGCTTTGAGTACAGCACGAGGTTGTGTTTCTCCTCTCCTATATAAGGAGATGACCGTCTGTAACTCGTTCATTGAAAACACGTGTTCCGTGCCACATTACACCACAACGCTGTCGATTTCTCAACGCCGTGAGGTCTGAAGCCGCGGAGTTATTCTTCTGTACGTGTTAAAAATCGTGTCGTCGTTAAACAAAAAGGAAGAAAAAAAGTAAAAAGGCATACTCATTGACAAGGCGAAGTTTTCCGTCAGGAGATGTTCATTTATACAGTATTTACTGAAGGAGTCTCCAGTGGCAGTGCTCGCGTTGTAAGAACGTTGCGGTTTCACCGTAGCGTGACCGTGAGCTGCGTTTTCTTGTCTTCGAGAAGAAGAAAAGAAAAAAAAAAAAAGACAGGATGGAAATGGGGACGTCCGTTTATAGCTGCTGAAACGTAAGTGATGACAGGAACTAACGGCGCGGACGTTCCGCAACGTGAAATGTAACTATAAACGGATAAAAAAGGCGTATCGACGTGTTACTTTTTAAACTGTAAAATTGTTGGCGTGGTACAAAAGGAATAAAACACATCGGGATGTAGCGTTATAGGGAAATATGGAGCTTCGGGGGTGGGAACGTTCTTACTTTCCTAGAAGGGCATGCCCCCATACAAATGGTTTATTCCTTACGAAGCTTAACGGCGCTGTCTCTTTGCTTTTCAGGAGGTTCATCAGAAGAACTCGAGCCGAGGGAACACCGGGGGGAGGAACTATCGAATGTAGTTAAAAGAAGGATGAGTGGAACTAATGGACAGTGATGAGAAGAGAGGAGCAAGAACAAGTTCAACCCTACCGGGTTTTCAAGAGGAGTGGTTCACTCGAAAGGCAAAATATATATATATAATAAAATAAAATAAAATAAAACGGATAAAGGACCAACCCAAATGTATATACACCCCTTACGACTGACTATTTTAGACACTGCACCATTCCATACAGGGGAGGGACAACATCTGTCAAAACAGCAAAATTAATATAGCTGCTAAAAAGCGTAATATAATAGCGGCTGCTCCATATTATGGCAGTGGGAAACCTCCTGTAGAAGAGAGGCACTGGAAACTTTAATTGACCCAAACTGTTTCAAGGCACCACTTCCTGATGGGTGGGATACAGCCAGTGGGTCACTGGAGTAGAGGTGAAGGTTTTTCTGTGTCATGGGTGAAGTGAACATTGCAACGGTCCCTCCCACACACACACACACACACACACACACACACACACACACACACACACACACAGACATGCCTTCGCAATTAATTCCAGATTGCTGCAATCCAGTGCGAAATGCAAGTTGGCAGAATTTCAGCACTATTTCTGATTACGCATTTAGTCGGAGACGGTACACAAGCTCTAGCACTGATGAGGAATATCTTCGTTGTTGTTTTGTTGTTGTTGTTGTTGTTGTGTTTTGTTTTGGACAACAAAAAGAGCTTAATGAGAACGATTTCAAGAGCTGTTTGGACAGAATATTGTTAAAAGCAGATGGTACACGTTTTCAGGATGCGAACTGGTTTTCAGGATCTCCTTTTGTTTTTACATAAAAACAAACAACAACAAGTCATAGAAACCTTATGCAAAGGTTCTACAAGACTCTGGAGTGGCAACTCTGACCAAGACCAAGACAGCGGAGATCAACTTGTTTGACTTCATTCTTGAAGCGTTGTTGCTTCGATTATAATAAACATCGGACTGCACGACTAGGTTAAAAAGCCAACGTTTTCACCAAAGCATGTACACCACATACGACAGTAAGCATATTTTTCCACTAAAGCCTGTCCATATTATATAAAAGCATACAAGCAAAACCCAGTGAAACTTCTCACCCAACCGATACGCTTGCGAAATACAAGGGTGGACAAATCAATAGGCCGATTTTGTCTCAGCTTATTTACGTGTTAATTCATAATCGCCCAGAACAAGAAAACAAAACCTGCTCCTGGAAACGAACTAGAATTTGGTACGTAGCGACGCTTAAACATAATGCATTTGTTGTGACGAACCTCAATGCTGTAACTGTAACACACGCTAACAAAAGCCACCACCCGCCGCACCACACACATCGGTTAAGGTGTGATGCGGCTGTTGGTAACTGCTGAATGTTTTTATTTGGTGTATTTTTTCTGTTTCGGGAGCAAAAAGCTTGACCCAAAGCCATCGTCGAACCCTCCTGACTACTACACGCATTCACCTTATGGTTGAACATAACCGACCCGACTCCAAAATGTCACTCAACAAGTTGCTGACTTTTTTTTATTTTTTTTATTTCTTTTTACTGAGGGCACAAACACAGCCTTTGTTAGAATAATAATCAAACTTTTTTTTCTTTACTCTTAATCTTAATATATTCATGCACCTAACTAGCTGACAAGCTCACGATGCAATATTACATTACGTTAGCTACAACTTCTTAGCCGTCAGTTCGGTTAAACATGGGACATAAGGAGCAAACTGATGAACTTATGACTTGACCATCACTTTAAATGAGTTGAGTTCCCACAAGACCAACACTTCACCATGTCTGAGGAACCGGGCTGCACACGGAGTCCAACGTTCTTCTGGAGCGTTCTTCTAATCAATCCAACGGTCTGCTTTGGGAATTCTGGACTGTGACATTCAAATGTTCTTTTGCGTAGTTAGTGAATCTTCTTTCCAAATCCAAGATTTACACGATCACACTGTCTTCTGTGTAGCTATCTCTGTATTCAATAATCCTATTTATGTTAACCATCTCATTTCCTTTTTGTTTTTTTGTTCATTCATTATTTTACTGATGCTGTCATATAACAACAATATAAGAACTCTACCCACTATATAATGGTGCTATTTTGTAGTATAGTATAATGGTTGGCGAAACACGATCTGGGTGAGGGCGGGGTCGGGGGCGGGGAATGTGAACTGAAGTTTAGGATGTTTGGATATGGAGGTCTTCCCTTTCTTTTTTTTTTTTTTTTTTGCACAGCCTTGTGGGCACCGGTCTACTAATGCTCTTTTTAACTTTTTAGGTAAATGATGTATGCAAGCTATTGTATTTGTGTAAGATCTGGGAATGCATGGAGGGAAAAAAAACAAACAAACAAAAAAAAAACGTTGTGATCCCACGATTTTTATTATTATTATTATTATTTCTATTTTTTACCATTTTAAATTATTGATATTTGGACTTAAATCAAGATCCCTATGCCAAATAACTAAAGAGGAAACACTGTGAACTACAAACTTCTAATCCTATTAAAAAGTTCGAAACAGCAGCTATGTTTACATGCCAAGATTTTCACTAGTGCGAATGAATTCACTCTGATTTCAGATTCCGTGCGAACGGTTTATACGCATCCTAAACCGGGCAATGTGTAGACAATCTCTGTTTATATGCATGGAACTCATGCCAAAAGTTACGCACGTGCGGGGAGCAGGGTTTGGCGTCGATGTTACTTTAAGAACAAACTCCATGGGAGTTCAGTCCGTGAATTCAGCTTTGTAATCACAGCGCTTGCGTTAAAGAAAATACAAATAAATAAATGTTCTCCCTAATTCCGTCACCTTGCTCATTTCCCACCTACCAAACCAGCTCTCCGCGTCATCCAAACGAGGAGCACGGAGGCGAACGCATTCTTCCTCCAAGACGCATTGGGTAGCCAAACACATCTGCGTCACATGGCGGCGTAACACGCTCAGAGGAAAGCGCTATCTGCCCTCTTCCACAGACATGAACTCATAGACACCCATGATTAGCCAGGGTCACGGTGATTGACCGAGGAAGTACGCCATCCCTCGCACGCAGAGCGCACAGCCAATTTAGCTCTCTTGGCTCCCAGGCACAGAATTGAAACATGCAATCTCTGGATGATGGGAACAAATGCTTTTTGACGCCAAGCCTTTACTTCAAATAGTTTGCTTCATTCGTGCATTGCGCCAAATGAGTAACCTTCTTTTCCAATGAATTTTTGTCAGACTTGGCCAAGACCAAGGCCATACTTTGCGAAACCAGTGTCCAAGACCAAGACAATTAGGATTATTATACGTTGGATAATGGATTATTAGGCTGCATGTAAACATAGCTAGTGTAGCTTTTCCCTACACGACATTTCTTAGATCCGGATTGAAGACTCCGCACTGATTTGGCACTGACTTTTGGCAACGAAGGGTACAACACAGTTTCAGAACGTCTTTTCATCCTGTAATCTCTTCAAATCAGTTTCTATTTGATCATAAAAAACATTATTATCCAGACGGCTGAGTGTAGGCTCCAGTTTGACCTCTTCTGTTTATTTAAAGGAGAAGAAAAACCTCTCAAACATTTAACAAACACCGTTTGCCTTGGGTCTAAAAGGTTACCGGAGTTGATGGATGAAATTTGAACCTAGCTGAGCTCGGCATCGTCATTCGGTTTATTACAACGAATATGTATTTGTAATTCACTGGAAAAGCCTACAACCCAATGTGCTTGAGAATTTGATTCTACTTCCAACATTCAACAGTAATGAACAGATTTCAATAAATGGTTCATAGTTATAATCACGCATCTATAGACCAACATGTATGTTTTTCGAAAAACTCTCTTGTCCTTTGGTTTGTTTGATTTCTGTCAAAAAACTATTTCATTCAACTCCGCCACAATATCTATATCCTCTAAATCCCTAGCCATATCCATATCATGCATAAAAATACAAAATGTAAACGTTTGTCGAGTTGCAAAATCACAACATGCTAATTCTAAAGATAGCAAAACATCTGAAATAGCTAGGATCGGTTCCGTGTCCCTGTTCGTTACAAGCTGCATTTCATTTCACATTTTGAAAAGGTTTTTTTTTTTTTTTAAACGTATTGTAAATGAAATGCGCTCAAGCTATTCTCTCAAGCTGTTTGGATATGATGAAATGTTCCAATTAAGATCAATCTGACTGAAATTAAGAGGTCACAGTGACGGAGCTGCTCCAAGGTGTACAGTACATTGTTATTGTCATCATCATACTTTAACGTCTCACATAAAAGTTTTTATTTATTTATTATTATTATTATTATTTTTACATTTTTTTACAGGTTTTAGAGAAATGTAGGATGGCAAAATTTTTTTGGTCCCATTTTATATTCGGTGTCTATTAACTATGTAGTTATACATGCTCTATATAAGGCACTATAATTTAACCTTACACTCACACTAGGTGTACATGTGCGACACAGAACTGCGATTTCAGCAACAGTGCTCTCAAGTCTCTCAATTTTCTCAAGTCTATGCAAATCAGATATGACGATTGGCTTGAATGATTCCTCAGACTAAGAAATATGGCGCTGGTGGTGCGACATTTCATTTCCACACCCAACGACTTAAGTTCTTACCAATTACAGTGTGTATGGAGACATTACAAAAAACAAAAAAATAAATAAAGCGTGGAAGAAGGTAGTAGATATCGTTGATGCCTCTGCTGAGGGTACGTAGCCAGTACAGTTAGCTTTCTCTGCTAACTTCCAAGTGAGTTAGTACGAAGCCAAGCACATCAAATTCGAATGATTTATTATATAATATTATTTCTCATTGCTTATTTGATATAATGAACCATTTCTTATTGGTAACGCTAGACAGGCCACGCCCAGAATCGACAACGGTAGAGACGAACACCAAATGACTTCCTAATGTAAACGTAGGGTTACACTTACAGATGGATTACAGAAGTAAATCTTATGTTAATAAGCACGTTTATCAATTGCATGTCGACACTTTTTAACGTTATTTGATAGTTTTAAAAAAATATGTATATATATATATATATACTTTCCTGGCAATATTTATGTTGTAACATGGAAACCCACCAAAACAGGGTCAATATACTAACTCCCAACACTCCTGCTACTTATCCAAAACTGAAGTGTTCTGTATAATTGATGTCTAACTCCACAGGTAAAAGAGACGTCATTTTTAAACTGTTGTAAAATGAAATTGAATTTTTTACTACCCCCCCTCCCCCCCCTCTCCCCCTGCACATTGAGAATTTTTTTTTTTTGTCTTTTGTAATGAGGCTTCCACGATTGGTGAGTTATTGTCTTCTGTAGACAATTTGGAAATAACTGAGATTGTTCACCATTCCTGCTGAATAAACCACTTGTCAATACTCCAAATTCTCAATGAGTGAGTAACTAGGATGGGGGGTGGGTGACGGAGTTTGTGTGTGTGTGTGTGTGTGTGTGTGTGTGTGTGTGTGTGTATGGTGG
The DNA here is from genome assembly GCA_012411365.1 of Ameiurus melas. NCBI lineage: Eukaryota > Metazoa > Chordata > Actinopteri > Siluriformes > Ictaluridae > Ameiurus > Ameiurus melas. Next base: position 23,018,887 of record CM022766.1, on the reverse strand, counting down.
TGGTGGGCGGTGTTGATGGGATTCTTAGACGCATCTTAATTCTGTTTAAAAGATGCTGCCTGGATAATCAGAATTCATTTTTTGTTTTAGACATAAAAGTTCAAATACATGTGAAGCAAGTCATAATTAAAATAATAGTAATAATAATAATAATAACAAAAAAAATTTAACGCACAAATGATATATATATATATATATATATGAGGAGATCAGCCAGAACATTAAACCCACTGACCGGTGAAATGAATAACATTGAGGATCTTGTTACAATGGCACCTGTAAAGGGGTGGGATATATATCAGTCAACAGGAAGTGTAACGATCTGAGTGACTTTAACGAGGGCCAAATTGTGATGGCTAGACGACTGGATCAGAGCATCTCCAAAACAGCAGGTCTTGTGGGATGTCCCCAGTGTGCAGTGGTTAGTACCATCCAAAAGTGAGCCGAGGAAGGACAGCCGGTGAACCGGCAACCGGTGCCCAAGACTCCATGATACATGTGCGGAGGGAAGGCGAACCCGTCTGGTCTGATCCCACAGAAGAGGCACTGTAGCACAAATTGCTCAAAAAGTTCATGCTGGCTATGATAGAAAGGTGTCAGAACAGACAATGCATCACAGTTTGCTGCGTATGGGGCGGAGTGCCCATGCGGACACCTGTCCATCATCAAAATCACCTACAACGTGCGTGTGAGCATCAGAACTGGACCATGGAGCAATGGAAGAAGGTGGCCTGCACTGACGAATCACATTTTCTTTGAGATCATGTGGACGGCCGGGTGTATGCGTCTCATTGGGTTTAAATCGGAATACAGATACGAGATGCGCTGAGAATCATTTTATAATGGAATTGATATCACTTTAAACATTCCTACCCCCAGTCATTATAAGCGCACAGCCCTGATGGAGGACAGCCATGTTTATTTTTACTATTTTTTTTCGCCTAATTTGACTACGAATCCCGTGACCATGCACAAACTCTCATGGCATGACAAAGTGATACTTCCTAAAACAGGAGCCCATTGCTCCAAAGCAAACAAATCAGTATGTGGGTCCAGTGAGGGGGGGGGAAAAAAAAAAAAAAAAAAAAAAAGTGCATGTTCAGCTTCTTGGAGAAAGACTACAGTGACAGGTCAAAGCTCTTGTATGCTGTCAGCACTTTTTAATGGATATATAGTGGAACAACCGAGCCTTTTTAACAGATAAATTGGCCACCTGGCGCGGTTTCAGCAGACATAATGGTTTATAAATGTGGAGCAGGCAGCAGGCAGGAACCTGGTCCAGCTATTCTGAATCTTATTTCATCCATCTTCTCCTGTGATTAATACTAAATCAATTATTAGCTCCAATTCGGCAAATTACAGCCTGAAACCTGGGAATGGAATTCAGAATCCGTGGTCGTATCATGGGCTACACTTCACTACTAATCGATCAAGGTGGTCATTTGTTGTTTTGTGAAATCGGGTAATGGTGATTAGAAGCAGCAAATTGGGCAAAGCAGCATGCTCATGCGATACAGGAGACAAAGGATTCATATAACAGCCTCCCATGTTCCTCTCCAGAGGCAGTCTAGGGTAGTACTGCGAGTGCTGAGTGCATTTGAGGACACTGTTCCTGGACCTAACCCTGAAACTAAAGCTCCAAGCCTCTACTACTTACATGCACTCTTGTCTTTTAAACAACTTTGTGGTCTATTTCAGTGCTCTCTCTACAATTTCCCCACAGTCATTTTAGGGGGGAAAAGAATTAGTGTTACACCAACAAGGTTATATTTTCATTGCTAATGAATGCCAGAGAGCAGATGTACAGCTTCACGGGCACAAGAACAATCCTGTGAACTGCATGTATTGCAAATGATATATTCATTCATGTTGTTTAATGAGAAGCCCCTTCAAATCCTGACATACATATACATATATATACATTTACATAGCATGTATTATAACGCGAAATGAAAGATAAAAGTAGGTAAATGACTTGAGTTTTGTTGCCTAAAATCCCTAACCCCCGCCCTCCATAACACGATCAGATATTAGTGCAAGTTCTAAGGTAAAAATTCACACCCTATTCCCCTCTTTCGGTCCCTCTTTCCCCTCAGCAGTGGAAATTCACTGAGTGCTGATTGTGGCAAGAGCGTGTTGGCTCAGCTGTGAGATTTAAGAACCCATGATGTCAGACCCATATTTTCCTTGGAGAGCATCTCATCAGCTGCATTGTTCCTGGAAACCATGGTCTGCGCTCTGGACAACAGAGAATCCAACCCCATCCCAGTCCTCGAGTCCTCTTTGAGACCCAGATGCCCCTTTTTCGACATGAATTCATTCGAACAGTAGTTCTCAAATGGGGTTTTGTACCACCATTTTCCCCCGACGTACTTCGACATCAAGTAAAGCTTTAACTTCATTCAACTTCATTTTAAATAATCTCCTCAATGCAATGCAGTACCTTTGTGATTCAGCGAGTGGGGTGTAAATGTTAAAGTCATTTTAACGTTGAACATTAGTAAAAACCGCTCAAAAATCTGTTATCCCAACTTATTCTAAACATTCTCTGCTGCATTTCACTCTTAAATAAGTAAATAAAAAAGTGTGAATGTCTAAGCATGCAATTGGCAAATATACCAAACGTTAGCATCCGTGTTAAGAGTGGACAAGCTCTGCTCCAGTGTCGTCATTATTCATCTAGCTAGTTGTTTACCTCCATTCTAATGCAGGTACTTGTATGGAAGACAGTCCACATAAACAGGGGAGACATTTATGAAGATTATTTTTGGAAGGAGTCTCCAGTGTCAGTACATACAGAAACAGTCAGAGGTAAAGCTGCAACGTAATGTCTTCTGGATAGAGGAGGTGACTGTTTCACAGTAACATGACAAGATGCATGGTTTTTGCTTTTATTAACTTCATGAGTGAGTGAGTGAGTGAGTGAGAGAGAGAGAGAGAGAGAGAGAGAGAGAGAGAGAGAGAGAGAGAGGCTGGTGAGGGAATGCTCACTGCTCAGCTGCTATAACATAAGTGAGAACAGGTTTTTGCAGATGTTCCACCCCATTTAAATGATACTAGAACCTGCATATTGTTGTGGTTGGTATAAGAGGAATAAAACACACTGAGTTGGTATGCAGGTAGAGTATGATAAGTAAGGAATAAAACAAACCAGGATGTGCTGTTAGAGGAAAATAAGTTCTGGGTGGTAACAGTAACTCAGCTTCTTCCATCCAGCCATTTTCCAAACCATCCATCCTACACAGGGTCATGGGGGGTCTGGAGCCAATCCCAGGGAACTCGGGCCACAAGTTGGGGGAGACCTTGGACAGGGTGCCAACCCGTTGAAGGGCACAATCACGCACTACGGACACTTTGGACATGCCTCAAAATGCACGTCCTTGGACTGCAGTAGGAAACTGAAGGAACCCAGAGGCAGCCCCTGAAGCACAGGAAGAACATGCAAGCTCCACGCACACATAAGTCATGAAATGTCTAACTTTGGTTGATGCCGTAACAACACATCTACAGAAAAAGTAAACCTCAGTCGATGTAGTTGGCCCCAGTTTGCCAAATCACATAAAAACCCGCTAGTCATAATCGCAGCAGGAACGTCTTGTAGATAAACAAACAAAATGTAAAGTGGGAAATCTCATTAGATAGCAGTGGGAGAACATGATTATTAGAGGAAACGCTTTGCAAGGATTGTCCCGTTTCCAAGAGCATAAAAAGCTAGCTGTGAATTCTGCAAAGATGTCAAGCTGTTCTTTTACACTAACAGGCGGAACATGTTAGAAAGCTAAACAGTAGTTATTCAATTAACCATGGTTCTATGAATTCCAGATGAGGTTACACGAAGGACACTGAGAATTTGGTGTACGGCTTGAGCTCTTATATCCATATTCATATACTGCCATGATGGAGCAAGTTAAGTAATCCAGAAAATAACCTCTGGAAATAAACATGAATGACAGCTCTGGTGACTGTGAACATCCATACAGCAGTTACATGTATAACTAGTGTCCTGTTTCATTCCTACGGACATGCAAGACTTCACCGAGACAAAGACTAGGGTTACAAGAGGAAAAGACAGATGAGACTAACTAGAAATGAGGAGATTAATTACAGGAAAGGTGTGAAAATGGCCATTTTTCTGAACACCTACATGAGTGTGGGATTCCAATCCCTGATGTACACCTCCATCAGGAAGTAATGAACAAGGCAAGACCATACTAACTGTAAAAATGCAGGGCCAAATGGCTGACGCTAATCATTAAATCCCAATATAACATAACATAGCACAAATTATACTCTAGGTAGAGTAACAGGATGACTGACATGCTGGTGCTTGACAAAGAAGCCGAATACCAGCACCAATTGTGGAAGCCTCGGTTAGCAATTGGTTCAACCGAATACCTCGAGGTAGGGACCCGACCTGTACGGCCACGGTTAACCATTATCTCAAATGAGGGTATGCAACATTGGAGTCCCTTCGCCAAGGACAAGTCCAAGATTCTTGGCAAGCACGAGTGGTCTGAAAGGCCACGGCTGGACAAGCTGGTCGATCCGTGCAGGAATACACCCTAGAAGGGACTCTAGTCCATTGCAAGGCACCATGCACACACACACATTCATACACTAGGGGCAATTTGTCTTAGACAATCTACTTACTGGAAAGTTTTTGGGAGCTGGGAAGAAACCAGAGAACCTAGAGGAAACCCACATAGGCACAGGCAGGAGAACATTCACAGACAGTAACCCAAGATCTGAATTCAACCTGGGAATCTGATGCTGTGAGACAGCAACGCTACCTACTACTACACCGCCGTGCCTCCCTGGTAAAGTACTAGAGGACTGAAAATGTCTCAGAAGTTAACAGAGTGCATGGGACACAATATTCACAGTAAGACTAGCCTGAAACAAGATCCAGGAGTTCCAATGTGCCAGCAAGTCAGTTGTCCAATATTTTTGTGTCTCTTGAGCTCAGTGGAAACGAACCAAAGCTACATAAACCTGGTGAACATCCTCACAGCCACTGGTACGCTTAATGGAAAACTGTGGTCCTTTAAATCTATAATGCATGTTATTTATTCAGTGCAACAATGAATATGAGATCCGGTCATGCATAACATGACTCCACATCTGGAACCAACAGAGCTGGCAGAGATTTGAGAATTTGGGGTGAATTTAAAATGAACAATGAGATTTTGCATGGTAATTCTTTTCATTTCAGTGGCTTTCCTTTGGAATAGGGAACAAATGCCTTAAAAGAAGGCCCTGGCCTTGACTGTGTCCAGACTACTGGTGTAATTGCAGTAGTTTACCCATGCCCATGTAACCTAAGGAATTTATTTAGACTTGGTGGATACATAGTGGGGCAGGACTCAGATGTAAGCAACTAATTGGGAAAAACAACACTTTTTGACAAGTATGAGCCTTGGTCAAACCAATATCCTGCCATTGTTTTATTTATTGTTTTATTTTTTTAAATAAATAAATGGAATTTCAGATTTTTACATGATCCAAGCAAGACAAACTTGTCCTGGTGAACTTGGATTACTTACATGGTTTTCCATCCGCCGATATGGTTTTCCCTCAGCCAGCGAATCAATTATACCAACCCTACTGACTTGCATCTCAGCCAAACACAACCTAGATATACACCAATCAGCCACACCATTAAAACCACTGACCGGTGAAGTGGATAACATTGCAGTGGCACCGGTCAAGGGGTGGGATATATTTTTTAGGCAACAAAGAAAACAGTCAGTTCTTGAAGATGATGTGTTGGAAGCAGAAAAATTGGCAAGTGTAAGGATATAAGCAACTTTGACAAGGGCCAAATCGTGATGGCTAGACGACTGGGTCAGAGCAGAACGACAAGTGTTGTGGGGTGTTCCCAGTATGCAGTGATTAGTACCTACCAAAAGTGGTCCAAGGAAGGACAACCTGTGAACCAATGACAGGGTCATGGGTGCTCAAGGCTCACGGATGAACCCTTTAGAAATCTACAACCATTACCCATCCAAGAAACCTTATCCACCTAAGAGTCTACAAATCATTTCTTTAAACTGTAGCAGTTTTATTATAACCATTATTTATGTTTAAAATGTTATTTTGGGACGTTACCAATTTAAGTTAAAGTTAAAAAAAAAAACCAAAAAACAAATCATACAATTAATCCTTTATACCCAGATGGAGACTGAAATAACTGGTCTTAATAGAAAAACGTAGCTATTTGAAAATCATAATCGTTATGTATACTGAAGCTGGGAAAATGCTTATGGATGTTGCAGTGGGAGAGTGCGAGATCTCCGAGAGGAGAATGGCAACAGAAAGTGAGGTTAGAATAACAGAGTGCTCCAAACTCAGTTATACTGCTCCTGGAACACCAATGTCTCCATAGACCAGTTTAGGTCTTCAGTAGAGGCCTTCTCTCTCCAACAAAAATACTCACAAAATAAAGGCTGAGTGTTCCAAGTAAAAACACTTCAGCTAAGTTCAATAACTATTATTCATGTCCTATTTCTCTCTCTCTCTCTCTCTTTTTTTTTTTTTACTCCCAATGCAATAGCTTCATTGATATTAATACGCAAAGCCCTTATGCTTTCCTATGATCTGAAGAACAGCCCATAAGAAAAGTACTTTATTATCAATGCTACATTGCAGAGATCTTCAGAGCTTCTTTAAGATTTGAGAATCTAAGGCATCGCCGATCTTTCCAGCCTTTCCACTGGGGTATCAAAGTGCAATCTGTGAGGAACTTACAGGTCAAAAGGTCCAGGAAGCACAAGATGATATTAGATCATATAATAGACGGAGTTTTGTTATTTCATGGAGGACATTGTGCTGCATCTCATTCCCTTCACAGTATGCGTTTTTACCAACCTTTTCCATCACTCTCTGAAGACTTCATCCAGAAGGTGCCATCAGCGCAAGACCCTTGACCTACATTGTGAGACTGGAGAATTTGCCGTGACGCAGAATAAAAGAAAACGGTTGGAAAAGGTACAGTCTGTGTTTAAAAAGAAAGTAAAAGCAATAACATAATCCCACCATTCACAAAACCAAACGTATTTATGAAACCAGTGGGAACCACTCCAAAAATATAATCCCTTGAATGTACAATGGCGTGATGTTCCATTTCGTGACAGGTTACAACACCACCTTCCAAACACAATGACGAACAGGTTTTCTCTCATCAGTCTGAAACCTATAAAAGACGGCTGGGTCGCAAGCACAGGTTTGCGTGGGTTAGATCAAACCTGGTGCGGTTCCTGCGAACAAATCAAGAACCTCCCGTCATCATGCTCAACTCGTCCTCGCTCGTTTTCGCACTTGCACTTTTGCTCAACTCGTTTGTTCACTCGGCAACCTTAGCTTTACCTGCAAGTAGAATTAAAGACGATACAGCAAACCAAGACCGCTTTAGATCGCCGATCGATGAAGATGCCTTGAATTTATCGGGACCTGATGATTTCCCCCCCAGAAGATTCCCGCTCCTAGAGGGAAGGCTGGCTGATGAAGATGGGACGAAGAGGATCTTTATCCTTTCAGTATGTATTGCCCAATATGTTAGAAAAATGGGGTTCTTCAAGGGGTTTTATATCTTTAAAAGATGTTAGCTTTCTAAGAGTCTTTATTAGAAACTAGAAAAAAAATCTGTTTTAGGGTTTTACATAGAACCTTCTCAATAGTTTTAGGTGATATCTGAGGGGACTAAAGTCATAGCTGCCTTCCGTACAACATGATGCGTGCAGATTGACCATTTTGGACATGCAATGCTGGTACATTAGCACAGGTGGCAATGCTACCTCCTTGCAGCGCCAGTATCTCTGGGTCAATCCTGAGCTTGTATTACTGTTTGTGTGGAGTTCCACATGTTCTAGATTTGTCCCAACTCCCCAAAACATGACAGTAAGCTACTCGAAATTGCTCCTTGGTGTCGAACAGTCTCTGAAGGTGCATTTATGTGTACATGGTGACCAACAATGGGGGACCTGGTGTCCAATCCAGAGGGCATTCCCATGTCATAGCCAGTGGGATAGGATCCGAATCCACAGTGACCCTGACTAGAATAGAAATGCTTAAGGAAGATGGACAGATGAGGTACACATGGGGAAAAAACTGGTTCCTCAGTGTTTTTTTTTTTTGTTTTTGTTGTTTTTTTTTTTAGATGGTTGAAGCTTTAATGAAGCCATTTTTACTGAGTAACTTTCTTAAATGGAAGCGTTTTGTCCAAGAACCCAGTTCTCAATAGTTTTAGCAGACCTTAAATGGGAGTAAAGCCATAAAAAGCCTTCATTGATACAGACTTCTTTCCGAGTCAAGACGGTCCAAGGTGCTTTTCTTCGGACACTTAAATATGTCAAAAATAAATCTAGCAAAAATTCTGTTTTTCCTTTATACACTTTTTTTTTTTTTTTTAATTACTCGGTCATTAGACTCTGCCTTCCTTAAACCATGTCACTAGTAAATATTATTGGAGCTACAGCCTTTGCTGTAGCTTCAGTTACACGTGTAGTTGTGGATAAATTGAGACTTTTTTTGCCAGTAGGTGTATCTTTGCTTCAACTTCTCAGGTACGTGTAGTGGCCTGGAATAGGTTCCTCTCTGGAAACGCTGGCCGCTGTTCATGTTGAAACAGTTATCAGAGTAATAGAAGGAACAATCAAAGGGAGGAGAAGTTACAGCTACATGGAGGGAAACCGTGGCCTGTACATAAACAGACGCACTGTGATCTTTTTAAGAAGGGGGAAAAGTGAGACATGGGAAACTTTGCTACGATTCGAACCGATTCTTTCATGTGGGGGTTCCATACTCAACACTACATATCAGAACAACTCAGGAGCTCTTGGGTGTGTGCCGTTCAAATTATCTTTAAACATCTCCAGGTGTAGGTCGAAAAAAAAAAAACAAACCCAAAAAAACACAACGACTCAGGCTTTCTTCCATACAACAGATCCCCAAAGAGGAAACGGTGGTTTGTGTTTAGTTTTGTGAATGAGACTGCTTGTGTAAGGTGGTCAGCAGAGAAGGTCATCGGCCCACAGACGCCGCGTGGTAATTGTCAATGATCTGTTCCGCTCAGGATTTAGGATCAAAAGGGGCTTCAAGGAGTGACGCAAGCTCTGGTTTTGGCCGAGCCTTCCCCGTGCTATCACCATGGAGAACCGACTGGGCTCTTGCTGCAACTCAGAAGGATGAGTGGCACAATGCAGATGATCTCATCCCCATGGCCAAGAGAAACACGGACAATAAGAGTAGGTCTTCTCTCTCTCTTTTTTTTTTTTTTTTTTCGTTCTGCGTCATTGATGAATGCAATACTAGAACATGGCTAATCACCCGACTTGGCTGCACACACACCGTGTGGTGATGCGTTTCGTCAAGCGGGTGTCTCTTTCCTGTCATTTTGAGTCATTAAAAGGAAGGAAAAAGATGGGATTTCAAAGTTTTGACAGTTCCCATGACATTGATCCTTTCCAGAATCTGAATCTGTGCAGCCATCCAAGCGCAGTTTCTCACTTTCCTTAATTAAGATTACAATAGCCAAACCCACACATGATTCTCCCAGAATGCATGACGGCTCGGGGTGGTCTACTGCATGTAATAAACATCACTGTGTGAAAATGACCTCAATCGAAAATGGAAAAAAAAAAAAAAAGATGCACATGGGGCTTCGGAGTGTTTCACAACACGAAAGCGTTCACCCTAATCATCGGCAGATTGAGTCCGAATCCCGATGATGCCGAGCCGGGAGTCCGAGATTTTTTTTTTACAAAAAAATTAAATAAATAAATCACGTGTCAACCACAGGGACACTAGCCAATCGTGGGCGTCCGTGAGCTCGTGTATGCAGAACAGGGCAGATAGCTGTCCTCAGAGTGCTTGGCTGCTCTGTGATGTAGCATGAGGACCAGTTTGAGGAGATACTGTGGCTTCACGTGTCTTGGTGGAACAACATGCTAGCTTTTACCTTCCCTGTTGGATAGCTAAATTGAGATCGGGGAGACCTAGCTAGTGGGTGGGAGCTGGCGAATAAGCATTTTCTTCCAACTTGGGGTTAAAAAAACAAAACAAAAGAAAAAGCACATTGTGGTTCTGTATAGATCTACTTAGCATAAAGGTTAACGAACGACTTACCTTGGTAAAGTAGGACATTTGATCTTTGACGCACTAGTTAAACATGGCTAATCGTACAATAAAACAGCCTTATTCAAATGATGTCCATAATCGAAGCGATGTTGTTCTTAAACCTTGTTCTTTGCTTCTATTTAGTGCTTCGGTGCATGATCGGAAGGGTGTACCGACCCTGCTGGCAGGCTTGAAGATACAGGGGAAAAAAAAAACCACAGCCACGGACGTACCTAATGACTTGATCTTGTCATGTTCTTCTAAATCAGTTCACAGAACCAAAGAAAAACAAAACAAAACAAAAAAACTGTACAGTTAAATAAAAGTTTATTAAAACCAGAAATGATGTACTTGCTTGACTACAAATAAACAGAACAATGCAAGACCATTGTGAAATGATCGATGCCTTTGGGTATAAAACTGCATGTAGAAGGTTTTCAAAGCATTGATACAATAGTGATCCCCAAAAGGGGTTTAATCAGAAAGTAACCGTGCAAGTCTTCACACGTATGCCTAGAGTTCTAACGTATGCTCATCACACACTCGGATGAAGGACGTGATCAGAGAGGACGCGAGATGTCCTGATGAAGCAACCCGTCTAAGCTTTAAATCAGAGCCGGAAAAAGCTTGTAAGCTTGCCCTGACCTACAATGAGCTTCTTTCTAGCTGTGTTGCCGCTCTTCTTCCCTGGCCCTGAGCTACAGGCTTTGGCAGGAGGTCTCTTCTGGGGCGGCTGGTTCTCATCACCTCCTTGTTCCACACACTCTCTGTTTGACAGCTTCCTCTTGGAAGTTTTGGTGATGGTTTGGAGTTCTGCCACTCCTTTCCTTGAAACACCTGTTCGGATTGGGCCGTTGGTGCCGCGCTGCTCGAGGGCTCGTTCGGTCCCCGAGCTACGGCAGGCCTGATGTTCCACCTCGACTGAAGATCGTGCGTAAATAAGAAGGGGGGGGGGGGGGAGAAAGAAAACGCATATTAGTAAAAAAAAAAAAAAAAGAAAAGAAAAAAAGAAAAACACATGGAGGAAAAGGGTGAAAAACGGCAGGGGGAAATTGTGAAATTGCTGACGTTAGCCACGCACTTTAACAGGCGGTATGTTTATTTTACAGAGCCGGAGCTGGACATTTGTCATGTACTGCAGTCGAGTTCTCACACAGAGCAAGTCTAAGTTTTTTACAACACAAGCGAGACCAGCCAGGTTTTATGGAAAGGGGAATCATTTAAAAGGTTGATCTTAAGTACCAGTCCCCAAGCAGGAATTAGGCACAGATTGAGGCCTTGGCTTAGGACGTGAACCTGGGCATGATGCCGACAGTGTGGCGTCAGAGGCACCTGGAACACTCCCATCTGTGTGTGTGTGTGTGTGTGTGTGTGTGTGTGTGTGAGACCCCCATAAACCATGTGTGAAAGTTATGAACTACACAGAAAGGACTGGAACTCGTCTTGGATTAGGAGTACCTTGTTTTTCGCGTTCGTCTGCAGGGTCGGTCTCGTCCTCAGGGGGCGCATCGACGGCTGAGGGGACCGTCCGTTTAGGAGCGGGATGAACGCAGGTCGGGAGCCGACTCGTGCTGGGAAAATCCAGCACACGATTTAGAGGCAGACCGTCATCCGTGTACGTGCAGGCAAACTGCGAACGGATGCCTCTTTCAATTACCTGCAAGAACAAAGATAAATAATAATAAAAAAAAAAAAAAACCCTGGGCTCTATGCTCAGACAGCCGAGAGATGAGAGTCTAGATATCGAGGCCGAATCAGAGAACGGGCTGCTTTTGAAAACTCCGAGGGCTTAGAGAAATGCTGATCCGAGACGCTTGCGCCCGTTTGATCCACGCCTGCTTGGGATTAGTGGGATTGTAGAGTCTTCTGAGCCAACGGCCCTCGATAAAAGAAAAGTAGTCAGTAGAATAGAAAGAAGAAAAAAAAATTCGATAAATAAAAAAACATTTTCAAGTAAAGTTGGGTGGGACCGGGAAAGTGAGGCTCGGAAAGAGACGGCAGATGAAAGAGTTTTTCAAAGTGATTTCTTAAAAGACCGAAAACAACAGAGAGGCTTAGGACAGTAGGCCGGGTTTCCCCGGGATGCATGCTAATAGAGCGCGCCCTGAACACTCGGGACAAAAACGTAGCTTTATATAAAGATCACAAGCAAACTTTAATTCCCAATACAGTTTATACACTCGATTATGGCGCTGAACGTTTAACATGTTCAAGTGTGTGTGTGTGGGGGGAGATAGGGGCTTCAGGAACATCATTAGCAACAACGTAGCCAGCTAACGTTAATGATACGAGTGATGACTAACAGACATTCGTGATGCATCCGCCTTCTCAACACAGCAAGCAAGGAGAGAAGTGCCGCTTTTCTTCGTTATAAACTTCGGTCCAGACGTCACATCGAACGTGTTATTTAGCCAGAACCTTTCACCCGAACACTCTTCATATAGCGTCTATGGAAATTCTAAATTGTAAAATTAGCATCAAACATCAATACGGCGTTTTGTACATACAGTATAACACACATCTGATGCATTGCAAGCAACCGGTTCATTCACACGGCACACAGTGCAAATCCATCAAAATCCCCAGGCTTTGGATCCGATCTGTGCTTCGCGCTCGCTGCACTAGCCGACGTCAGCCCGGATACAAACCGTCGTCCTGCGGACAACAGGAAGCAATAACCTTTCCGAGTTTCCTCCTTGTTAGTCGGGTTACGCGAGCGGTACGATATCTTCAAAGCGAAATGGATGCGGAAAAGCTTCCGCCCGTCGAGTTCAGGAAGCGGCGAGCTACCCAGGGACCATTACAGCTCACTCGCAGGAACGCGGCCAGAGCGGAGGCAGCTAAAGTGACATCTGCTAGCACGATCAAATAAAGACGGCGTTTTACACAATGCGTTTAGCATGCGCGCTCGATTAGAGCTCGAGTGCGGTTTATCTCGACATTGAAATGCCCGTACCTAAAGTAGAACACACAGAAACGTTTCTGAGCACGTCGAGCCTTTTCAAGGTCTTAATGCACATATCTGGTGCGTTTCTTGGGCATTTAGGCCAAATCGGGTGTTTGATACAGCCTTGCAGACGTACTGCGCATGCACGCCGATTGCTCCGGTCTGAAAAAGAGCAAACCGGTGCGTTTGGATTGTTCGTTATTTGTTTAGCTTCGGTTTCACACTGCGTGTAATTCAACGAAATCAAAAGGCAAAAAACAAACAAACAAACACACACATCAGCCGAGGGCTGAAAAAAAAAGATCCTCGTAAATCTCGATCATTCTTTGGATAGAAAAATGGCGACGTGTGGCGTGTAGAAACCAATCACAGAGGACACTTTCGATTTTCTTCGACAGCACCTCTGACAGTAGCGCAGGTTTATATTAACGCGCTGGTTCGAATACCTTATCGTTTCTATAGTAACGGGCTCATTTGCCCAAATAATATTTAGCTTTAAAATGGGCGGGGCTGTGGATCAGGTGGTAGAGCGGGGTGTCCACTAATCGTAGGGCTGGCGGTTCGATTCCCGGCCCACGTGACTCCACATACCGAAGTGTCCTTGGGCGAGACACTGAACCCCAAGCTGCTCCCGATGGCAAGTTAACACCTTGCATGGAAGCTCTGCTACCACTGGTGTGTGTGTGTGTGTGTGTGTGTGAATGGGTGAACGAGAACCGGTGTAAAGTGCTTTGGATAAAAGCGCTATATAAAGTGCAGACCATTTAAAACAAACATGTAATCATGAACATGATCAAGTTTTCCATAAGGAGATATTTATTTAACTTTAATGGAAGGAGTCTCCAGGATCAGTGCTTTGTACGAGTCGGAGGTAAAGCTGTAATTTGAGGAGTTTATGCTTTGCGGTTGAGAAAGAGAGAGAGAGAGAAAGAGAGAGAGAGAGAGAGGGGGGCTGGTGATGAAAAGACTGTTTATAGCTGGTATAAGGCAATTGAGAACGGGAACTAACTTGTAAGTTGTAACTACATTACACAATTGACATTCCAGGTAAAAAAAAAAAGTTATATATTTGCAGCGTTACAATCAGCACTTGAAGGTACAGATATTAAAGCTTCGAGACAATAAAAGCCGTGCTTAGTTTCACGGCACAATCCGGACGACTCTTTACCTTAGACTTGGCGCGTTCTTGCTGGATCTGGACGCGGTTGCGCAGGGGTTTTGGAGAGAGTCCCGTGGGAAGCTCTGGAGATCTGCAGGCACACAGATGAAAGAAAGCAGAAGTGAGATGATTATATTGTTGTACCGCCAGTTCCCAGGTTTCCACGGGTCTCGCTTTTAACATAAGCAGAATTGGAGGCGTCTTAATTTTATGACTTAGCAGAACTCTTCTAGGCATCTGCTTACCTTCTAATAAGAAATATTTATTTCTAAATGCCTGGATAACCTCATATTTTACAACAAGCTTATAAAAACCCTTCATATAAATGAGTAAAGCTGTTAAATTAATTGAGATATATATATATATATATATATATATATATATATATATACACACATATATATATATATATATATATCTAAATTAATTGAGATATATATAATACACACACATACATACACACACACAGTATCTCAAAAGTAAGTACACCCCTCACATTTTTGTAAATATTTGATGATATCTTTTCATGAGACAACACTGAAGAAATGACACTTTGCTACAATGTAAAGTAGTGAGTGTACAGCTTGTGTAACAGTGTAAATTTGCTGTCCCATCAAAATAACTCAACACACAGACATTAATGTCTAAACCGCTGGCAACAAAAGTGAGTACACCTCTAAGTGAAAATGTCCAAATTGGGCCCAAAGTGTCAATATTTTGTGTGGGGACCATCACTTTCCAGCACTGCCTTAACCCTCTTGGGCATGGAGTTCACCAGAGCTTCACAGGTTGCCACTGGAGTCCTCTTCCACTCCTCCATGACGACATCATGGAGCTGGTGGATGTTAGAGACCTTGTGGTCCTCCACCTTCCGTTTGAGGATGCCCCACAGATGCTCAATAGGGTTTAGGTCTGGAGACATGCTTGGCCAGTCCATCACTTTCACCCTCAGCTTCTTTAGCAAGGCAGAGGTGTGTTTGGGGTCGTTAATGGCTGTGTGTTGAGTTATTTTGAAGAGAGTTTACACTGTTACACAAGCTGTACACTTACTACTTTACATTTTGTCCTTCTTTAAAGTTAGATTTAATGTTAGTATTAGTTTTAGGTAGCTAGTAAATAAACAATACATGATCCCGTGTTTAAAGTCGCAAAATAGCAATAAATACTAAACCCTAGGTCACCTAAAAATGGACAGCGTTTGCACAGGGGATTTGTTTTCTTTAGACTAGGAGATGATGCAATCCCAGACCATATCATACAGTAGCTGATTCGAATATACGTATTAAATCAGTTAATCACAGTTTGTTTAGAACGGTGTTATCTGAATGTGCATTATATGAATGCTGGGGTATAAGTAAAGAAGTGCTGGGAATTATGTATTAATCAGGAGAACGTACGTATAGAGCGAGAGGAGACACGTGGGCTCAGCTTCATTGAGAACGGTCTGATCATCAGTGAGCAGTTGTGCCTTGTTCCTGCAGGGCGGCGCCAGAGCTTCTTCATCCAACAGCGTGATCAGGACTTTAACGGTCTCTCTGCCTGCGTAGGCAGTGGCGTGATTGATGGCGTACGTTCTGGGCTGTAATGGAATCGGATTATACGAGTTGTAAACATGAAATGCTACGCTACTACTGGATGTATGATAATGTGCTAAAGTTTGCACCCCCTCTTCATGATCATCTGGGTGGATGAATGGAAAAATATACCATTAGTTTTCAATTGATAATTAATTCCCAGGGGAAGGTTAGGATCTGGAAATAAGGCATGACAATCTCAGAAAACAACTCAGACTCTTGATTTAAGCGGATCCAAGATGATGATTAGGGGATTCACACAGAAGTTGTAGGGTGCTATAAAAGTGGTGGCATTACAGGTTATTAGAGAAAAGGAGACTGCCACGCAATTATAATCATAAGACTAATTATTTGACATCTGTCAAAGCCAACATGATGGGTGGTACATTTTGTCTGAAGGGTGCACAAACTTTTGCACTCAAGTCGCTGAAATGTACAAGCATGGAATTAAAATCAGCTCTACCCTGGCTGGACTGATATCTGTGCCACAAGCGGACTCCTTCTGAAGGGTGTGGATTTGCTGGATTCTTTCCTTGAGCTCCTTCACTGCGTCTTCTACAGAAGTGTACACCGGATCTGCGCTACTGAGACCCTTCAGGAGAACTGCTCTAATGCTGGACACCATCCTGCCTCCAGCAGCACTACAAGGGAATAGAAAGGGACAGACAAACAACACTCTCATAATTACAGGCTGAATTAAAATCCCCCCCCCACACACACACAATCCCAATTTTCCACTAAATAGTTGGAGAAACAATGCTGCTCTAACAAACTTGATTTAAAAAAAAAAAAAAAAAAAAAACAATTTGCTCTCAAAAATACAGCAATGTTATGAATATTTCCCATCAAAATAAGTGTGTCACCCACTGGAATGTTTTTAAGAGATGGGAAGAACCTGGAGAACCTATAGGAAACCCACTCAGACACAGGGTGAACATCTGGACAGATAGTAGCTTGAGCCTATGCTCGAGCTGGGGGTCCTGGATGCTCTACAGTACGACCCTTCAGGACAGCTGCCCTAATGCTCTCCACCGTCCTGGCTCCAGCAGAATTACAACAGAATGGAAAAAAATAAAGGAAGAGAAAAAGAAGCACTGAACCTGTTGACACGAGTATGAAACAGGTGACGTGGGAGAAAAAAAAAAAAAAAAAGAAAGAAAAGAAAACCAACGCCCAGTCTACTACGAGAGGTTAGTATGAGAGCAGTGATCTAACAGGGCTGCATACATGCCTGCGTGGACGTATTAGCGAATGTAAACATTGGGGAGAAGCCGGGAAACGAGCCGGCCCGAATCCCTGACCCAGCTTTTGTGCGAGGGAATTACAGTAACAGAATCATCTGGGAAAACAGATGTTGGACGTACGAGAGGCCCTGATCCAGCAAGAAGGTCTGTTTGTGTGTGGTAATACAGTACTCCATGAGGTGCAGCCGGGAAAAAACTAGGAGGGTCGCAGGCTGATGAAAGAACCGTGTTGGCTCGAGAAGAATCACACTATCTTCTGGGAGAAGCTCCGAAGCTGTGAAAGGAGACTGCAGGTTCAAGGCACTTGCTTCTCAGCACGCCGTTGCACTCATGAAGCCTTTGGTAGACGTGTTGTGTCGTATTCAGGAAAGCATCCTGTGGCAGTCATTTATTTATTTATTTATTTATTTATTTGAAGCGAGCACAATCAGGAAAATATTTCAAAGTATGACGTCTAATCAGCGATCAAACCACGGAATTGCCTTTTGCTTTTTAGTAGAACAGGCTTTGATATTCCAAAGATAAACATGCTCGAGCAATTCAAGCCGTATCATTAATAGTGACATCATTAAAAGGGGGGTTGGGGGGGTTCGCCTTGGGGAGAGGAGGAAAAAAAAAGAAAAAGAAAAAAGATAGATCTGCAGATAAATACCGCAGGTGGATTTCGATAAGGTAAAGGGAACATGGTCTTCGCCATATGATCAGATTAAAATAAAAAAGATCTGTAGAGGAAATCAAAGGCTTTAATTGCGGAGATAATGTCAGGTGAGGTCATGGCTTTCACGGCGTACGCTTTGGACGCACGCATCAGCTGATTACAGCCGAGAAGGCGAACAGGACAAGGTCAAACATGCGGCGTTATAACATTCTGTGATGAGGAATAATAAAAACGGGATACGGTCAAATCGTCATTGGCGAAATTATTGGCACCCCGAAGGAGACCGAGTGCGTAAAAAGTCCCATTTTCACCCAGTCAGAGTAACTACTTTGCTCGAACGGGCCCCGTTCTCAAAAGAACGTCCTCTTTAAAATGACAGTATTTCCACACAGGGATCCACCACGACCCTGACCAGGATGGAGGAGTTCCCGAAAGGTGAATGAATGCAGATAATTGCCCAACTAGATTCCTATCCTTCTATAAAAAAAAAAAAACCAACAAAAACACAGCAACAACAACAAAAAAAGCAACACAAAGTGCTACCAGTTTTACAAGTTTTCTTCCAACAACTGCTTCGTTCTCACTTTTCTTCTTCATGACGGTGTGTTAAAAGCTGAACAATACTGATTCCCAGGAAACCACCTGGTCTTGATCAACTTTACAGCGTTTCTGTGTGTACACCTGATTGGCTACATTTGCAGCACGCCTCGTGTCCAATTCTATTTCTCGAAGTGGAGAAATGTGCTGCTGTGCATCAATGAATCAATGAATAACCCTCTTACAGAACTATAAGGTGCTGAGGCCCGACATGAAAACATTTCTGCAAGCTCTCGCAATCTCCCTTGAACTGAATCTGGGTTTAGACCGGGTCTTAGTACCTGAAACACACACTGAAAAGCATAACTGTACAAAACGAGTTCAGATTTGGTTTCAAACATCCAACAAGGTTTGTATTACTGGTACAATGGGGCAGATATTATCCAACTGCAATTATCCGGTCAGCCAATCATCTAGCAGCTTCGGTTTCACATCAAATATAAGAATGTGGGAAAAATGTGATCTCGGTGAATGTGCAGGTAAACATGGTGGTGGTAGTGTCAGGGTTTGGACCGGTTTTGCTGCATCTGTGCTAGGACGACTCGCCATCATTGATGGAACAATGAATCTGAATTATACCAGCGAACTCTTAAGGAAAATATCAGGATATCCGTCCATGATCTGAATCTGAAGAGACAGTGGGTCATGCAGCAAGACAACGACCCTGAACACACGAGAATAAAAGAGAAATAAAAGAATAAAATGAATGTTTTGGAACGGCCGAGTCAAAGTCCTGATCTTAATCCAGTAGAGATGTTGTGGAAGAACCTGAAGCAAGCAGTTCATGTGAGGAAACCCACCAACATCCCAGAGTCGAAGCTGTTCTGTACTGAGGAACGGGATAAAACTCCTCAGAGACGATGTGCAGGACCGATCAACAGTTACCCCAAACGTTTAGTTACAGTTATTGCTGCGCAAGATGATCACACCAGATACTGAAGCACAGGTTCACATACTTTTACCCCTCACAGATATGTAACATTGGATCATTTTCCTCAATAAATAAATGACAGAGTATAATATTCTTGTCTCATTTGTTTACTTGGGTTCTCTTAGTCTACTTTTAGGACCGGTGTGAAAATCTGATGATGTTTTTGGTCATATTTATGCAGAAATATGGAAAATTCTAAATACACCACTTTTTTTTCCAAGCTTCAACAACTGCCACACCAATGACTGGCTGATTGGATAATCGCATGAATGAACTGGGGTACAGGTGTTCCTAATAAACCATGCATTTACTTATCGATTAGTATTAATGGCCATAAGATGTTTGATTAAGAAGTCAACAATTAAAGGCAGAAAGGTAATACCTGGGGTTGGGGGTTTCTCCCAGGATCTCCTCCAGCTGGTCCATGAAATGGACAAACAAAGACAAACCCTTTAAGTGCTTCCTTAAAGGGTCAGATTCCGGAGGGGCGTAGCCTTTCCCACCCAGCTCGATCGCCCGGATAAACGAAGTCGCTGCCTGGAAAGACCAGAGACGGGTTGTTACGAGCACGGTATTCGAGCGCGGTTATAATTCTCCTCGAGTTTGTCCCTGCTGTGCTGAGAACGGACCACCACGGTAAAAATATCTGCTCAGTGCTGGTCCTATGGAAGATCCAGATAGGAATTCCGTCCCTCAATTCAGTCCCTATTTAAAAGTATAGTGTAATCGCAGCTTCCCAAGCAGATCCTCTGATGTTTGAAGATGACCGTACGGAGAAATCTGAGTCAGAGTCCAGGGCGCTAGTCGAAAGTGGTAAACGTGAAGCACCAGAGCGAAACAAAACTCAACCCCTCCCAACGGTCTTTCGTAGCGCTATGAACTAATCACTTCTCGTTCGCTCAGTTAAGGAGTAAGAGGTCAACTCTTGTCGCCATTCGTTCGTGGCAGTTACTGAGGAACAGATTTGATGTAACTGGAACGTCACAAATTTTCCCGAGGTCTACATAGGAACGCGTGAGCGAGGAAGCAATTTCAGAGACACAGCGCCCAAGAAAACGACAGCTTCTGTGCATTTGCAATAGATTCAGTGAATCCTAGGTGAAACGTTTACCAGAAATAGAGACGTGGTGCTTTTGCGTGCTGCGCGTTTGAGGTCCGTGAACGCCGTGCGCCCTAGACAGCGGTCGGGAGTGTTCAGAGTGTGTGCGAGGGCCAAGTCGTTCTTCGTGTTCACCAGCATACCCAAATACGAGCAAAAGAGCCTCCGGACTGCTCGCCGCACCTGAGGGAAGAGGAAACGAGTGTGAATAAGCAACACAGTGCACCAAATATCAGTGTTTTAAACCGAAAGTGGGCGTGGCCTAAACTTGACAAAGCGTAGTATACAAATCCTACCACGACTGTCACAGAAAGCCTGAAACAAAACAAACAAAACTAAACAGAACCTGATGTACTGTATAAATGTAAGGTATTGAGTAGTAAATATTCACCCCCCTCTGGGGGTCAGTACTTAGTAGAACCACCTTTGGCTACAATTCCAGCTGCAAGTCTTCTGAAATAGCTCTCGATCTGCTTTGCACATCTGGATCCTGATTTTTTTTTTGTCCAAATCTTATTGGCAAAATTGCTCAAGCTCCATCAGATTCTCAATCAGATCTCAATCAGAGGTCTGAGCTTTGACTGAGTCATTCAGGCAGATTAGATCTCTCTGAAAAAGTGTGGCCTCAGCTTAAGAAAAAAAAAAGTCAGAGTGTTCTTAGGGTAAAGGAACCGGGGGAACAGAAAAGTAAGTAGTGATGTAATTGTATGATGGGGTCAGTTAATATTTCATGACGATGTCAGACTGCATTAGCCCAGAAGAACATCGCATATATGAGGAGGAGGAGGGTCGGTCCCCCCCGTGCTCTAAATGCCTTCATAAACCTCCTCAGCTTTCGTACTACAGAAGCAAATCCCAACGTCGACCCTCGTAAATCTGAGGCTGACAGCTGGAGAAAATGTCGGTAACTGAATTCACACTTCGGCCTTAAACCCAAACGATGCGCTTTAACGCTCACCGGTAATCGCGACGCTCGGGTGCAGAAGTAGATTCCAACAGATATATGTCTTTAATATGGATTCCTTAGTGCTTTAGAAGAATTCATGATCTCCCATCATAGGTTTGTATCTTTTTTAACGTCCAATATGCAGCACGGAGCGTGGCTCACATGAGGAACGGAACATTTGGGGGCTTGCTGCTGTAGGATAATCCATAACAGCCGTGGTGTAAGAGGAATAAAACACTTTCGGACGTGCCGTTATAGGAAAAGGATCAACTTTGGAGAGGTGAGAGTATCTCTGCTTCAGCCCAGCTGGTCACCGAGTATTGACTTCATCTAAATTTTAGATTTTGGCTTTTCTGACTCGTCACCTGTGCGCTGCAGGTTCTGACCCGGTTCGACGGTGTAGCCGGAACCCGGGGGCTTCTTCTCGTCTCGGTTTCGTCCGCGTCCTCCGGGCTGCACTGCAGGAACTCGAACATCTGCGCCTGAGCGTGAAAAACAATACCTGGAAGGTAAATAACATGGCAAACCGATGCTCAGTTAAACTGCCAGAACCTGAAACTGCTCGGAGGGACTCACTGCAGTCAGGGGGTCCTCGGGGTCCTCGTCCCGTTTCAGCTCCTCGTACATGTTGTAGACGTCGATCAGGTCCACCGTGTTGGTGCGCTTTAAAAAACCATCGTACTCTTTACGGATGAGCTCGTAATTCTCCGGGAGCGGGGAGCCGTCGCGGGACAGGTGGAGCTTGTCCAGAAGCAAGCATTTCCAAGCCTCCAGCACGTCGCTCAAAGCTACAGCGAACTCTCCTCTTTCCTAGAGAGAAACCAGGGACACGCGTTTGTCGCACGGAAGAACGCTACAGGCCAAGAGATGGACAATCTTACAGCGACACGACATATCAAAGGAATATGAAGACAACAACATCTCTAGACATTCGTGCATGCATCATGTACAGCCAATACACAATATTTAGTTAATTGAAGGGGGGTCGGGGTTACTACCACGATTGAAACTAAAATTCAAAATGTGTAAGACAATTTCCATTTGCATTGACCTGTGCTCCTGGTTATACAGAGTTGCAGTATTAATCACGCCAAAATTTGACCTGCCTGCCAGACGCATTCAAATTCAAATGTACGCTTCATATTGGCTTCGATAGTGTTCTAGTATGACTTTGTGCTGGTATAACTAGAACAAAAGATGTATTTAGAGCCCAATGTGTTTCGAGTTAAGCTCATGAGGTTGACATGATGCTTAACTGGTAGCTTCAAGCTTCCAAACATGTTCTTGGATTGCGCAAGTTTCATTCCGGGCTGACGCATTTCTTAAATTAACTTCTGATTGCCAGCCGTTGTTCATTTGGCCTCCGAGCTCTTATTGATCGGCTGTTGTTTCTCAAAAGGAAGCGGTTTGACCCTGCAGAAAATCAGCGTAGGCTTCTAGAGACACGTTTTGAGCACTTTCGTTAGCCGGCTGTGGTGTGTGGTGTCACCGGTGACGTGAAAGATCATGTCTTACACAGTGCTTAATAATTTAATGAAAGCAATGTTTTGGGTCATCTTGTTTCCATTATAAACAAGCACTCCACATAGATTTTGTAGTAGACTGTTGTAACGCAACTGCAAGTAAATGTCAGTGCTGTAGTGCAAGTGTCAGGTCAGTGCTGTAGTGTAAGTGTCAGGTCAGTGCTGTAGTGTAAGTGTCAGGTCAGTGCTGTAGTGTAAGTGTCAGGTCAGTGCTGTAGTGCAAGTGTCAGGTCAGTGCTGTAGTGCAAGTGTCAGGTCAGTGCTGTAGTGTAAGTGTCAGGTCAGTGCTGTAGTGTCAGTGCTGTAGTGTAAGTGTCAGGTCAGTGCTGTAGTGTAAGTGTCAGGTCAGTGCTGTAGTGTCAGTGCTGTAGTGTAAGTGTCAGGTCAGTGCTGTAGTGTAAGTGTCAGGTCAGTGCTGTAGTGCAAGTGTCAGGTCAGTGCTGTAGTGCAAGTGTCAGGTCAGTGCGTAGTGCAAGTGTCAGGTCAGTGCTGTGGTTACAAGTGTCAGGTCAGTGCTGTAGTGTAAGTGTCAGGTCAGTGCTGTAGTGTCAGTGCTGTAGTGCAAGTGTCAGGTCAGTGCTGTAGTGTAAGTGTCAGGTCAGTGCTGTAGTGTCAGTGCTGTAGTGTAAGTGTCAGGTCAGTGCTGTAGTGTAAGTGTCAGGTCAGTGCTGTAGTGTAAGTGTCAGGTCAGTGCTGTAGTGTAAGTGTCAGGTCAGTGCTGTAGTGTCAGTGCGTGCGTGTAAGGTGTGGTCAGGTCAGTGCTGTAGTGTAAGTGTCAGGTCAGTGCTGTAGTGTAAGTGTCAGGTCAGTGCTGTAGTGTCAGTGCTGTAGTGCAAGTGTCAGGTCAGTGCTGTAGTGCAAGTGTCAGGTCAGTGCTGTAGTGTAAGTGTCAGGTCAGTGCTGTAGTGTCAGTGCTGTAGTGTAAGTGTCAGGTCAGTGCTGTAGTGTAAGTGTCAGGTCAGTGCTGTAGTGTAAGTGTCAGGTCAGTGCTGTAGTGTAAGTGTCAGGTCAGTGCTGTAGTGTAAGTGTCAGGTCAGTGCTGTAGTGCAAGTGTCAGGTCAGTGCTGTAGTGCAAGTGTCAGGTCAGTGCTGTAGTGTCAGTGCTGTTGTGTAAGTGTCAGGTCAGTGCTGTAGTGTAAGTGTCAGGTCAGTGCTGTAGTGCAAGTGTCAGGTCAGTGCTGTAGTGCAAGTGTCAGGTCAGTGCTGTAGTGCAAGTGTCAGGTCAGTGCTGTAGTGCAAGTGTCAGGTCAGTGCTGTAGTGTAAGTGTCAGGTCAGTGCTGTAGTGTAAGTGTCAGGTCAGTGCTGTAGTGTAAGTGTCAGGTCAGTGCTGTAGTGTAAGTGTCAGGTCAGTGCTGTAGTGTCAGTGTCAGGTCAGTGCTGTAGTGTCAGTGCTGTAGTGTAAGTGTCAGGTCAGTGCTGTAGTGTAAGTGTCAGGTCAGTGCTGTAGTGTCAGTGTCAGGTCAGTGCTGTAGTGTCAGTGCGTGGTGTAAGTGTCAGGTCAGTGCTGTAGTGTAAGTGTCAGGTCAGTGCTGTAGTGTAAGTGTCAGGTCAGTGCTGTAGTGTAAGTGTCAGGTCAGTGCTGTAGTGTAAGTGTCAGGTCAGTGCTGTAGTGTAAGTGTCAGGTCAGTGCTGTAGTGTAAGTGTCAGGTCAGTGCTGTAGTGTCAGTGCTGTAGTGTAAGTGTCAGGTCAGTGCTGTAGTGTAAGTGTCAGGTCAGTGCTGTAGTGTAAGTGTCAGGTCAGTGCTGTAGTGTAAGTGCTGTAGTGTAAGTGTCGGTGCCATAGGGTCAGTGTCAGGTCAGTGTTGTAATGTCAGTTTCAGGTCAGTGGTGTAGGGTCAGTGCCAGGTCACTGCTGTAATGTCAGTTTCAGGTCAGTGCCATAGGGTCAGTGTTGTAATGTCAGTTTCAGGTCAGTGGTGTAGGGTCAGTGTCAGGTCAGTGCCATAATGTCAGTTTCAGGTCAGTGCTGTAGTGTCAGTGTCAGGTCAGTGCTGTAGTGTCAGTGCTGTAGTGTAAGTGTCAGGTCAGTGCTGTAGTGTAAGTGTCAGGTCAGTGCTGTAGTGTAAGTGTCAGGTCAGTGCTGTAGTGTAAGTGTCAGGTCAGTGCTGTAGTGTAAGTGTCAGGTCAGTGCTGTAGTGTAAGTGTCAGGTCAGTGCTGTAGTGTCAGTGCTGTAGTGTAAGTGTCAGGTCAGTGCTGTAGTGTAAGTGTCAGGTCAGTGCTGTAGTGTAAGTGTCAGGTCAGTGCTGTAGTGTAAGTGCTGTAGTGTAAGCGTCGGTGCCATAGGGTCAGTGTCAGGTCAGTGTTGTAATGTCAGTTTCAGGTCAGTGGTGTAGGGTCAGTGCCAGGTCACTGCTGTAATGTCAGTTTCAGGTCAGTGCCATAGGGTCAGTGTTGTAATGTCAGTTTCAGGTCAGTGGTGTAGGGTCAGTGCCAGGTCAGTGCCATAATGTCAGTTTCAGGTCAGTGCTGCAAGTGTCAGTGTTGTAACATCCTGAATTGGTGGAACAGCTTCACCACATTGCTGTTACCTGCTTGTGGACCTCAGCAGCGGCCAACTGGAGTACCATCAGCATGCTGTCTGCTCCATGTATTACGGTCCTCTCCGAGTCCAAAACCCGGTGACACTCTCTCCTAAACACTCTGATACGAGCTTTTAGCTTTAACTCGTCGATCCCCATTTTCCTGCTTTTCCAACTGGAACAACGAACAGATGATGAACTAGCAGATCAGCTGAAGGATCTCCGGTTAAACCAACAGAAATTGAACATCAAATAAGAAAGTGAACAACAACAACAAACACGCGATCGGAAACAATCACGGCAGCGGGATTATTTCGAAAACATTTATACAGCTCGCAAGGAAAAATGTCTGTTCTGAGCTCTCACCCTGTGATCTCCAACCTGAACGCCGTCTCAAAATTTTTAAATCGACATCAAAACAAAGCTCAGCCAATCCGGTTTAAAGCGCGTCGTTTTGGCCACGCCTCCACGAGAGAATGAGCGCTGTACTTCCGGCTGGAGAATAAATCAATGAATAAATAAATGGTTAAACTCAAGTAGGATAATGTATCGTGACTGCACTGAAGGAGTAAAAGCGTCTGTTAAATGTATACATCGAAACAAGATGACATGTAGTATATTTATATTTAACATATGCAAATGAGGCAAGCGATCATTAATTATGCGCTAATTTGAATATTACAAAAAATCCAAATTTCGTCATCGATGTTTCAGTTTATTTTTCCTTAATTGTGAGGACACATGGAATAAATGTAAAAAAAATATATAAAATAAATAAATAATGAAGCAATTATAATTTTGTAACATTTTGTTGAGGTATGAAAATTGACAGTTGAGAGCAAAAATCGTCATTTTTGCCTGTCATGCCTGGCTTTATAATAACTCTAAACAAATAATAATAGTAAAAAAACATAAATACCATGAGCAACATTTTAGACACATTTTACAACGTGTAAACAATTTATAAATCCTTGCCGAAAAATGTATACGCGTAGTTCCGTTTTAACCCGGAAGAACAAAGTGCCAACCCGGAAGTAAACAATGCACTCTTTTGAACGTGTTTGAAACGCGGGTTTTGACAGGCATGATCATAGACCACGTTCCGGATTACTTAAAAAACCAATCCAATCCAATAAATTCGATAAGGTGGTGTAAAATAAACTCTTTTTTTATTCTTCAACGTAAATAGTTTAAGTTAAGTAGGTTCATAAGCCGTTACCTTTAAGCTAAGGATGCTAACGATGTTCCGAGCTCACGCGCTCGTCGATTTATCATTGATATTTTTGCCTGTTTCAGATGGGTTTATATGTATATGTATATAAAATCTAGCGAGGTTTCCTATTCAGAATGTAAGCCATATTGTTTGTTTAGAAAATTGCAAATCACAGGGTCTTTATTAATATATTAATGCGCTGCTTCTGATCCTTGACATCGTTTCCATAGCAACCACTCATTCATGGGGATTTGTCCGGTGGACGCTTCACGTCAACAGATAAAATAAAACGCGTGCCGTGTGATTGCTGGTGTACAGCTAGTTTTCGGTAAGGAGACGTTTATTCAACGCGTATGGAAGGAGTCTCCAGTGTCAGGGCTGTTAAAGCTGCTGTAACGCAATTAGTAAAGGGACTAACTCGTTGCACGACGTCGAACCTCATTGCAATAGCTGATTACATTTTTGTCATTATTCCCTACTTGTACACATCGTCTGGAATATACAAATGCATCTAAAAAGGAGGTTTAATCTCTCAGTCTGGTTCAGTACACAACCACAATCATGGGGAAGATGGAAGGAAATGTTGCGTTTCCGAATATCTGTGATCACCAAATCCTGGAGGAGCCGAGTTTACAGGCCGGTGTAGATCCCGAGGGCGGAGCTTTGTGAACGTGGGAGGGAATTATTCAAACGTCAAACTTACCTACTGTTACAGACCTACTCTTGGGGAAAAAATTAGATTAGCCTGTCTAATCTTACCTAATGCACCTTTAACTATAAATGTCTAGAAAGTATGTACTGTTCCTTTCTAAGTAAAAGAAAAAAATGATTGGTGCGGTGTAAGAGGAATAAAACCTTTCAAGTGCTGATATTGGGAAAAGAATCATTTCAGTGGTAACAGTAACTTATGTGGTCGGTATCGTGCGCTGAGGTGGGAATGAACGATGACTCGATTTTTCTCCTTCGTGCTGCAGGTGGCGGTAAAGTGGAGTTTGAAGAAGAAGAAGAAGCAGCGGCAGTATTGATTGAAGAGTTCACGATGCAGGAGGAGGCGGGCCGCTCGGCCACGTACACACTGCCCTGTGATGACCGCGTCCACGTGGTGGAGTTCAGTCCGTACGACTGCGGCGCCCCCTCCTCTCTCCTCGCCTACGCCGAAAACCAGCACGTCGTGGTGGGGACGTGCCGCTTCAAGGTGAGCTCGGTAGGATACGACGCGCAATGCTGATCGTCCAATCAGAGAGCAGTTTCATATCCAATCGCTTCAATCCGAACCGTGCCAATAAGTTCAAATATCCAGTACTCCATATATAACATCCAATAAAATATCTTCATGTAGAAAGAGATGCGCAAGTATGTCACGCACTCAACTCCAGAAGTATTGGCACCTTTAAAAAGGATCATAAACCTTGCAATAGTTAAAGATTTAATTGCGCAGACACATTTTTAAAAAGCGAGTGACAAAACTATTGGCGCCCCAGGTTAATATAAGAAAGCGTGCGCAATATGGGGGGTATTTTCTTTCATTTTAAAATAAATGCTTTTATTTATCGGCGGTGTTCGAAAAGAAATAAAAGGGTAGGCGAGAATGACGATATGAAACGAAACATTGCGATAGTTAAAGATTTAAGGAGGCAGATGCATTATAAATAATCTTAACACAAGTATGTGCACTGTGTCAGGGTTTGTATTGTTTATTTATTTAGTTATGTGTTTTTTTTATTTGTTTGTTCTTTTATTTATTTACAGAATTCTTTTTTTTAAATCATTTGTTGGTGTCAATAAGAATTCCAGTAGTACAAGAGTTACAAATATTCATTAATCAGTGGGAAGAGGTATGCTATTACATTGTACGTTCCCCTGCAGAATTATTGGCACCCACGAAGAGCAAGATCAGCAATACAACGTCTACTTAGGCATTTTAAATAATATGCTTGATTGAATTAATATGATTTTCTCTTTTAAAAAAAATCTGCCAAAACTGCAAAAATTTGTATCTCCCTCGACGAATATAAGAATGTAAACTCAAGCTGTCTGACTTTTGTGTAAAAATGTGTCTAAATCGATTAGATTATTAACTTGCAAAACATTAACTAATCTAATAATAAGTGTAGTAAGAGGTATGCAAGTGCGTCATACAGTCCGCTTCAGAATTATCGGCACCCGTAGAAACGGATGAGCGAACGTAATGAATTAATTCGCAGTATATTCTCCTAACCATACGGCACAAATATCGACACCGCGAAGAACACAGGATTGTAGATTCCAAATGTCATGCTTGGGGGGGGGGGGGTGGGGACAAGAAAAATAATCCAGGATACATTTTGACCTGAAATCTAGTCGTCTCTGCCAGGAGGTTATAACCTCACTCTAAATGGATCTTTGAACCAGATAATAACCCCAAACGTCTCCGACGTGGTCAGTGTTAATCTTGAGGGAAGGTTCGGTTCAGTCGTATTGAACGTATTAGTTCATATATTGAACACGTAATAAGGTTTGTAGAGCTTGTCTACTAGTGCAGGATTGAGTGTGTGTGTGTGTGTGTGTGTGTGTGTGTGTGTGCAGGAGGAGGATATGGACGTAGATGGAGTAGAATTCAACCCTCTGCGTGTCTTCATGCACGGCGTTCGTGCTGACGCTCTTGCATGGAGTCCAGAATCCAGACTGGATAATCTGCCTCAGATGATCAGGTACATGCGGCTTTTGTGCAGGTTTACACTTCAGTCAGAGTTACAGACGAGGAATCGGATACGAAGTAATACTAACTAACCCGTAAGCACTAAATACTGGGAACCATTCACAAGACCTGCCGTTTTGGAGACGCTCTACCCAGCCGTCTAGCCGTCACACGCCGGTCCTTGTCGAAGTCGCTCAGATCCTTACGCTCGCCCATTTTTCCCTGCTTCCAACACGTCAACTTCGAGGACTGACCGTTCACTTTCTTGCCTAATAAATATATCCCACCGCTCGACCACTGTAACGAGATAATCGACGTTATTCACGCCACCTGTCCGTGGTTTTAATGTTACGGCTGATCGGTGTTTGTGAAAGGCGTCAGACTGTACGCGTCGTCACACACACACACACACACACGACCTATTAATAGAATCGAGCGTCAGTCAAAAACGGAAATGGTCCCGAGGGCAAGTAGGACAATTAGCAGATCATGAGTGGTTGATGTTGTAAAAAAAGGTTTCATTTTAACATTTGCGACAATTTGGTTCGCAGGTTTTGCACTGCATCCGCCGACAGAAAGCTGCGAGTCTTTACTTCAGATCTTCAGCAGCTGGATGAAGTAAAGGTAAGCCGTTTCTGTCTTCCGGGGGGGGTGGGGGTGGGGTTGTTCGGTTCGGACTGGGCAAGCATAACACGACGAGGTCCGATGATGTTATTCCCGTAAACGTGTTTAATGTTACGTAGTGAATATTACATTCCTGGTTTGTGTTGCAGACGTAGGAAATGAGGAAGGAGTCTCCGGTGTCGGTGCTTTGTAACAGTCAGAAAAAAGTAAAGCTGTAACTTTACGTTGGGATCTTTACGCTTTGACGTAATCAGTAAGGAATGTTGTTCCTGCGAACGGATTCAAAAGCACGACGTGTTGCTCTTTAGCAGGCCCGTCACGATGATCACGTCATCGGCCGTGCGATATATACGGACGTGACCTCGGATCGTTTCTTCCGACCTCGACGTCGCCCGTGCATGTGTGTTTGCGTAAGAACGAACTTCACAAACGTTTTACCCGTTCATGTCGCTTCTGTCCTCTCGTCTGCTCCGGGGCCGTCACCTTAAAATTCTACCGTCGCGTGCGTGTCGAATTCAAGATAAAAATGCACAATTTCAGATGTGTATCAAGCACCGGCACCGATTTGAATGAAAACCTACTGTTGGGGAAAAAACAACGATATTAACAATGCACTGACAATATATTTTGAAGAAGAAGAAAAATCTAGAAAGGAAAAGTTCTAGTGTTGGAAATAATCCAGTCGTAGTCAATAATGTGGGGGATTGAGCTGCGTAAGATGAACACTGAATGAACTAGCGGGTTAATGAACTCAAACGCACCCTATACGTATGAGATTAATCAGATTTATACCCAACATAAACCTAATATTTCAAAATAACATGAACCCAGAAGTGAACTTGAACTTAAGTAAGGCGCTATGTAGAATGGGTAAGTCACTTACCCATGTGGATAAACTGTTTCCATAACAACGCACTAAAGCACAATCAACGAAGAACTAACGCATGAAGAATTCACACTGCAATGTTATGAGGATGAAAGGTTTGTTGCTGTTTGAAAGGGTGACCTTGCATTATGCTGTTATTATCAGTATATCAGTGGCATAAAATGACTGTAAAATGACAATCATGTCGAAAGCTGCAACAATTCATCGATAATAATCGATTAAGAAAATCATTCTCGACGAATCTCTTTCTCGATTAGTTAGTCTCCACGACAACATTTCACACATTGTGTCAGTTCTCTTCCCAAAACACGCATCGGGGTGCAAATAATAATGGTCTGTCCCAAACGACGTACTATACACTTACACTATGCGCTATGTACTCTGCCGTCTAGTTTATGAATTTTAGAAAGTTTAAATCGTCTCAAACGGAACACAAGGCCGTTTCCACGACAATTGTACATGACGTCAAACGCAATTCGATACAAATAGCTTTAGCAGAATGCCCAATGTCACTGTTACCTTTTATTTACATCTATATATATATATATAAATAAAATTGGACAAAAACTTGTGTTAATGTACAGTTTTAGTTCATATTTGTAACACTCAGTTTGTGTTTTTTATTTAGAATAAACTGAAAAAGTTTTTTCTATTAAATTATCCGATTAATCAAAAAAATTATTGTCTGATTTATCGATTGTGGAAATAACTGTTAGTTGCAGCCCTAATAATATTAGTTTATCGCAATTTCTTCTGTAACGATATATCGTCCAATAAAAGTAGTCATCATTCCAGGCCTATCAAGGCGTGCTGTTATAGGAAAGTAATCAACTTTAGGGTGGAACGGTAACTCTTTAACGCTTCGTCACATGACCCCGTCGTTGATTATTTCCCTGCGGCAGCACACCACCTAGTGTTTTATTCTTTATACACAGTATATCGTTCCTTCCAAACTTGCTCAGAGTTGCGATCTCCGCTCCAAGCCAAACTGTGGTTCATATTTTAACCCGAGCGTCTTGCAGTCCTGAATCCGTACCAGATTGTTTACGTTTATATTAACGTCTAGGAGTTCTTTAACGATTTAACGGTAGCACTTTAAGGCGGACGATCGAGCACGCAGACAACACTGAGGATTTCAGATGGAAAGCTGATGAAGGATAGGCCATGTGTGCAATATTATCCCTGTCTCGAAATGTTAGAAATACGGCCCCCCTCCCCCCCAGCGCCCCGCCCGGCCGTGATCGGATCACAAACGGAGTCCGTGTCTCATATACAGCATGCTTTTACTTAAAAAAAACAAACAAAAAAAAACAAACAAAAAGTGCAGTCGCGGACTGTGTTTATTTCCTCCGAATAATTTTCGTATGATTATCGAGTTTGACCCCGGGCTGTTTGGTGTCCCATCACAGAAACCGCCGGAATGTTGTTTTTATTTGCACATTATGGAAATTTGTGCAACGTGCAATATCGTCTATTAGAGACATTTGTGGAATCTAGCATAAAAGTCCAAATGCCGAGGGATCACGCGTTTTTTTATTTTATTTTATATTTTTTTTATATAAATATTGGCTCTGGTTTCCCATCGAGCTTTATTAGATTACGGGCCGCGGGAATGCGATGTTCTGTGTGGAAGGCATTTCTGAAGAAGAACAGGTCGTGACTCCTCGGCTCCGGTTAGAGCGAGATGATTTTTCCGGTTCTCCGAACGTGTATTAATTTGGTGTGCTCTGTGGGCCGCGGCGTTGGAATTAAAACGGCGATCATAAGTTCGTACGGAAGTCTGTAGCGGAAAGAGTCCGTGGCGGTGCCGCCTGTCCGCACAAGGTGATCGGACTTCCGAACGAAAGGTCTCGAGTTTAAATCCCAGCACCACCAAGCCGCCCTTGAGCAACACCCTCTTCATCTGTTCAGTTTTAACTCGCTTTAGATAGAAGCGTCAGCCAACATTACTTAAATGTAAATGTTTTGAATATGTATGAGTGGGCGGGGTTTGTGAAAACAGGACGTTTTTCATCCTCTCAGAAATAATACAAAAAGCCTGGGATTTATATATATATATATATATATATATATATATTATATAAAATAGAATTGCTGATAGTCTTGTCAGACCTTGCTCATGTTTTTTACATCAATTTTTTTTCCCCCTTAACAAAAACGCACACTGACACGATGTCTAATTCAGACGCGGGATTGGGTGGGAAGCAAACTTTCCACGTATCTTGCGACTGTCCATATGTGTGCGATTTCCCTGTTTCCTGTGTTGCCTAGGTGATGGAGGGACACACCAGCTACATCAATCACGTCGTATTCGAGCCCACGGAAGGAAAGCAAATAGCATCGGTCAGTGACGATCACACTTGCAGGTCAGTCGGGTCTTAAAGAATGTGTGTGTGTGTGTGTCCTGTTGTGTTCTGTTCTCTGTTAATGGTCCAGAAAGTCCTGACCGCGTTTTCCAGCGCGAAACCCGACCCTAAGCACAACACGGCCGTGCGTAAGTGCGAACCCCCGTTTCCTTTAGTAATTGGTTAAACGTGGAAATCCAATCAGCAGCCCAATGAGCCAAAGAGTTTTTCCTTCTCCTTCTTTTTTTTTTTTCTTTTTTCCTCCCCACTCCTCGCTGACGGTTAACAAGCGGCCCGAATCAAGCGCACCCCAGAGGTACGGTACTGTTTCCTTGCCAGCTTGAGGTAACTTAAGCGAGCGCTCCCGGAGGCTCAAGACTTCCCTTTTTACGTCAGAGACGTGTAACCGACACACCCGGACACCGCCGCTCACGTTTCCACCCCCGTTCCGAAACCGCAAACCGGGAGACTAAGCAGCCGTAATGGCTTCAAGGTGGACGGGGGACTGGAAGGCGTTCATGTAGGGTTCATATCGAGAGTCGGTTGTAGCGAGTGTCTGCAGAGCGTCTAAGCTTATCGAGGACCCTCGTCGTTATAATAGACTCTGAATCATCATATAATAGACTCTGAATCAGCATATAATAGACTCTGAATCAGCGTATAATAGACTCTGAATCAGCATATAATAGACTTTCAATCATCATATAATAGACTTTCAATCATCATATAATTGACTCTGAATCATCATATAATAGACTCTGAATCAGCGTATAATAGACTCTGAAACATCATATAATAGACTCTGAATCAGCATATAATAGACTGAATCATCATATAATAGACTCTGAATCAGCATATAATAGACTCTGAATCAGCATATAATAGACTCTGAATCAGCGTATAATAGACTCTGAATCAGCGTATAATAGACTCTGAATCATCATATAATAGACTCTGAATCAGCGTATAATAGACTCTGAATCATCATATAATAGACTCTGAATCAGCATATAATAGACTGAATCATCATATAATAGACTCTGAATCAGCATATAATAGACTGAATCATCATATAATAGACTCTGAATCAGCATATAATAGACTCTGAATCAGCATATAATAGACTCTGAATCAGCATATAATAGACTTTGAATCAGCATATAATAGACTCTGAATCAGCATATAATAGACTCTGAATCAGCATATAATAGACTCTGAATCATCATATAATAGACTCTGAATCATCATATAATAGACTCTGAATCATCCTATAATAGACTCTGAATCAGCATATAATAGACTTTCAATCATCATATAATAGACTCTGAATCAGCATTTTCATCTGATTCAGATCTTTTATCTGAATGCACTTTTTTCAATGCATTTATTGCTAAAATACGACAATTTTAAGCTTGAAATGCGTTTTTATAGTCTAATATTTCATCTTTTCGATTAATGTAATAAATAAATGTGGAATAATAGAGTGCAATAAATAAGTTAAATAAATTTAGTTCTTCAACACTACTTTACTCACTGTAACATTAAAACCACTGACCGTTGACGTGGATGACGTTGATCTCCTTACACCGGCACCTGTCGGGGGGGTGGGATATATTTATTAGGCAGCAAGTGAACAGTCAGTGCTCACAGTTGACGTGTTGGAAGCAGGAAGAATGGGCAAGCGTAAACATCTGAGCGACTTTCAACAAGGACCAACGTGTGACGGCTAGACGGCTGGATCAGAGCGTCCCCAAAACGGCAGGTCTTGTCGGCTGTTTCCGGTGTGCAGGGGATCGTACGGTATTATGATATAGTATTAGTATAGTGATATGATAAGTTTGTCTTATTCTGCTGCACTGTGGAATTCTAGCTTCTGATTGGTCAGTGTATATCAATACGGTATCTCGCTCCTGTGTAGTATAGTGAAAGCTCGATCACAGGGACTTGTACAGTAGACGTCCCTGCGATCGTCCATATGGTGAGATTTTCCTCACTTAAAGAGGTGTTTATTTAAGGAGGAGTCTCCGGCGTCGTATGTAAAACCCGGACTTTTCCGACGTGTTCCGGACAGAGGAGTCTACACGTTACGGTTTCTCTGTAACATGACAAGCTGCGTTTTTTTATTATTATTATTATTATTAGTATTTATTATTATTACTTTCTTGTAAAGAGTAAAAGAGAAAAAAAAATAGAGTGGTAACAGGAACCAACTTTTTTTCCCCCAGACATTCCATAACCTCGAATGTAACTTTAATTAATATAAAACGTCGTAATCGTCGGGAGGTCGCTGTGGTATAAGAGGAATAAAACGCACCAGGAGGTGCTGGAAAAGAATAATAATAATAACAATAATAATAATAATAATAATAATGAGCTTCCCGGTGAAAAGACGAACTGATTTTAAGATGTTACGTACTTTAATAATGAGTAAAAATGCCTGAAAATAGGCGTCACAGTTTTAGTATATTGTTGTAATCTCATGATGAGAGTGATTTGTATTCATTCAGTAAGATTCAGAATATATTTATAGATGAAGTCACACTTGTTGATTTTTACTTTTACGTTGTTTGCGGAGTCGGAGCGTTCATTTCTTAAAACTGTAGGATGCGGGCACAAGTGTAAATATCTGGCCTTTTATGAGCGTGATATTCTCTGTTATACGTTACCGCAGAATAAGCCCAGCTTTTTTTTTTTTTTTTTATTTTTTTATTGCTGTTATATTGGAGATCGTTTTCATTCGGTTTCTGTGACTTTGCTTGATTTGGAAGCGGTGTGCTGGTTTAACGAAAGATGGATGCACTTGCTGCACTTGTGTTTTTTTTTCCACGCTGATCCGTGTGTGTGTGTGTGTGTGTGTGTGTGTGTGAGAGAGAGAGAGACTCGTGCACTCTGTCGGCCGACTCTACTGTGCGTGTGTGTGTGTGTGTTCTGGTTCCTATCCGTGTTTTTGTTATTCCGCTCTTCAGGATGCCTGTCTCCTCCACTTCATGTCCACTCCAGAGTGTGTCTAGACACAGCGCTCTTTCTCGCCGTAGCGCTACGCTAATGTTTTGCTACACCCGTCACCCTGGTGTGTGCTCTCGGAGCTCCGCGCTCCTCCTCCTCTTCGTCCTCCTCACGGCCGCCCTGTTGGTTTTGGTGTGGGTTCAAACGCGAGGTCGGGATGAAAGAGCGAGAATATCAGTCTTTATCACGGTCGGGGTGCGAAACGTTCCACAGCGAGCAGATCAGAATTAATCGCGTCGGATACGAGCTGCTGGTCGGGGGGAGAAAAAAAAAAAGAGTCTCTGATCTCTGGTATCTTTTTCTCTCTGATGAGCTCGCTGAACGATTCATCCCTCCGGCCCCGCCGCGCACACTTCGGTATTCAGCGTGTGATCAAGGGCACGCCGCTATTAGTGCTGACGCTGACGAACGCGTCAGCAGTTTTCGGAACACTCCGAGGGCACTGGAAAGACGCAAACTTTAAACCGGCGTGTGGGAGAGGAGACATCCACATCCTCGGCCTCGGCCTCCGTGGCCCTCCTCCGGCCAGAGAAAACATCTCCATCTGCAGAAAGAGTTCAGTTCCGTCACGTCGTGGAAACCTACTGGAGAGTGAAAAAGAGGGACAGATGTCTTTTTAATTCATCCCACGCAACCACAATGCACTTCTCGTTCACAGGGTCTCATC
Organism: Ameiurus melas; assembly: GCA_012411365.1. Classification (NCBI taxonomy): domain Eukaryota; kingdom Metazoa; phylum Chordata; class Actinopteri; order Siluriformes; family Ictaluridae; genus Ameiurus; species Ameiurus melas. The sequence goes on along the minus strand of CM022766.1, from coordinate 22,982,157 downwards.
TGATCAAAGATGTGGTCGTCTGTGTTTGTGGCTAGACTTGAAGTAACATGGGTGCAATAAACAACAACAACAAAAAAATTTTAAGGGGGGGGGGGTCGGTGTCCGAAAAGGCAGGCTCGATTCAGCCTGCACCGGTTTTCCGATCCAACAAATGACAAAATCATTCTCCTTCGTTGGCGGTCAAATCATATATTCATTAGCTAGCTCACTGGCCGAGTCAAAGCTCCAGCGTGCTTGCCTGGAAGTCCAGTTAGCTAGCAGCAACCGACGTACGCCGAGCTTTACGTGCATTAATACAGAGCGTGGAAAATGAAATAGAAACCCAGAGAGAGACCGGTTTTACGTAGTCTTCATGTCGGGGTTGGTGTTCTCGCTTCCCGCAAAAACGCTAGCGTCTTCACGATTGCAATGTGCTAGGATTATCGAACAGATTTCTTGTATTTATATATAGACGGCTCAGATACAACACGGAACACGTCTTGTATCTGAGCACCCCGATTTGTAGACGAGTTCAAATATCGCGTGACTGACAGGTGCTTGTTGTTACCCAGGTGTGTCGTGTTGGACCGATTGTTTAAACAGTAAATCGCGCCGAACGTCTGCTCTCCGTTTTCGCCTTCAGTTTCACCTGTGAAGACGACATTTGTTGTTAAAAAGGATAAACCAACATGAGGACTAAAGAGCTGCCTATGGGAGAAAAGCAAGCCATTTTCAATGTTGGGGGGGGTGGGGGGATTGTATGGGAAACTCGATCTGCAACATAGCTAATAGCATAGCTATTAGACATGGCTAACGTCCTTAAAAAGAAAGAAACCACTAATGTACTGAGCAACAGCCACCGAACGGGTCGGGCAAGGAAAACGTCGTGAGAGCCCTGAAGAAAACCCCAAAAACAACGTTCAGTGACATCAGCAATAACCTCCACAGGGCAGGGTGAAGGTCTCACAATCCACCGTTCGAAAGCAGAGATATAGAGGCCAGTAGATATTTCGGGTTGAGTGGCCGTTCTCCTTGGCGTTCCCTGGTTGCAGGTTGGTAATTACAAGAACAGGAATCCGAGGCGACGTCCAGATTCGGCGTGTTGACCAAATATGGGAGAAAGTATATTTGTTATATTTATGTATTCTACAGGAATGAAAAGATTTGGGAAGCTCACCTTCAAAAAAGGGAGACGAAACCTTTGAAACTGGTATGGTTATTAATATGAGCGTAACGTAACGTTGATATCGTGATCAATCGGGCGACGATACACTTTTCTGAGATATTTTTCCGTGTGATTCTATTTATTTTTGTCTTATCACAGTTTCAAACTCGGATAAAAAAAAAAAGCAGCTGGTTAGACGTCGTTTTGAATCTTTTGAAAATTGACCGAAACCGAACACACGGAATGCCTTGCTGATATCTTTTTCGGTTTGTCCTAAGGGGGTGCAAACTTTTGCACTCTGTCCTGTTGCTGTCGTGTAAATATGTATGTGTTTGTCATCCATCTACTGATCACAGTGACCCCTGAAACAAGTGTGTGTGTGTGTGTGTGTGTGTGTGGTGGGGTGCAGTGCAGTGCAGGGATGAGTGTCCTTTTCAGTTCAGCTCAGGTTTAAGTCTCGATGCCACCTACGGGCGAGTGATGGAAGCGCAGGTCACTCCGGGGAATTGCTGAGTTGATGGGGTTCATTATTAAAGAGGAAGGCTCACCTGAATGCTGAGTCCTGATAGAAGACTTTTTTTTTATGGCCTCTTGGTCTGCTTCAGCTTTGGTTTTTGACTCTGTCTCCCAGGTATGAAATTTGTAGCTGGCCAGAATTCACTATTCACACGTAATTGTACATACAAGCATTGCTTCTGGAGATGGCACAGATCCCATACCCAGGAAAGAAATAAAGGTGGATTTGATATCAGGGGGGGAAAATGGAATGAATTTGATCCTGTAACAAATCTAGGCTGAAATGAGCACTTCACATTAAAGGACTAAACTGGAAATGTCTACTTGTATAAACAGACGTGATTGGACTGATTTATTCTATTTATACTTTATAAGTGATTTCTATATGAAGGAGTTTAATTCAGTAAGCATTTTTGTTTTTCCTTCTGTAATTTTTCAGTGCTTCGTTTTAAACATTGGTAGTTTTTAAAGAACTAAACAATAATCGTACGGTTATCGACATCGGCTTGCTATCGAGGTTTCGGTATGGATATCGGAAAGCCAGTCGTTATCACGTGAATGGAGAATCGATTAACATGACCGTCCTGACGCCGGTGTTGCTCAGAGGTCGACCGATTTGATCGGAATTATCGGTTAATCATTGTACCGGTTAACGGGCACCGCTAACCGATACTGGAACTGTCGGTTATCAGCCGAAATCCCCAGCGAGAGTCTGCGTTCCGCTGTCGTTGTACGGTACGAGAGCGGCCTCTAGAGACGGAATAAAAACCGTCGTGGATGAATTTTGTGGTGTTATTTGAAGTGTTTTATTTATTTCATTAATTTTTTTATTCAATTCGGACGTCTATTGGTTTGATTTGTGCAGACTGTTACTTTTTAACTCCGTTTGGATGTATATATTTTATTGACTTCACTATTTATTAATGTGTTTGTTAATATATTAATATTTATTTTTTATTTTAAAAAAATGCAGTGCATTTTCACGGTACAGTCAGGATGGATTTTTTTCTTTTTTTGTAATAAAGTTCAGCAGTATTTTACTTTGAGTGTTTTTAAAATCGGTTGATTAATCGTTTATCGGCAGTTTGCGGTATCTGTAAAATCGCTCGACCTCCAGAGTCGCTACAAATAATGATCATTTTGGTGTTTGAGAGAAGCGGCTCAGGGTTTTTTTTTTTTTTCCCCCTTTTCTTTCTTTCTTTCTTTTTCCTTCCACATTCCCCCACCATCGTTTCGAGTGCACCGTCGGTTCATCGGTGGTCGTGGTCGGTGGTTTCTGGTGTTGCGTGCGATTGATCTCTTTCGTTTGGCACCAGCGGCGAGCGGAAGCGTTTCAGCCAGTGTTTGTGTGTCGTGGTTTGAAATCTCACTCGTGCTGGAGCGTGAAGGTCTGATCAGGTCAGGCGCAGTGCTGAAAGCTGTGCCTAGTGGAGATTCGATCTCTATAGCCTCACCCCTGGTTCACCTCGTGTAGCGTGCGTTCTCTCATCCCTTCTCTGAAACGAGAAAGGAGTTTTTCCCCTTACATTTGCACAAACGGTAAACAGGAAGTCTTATCACCGAGCGGATTCAGATTCAGAAGACATCGCACCGAGTACTTTCACGCTGAAACCTTCCCGATGACCTCATCAGTCTTCAATTCCAAGAAAGCCCTGCAACCAGCTTATCCCATGTGGAGAATTCGAGCTCTGATGTGGCAAAAACGCGGTTCTTAATTCTCAGGATCGACCGTCTGCTTCGTCCAAGTGATTTATTCCATCCATGCACAAGGCCTCTCTCTCTCTCTCTCTTTCTTGCTGTCTCTGTCACTGTCTCTGTCTCGCTGTCTCTTTCTCTCTCTCTCACTGTCTCTATCTTTCTGTTTCTCTCTCGCTCTCTCTCTCTCGCTGTCTCTATCTTTCTGTTTCTCTCTCGCTCTCTCTCTCTCGCTGTCTCTATCTTTCTGCGTCTCTCACTCTATCTCTCTGTCTCTCTCGCTCTAACTCTCTCTCACTGTCTCTGTCTCACTGTCTCTATCTCTCTCTCACTGTCTCTTTGTTTCTCTCTCGCTCTATCTCTCTCTCTCGCTGTCTCTCTGTTTCTCTCTCTCTCTCTCTCTCTCTGTCTCTTTGTTTTTTTTTTTTTTTTTTTTTTTTTTTTTTTTTTTTTTTTTTTTTTTTTTTTTTTTTTTTTTTTTTTTTTTTTTTTTTTTTTTTTTTTTTTTTTTTTTTTTTTTTTTTTTTTTCTTCTCTCTCTCTTCTCTCTCTCTCTCTCTCTTTTTTTTTTTTTTTTTTTTTTTTTTTTTTTTTTTTTTTTTTTTTTTTTTTTTTTTTTTTTTTTTTTTTTTTTTTTTTTTTTTTTTTTTTTTTTTTTTTTTTTTTTTTTTTTTTTTTTTTTTTTTTTTTTTTTTTTTTTTTTTTTTTTTTTTTTTTTTTTTTTTTTTTTTTTCTGTGTATCTGTGTTCACCGTGGCCAGGATGTCTTTGTGGCTTCGTGAGAGGCCAAATTAAAGAGCAAGAAAGCCTGTTTTCCTGGGAAGGGAAGCCGACAAGCAGGCACTGGCAGTCCAAGTCGTCTCTTGGACACGGGTCAAGCTGCAAAAGTTTGGGGATTTATGACATGCAAGAAGTCCACGCTCTCGTTGGAGAACACAGTCGTCTTCATAATACCCCAGTGAATGTCTTTTATTGCTCGTTCGTCACTGGGTGATCAGTGGGGCAGCAGCCAAAGAGCTGAGCATTTCCTCCATTCCAACACACACACAAGCGCACACTTACTTTACTGTAATCAGTCTGACTAAAAGCTTTCTTTTTTTTCCCCTTCAGAAGCTTAGCTCTCGCCATATTTTTCATCCGTGGTGTTTAAAGCTCTCGTCGGAACCGAAACAACCTCTGAACTTCACATCCGTGCTCAGCGGGTATCAGAGCCCGAAGAGGATATTTTTATCACACAATATCTCATCCACTTCCTTTTGTGTGTTTAATTGCTTGTTTGATTGAGACTGTCTTTGACAGCACAATTCCTTTTTTTTTTTTAGGCCTCTGCTCGTTTGATTTGTTTTTGCTTTTTTTAGACTTCCCTCTCTGTGTGTGTGTGTGTGTGTGTGTGTGTGATTTTAGAGCACATAAAGACAAAGATAGCTTACTGTCCCAGTTCCTTTTATTTCTGGCTGGTGTCTGTACTTTTACTCGGATCTCTCGTCCTCTTTACGCCACGATTTTTGCTCGAATTACGTTTTGCGCCGAGATTGAAATAGAAGAATAGATCGATTTGAAGACGCAGGTTCCGTTTCAGTCCTCCTTAAGCGTCGGGAACGCGCCTGCATAGATTCGCGGAGCGACACAAGTGACGAAGTCCACTCCCTTTTTGTTCTCGCGTCCTCGTACGCACGTCGGACCGCGTACGCCTTGTGGAGCTCGACGATACGGTCAGAGATACAGGCCACCTGTCGTCCAGAGCAGTCCCCGAGTGTGTGTTCTATACGTTTCCGACGTTTTCACCCCACCCGCTAGCTTCAAGTCGACTCTCCGACATCTGTGCGTGGATGAGTGGAGCGGTTCTCCTTACTCGCCATACCGCATGCTTTCAACACCGGGCTGAAATCGCACTTTAGCATCCGAGAGGATCTTTCAGCGTTAATCGGGCGCGTGGTGCGGGTTCAGTCTGTCAGAGTGCCTCGCTTAAAGATCGCTACGCTCCTACCGCAACCTGCTCAAATATACAGTCCGTTCCGAGGCACTAATTTGGCTTCTTGGCCGTGTTCTTGACGTGCGTCGCCTTAGTAGCGTGAATGATGTCTAGAGAGTCCATTGTAACGTCGGATCTTTAATCAGGACGCTCGGAGTATATATACGGAGTTCACCTTGAAACTAGAGCCTTGGAAATAATAACGTGTGGACTTTTTATTTCTTTCTTTCTTTTTTTTCTTCCCCTCCCTTGCAGGATTTGGGATCTGGACGGGAATGAAACCGTGTCATTACGACTGTGGTCTCCAGGTGTCACTGTGTGCTGGCATCCTGAGGAAATGTTTAAGGTGGGTGAGCTCATGTACTGCGAGTACCCTCACCTCAGTTCAAGCACAGGGTGTTCTCAGTGGGGAGCACAGACAGTCTTAGCCTTGATACGAATCTTTCCCTGAAGATGTAAATGGGACCTTCGGACAGGTATCAAGAATGATCTCGTCATAACGACGTCTTCTTTGTCTCCGTGAGTAATAAATACACTCTTCTGTCCAAAAGTAATAAGGATGCTGAGGAGCTTTCTCTCTGCTTCCTCGCAGCTGATGGTGGCTGAGAAAAAGGGCACCGTACGTTTCTACGACCTCGTCACCCAGCAGGCCATTCTGTCTCTGGACAGCGGGCAGATGCCCCTCATGTCTGCTGACTGGTGCCTCACGAACACCATTAAAGTGGGCGCTGTGGTGGGTAGCGACTGGGTGATCTGGGATATTACACGTTCTAGGTAAGAACCCATCCAGCTCTCTCTTTTTGAGAATCTGAAAATATGAGTAAATCTATTTGTCTGCGATGAAGCTTTTCCCCCGCTGCGCACCAAAAGTCCACCCTCGAATATCCCAAGAAGCGCAGAGAGATCGCAGCCTTCTCGATTCTGCAGCTCGTGGCCAGAAAAGTGTACAAAACGTATTCCCACGTCGGCCATGGGCGGAGCATGAGCGAGTAACTCGAATGTTCAGAATAGTTCTCGAATAAAAAATTTACACCGTTCAACCTGTTCAAAAGTTTGCATCCCCCCCCCCTACGGGTCCCTCGTGCGTCCTCGGTGCGGAAAGATGGATCTGAACGTCTTATAAATACTGTTGGAAAGGGCTCAAAACATGCAGAAGATGCTGGAAAAGCAAAGAATGTGCAGGATTTTTCTGCCGAATAGTAGGTAGGACAGACAAGGGACTCGGGAACAACGATCATCCAGGTCACGACACACAGTGTTAAGAATCGAGCGTGTGAAAACTTTCGAATTTTCGAAAAAGCTATAATTGTGGACTATATGTAAGCGTGCAATTTTAACGATGGCGCATTATTATCTACTCTTAGAGTTTAGAAGCTGTATTTATGGGAAAGCACATGCACCAGGAGATAAACGAACGCATGCTCTTTTTTTTTTCCTAACAGTTATCCTCAGGACAAGAGGCCAGTGCATTTGGACAAAGCGCGCCTCTTCAGGTAAGCTCCGACCTTCTCGTTTCGATCTCTCGCGCTCCTCGTCAGCGACGATGACCGTCTCTCATTCGTACGTGTTCTGCATGTGTCAGGTGGTCGAGAGCAAACGAAAATCTTTTCGCCACCACCGGCTGTCCGGGAAAGGTCAGCAGTCAGTTACTGGTGCATCACCTCAGTCACCCTCAGGTAAGTGTGTACAGAGTGTCTTCTATCACGTGTCAGGTGTCAGTCTGTTGCGCCTCATGCCTCGTTCTGTATGAATACCGTTTCAGCCCGTGATGATCGGCTCGTCCGTCGTGGGCTCGGGTCTAAGCTGGCATAGAACGCTCCCCCTGTGCGTGATCGGTGGAGACCGAAAGCTCTCTTTCTGGATGACCGAGATGTGAGCCAGCTTCGTCCTCGTGCCTCTGAAGAATGCTTCTACGTTTGCAGCTTACTTCTTGAATAAATTTGCTTGTTTGTTTTTTTTTTCACGAGTCCTCGCTCCTTGCTTTCAGTTGTCCTAGTCAGACAATGGTTCTTTTTTCCTCTCGGCTTTTGTTTACGCCCCCATGTGTTTCTGCAAAGTGTCGTGTCTGTGATGTCCCATTACACTGGAGAGGAGAGGAGAACAATGACCTACTTTCAGTTTGCTCCTTTTCACACAGACACACTGTTTAGGAAAGCATGAGCTGGGTAAATATTGCCATGTACGCTGAACCTGGACCAATTACTCTTAATCCTTGCAACAGAAACCGAGATCTCAGTAGTAGCGTGGTCTGCTAGTTTCTGTTTCTCATTCACCACCGAACCCGAAAGTAGGATCCGGGTTGTTATTGGCGATGGGCGTGGTAAACACACCTACAGTACCTACTAGGCCTGCTCATTCATTTCAGCTGTAGTGTACAATTAGCTTAAAGCTGCTCCAGGAGAAACGGAAACTGCCTTAATACATGGACTAAATGAACAAGCTTTGCTGTTGGACACCATATTTTTATGTTATCAGTTAATAAGTCAATAAGTAATGTCAGTACGTAAGTCAGTTAATAAGTCAGTAAGTAATGTCAGTTAATAAGTCAGTTAATAAGTCACTAAGTAATGTAAGTCTGTTAAAAACACAGTACGACACTAATAAGTCAGTATGTACGGTCAGTACTCAGGTCAGTTAGATGTTTAAGTCCGTTATTTCAGTCCGTGAATACGTCAGTAAATGCTTGAGCCAGTTAATAAGTTAGTAAATCAGTATTTAAGTCAGTTAATAAGTAATTAAGTACTTGATTCAGTAAGTACTCGTTACTTATTGAGTTAGACAGTATGCGAGTCAGTTAATGATCATAAGCTGTGTAATTTAGTGAACGTGGTACACAATTCAGTTTAAGTCAGTTTATACCTCAGTAAATCAAATAAGCAAATCACATAAGGTATCGTTATTCGGTATATTTGGGGGGGAGAAGGGGGTTGAGAAGTTGTCCTGACATTGGTAAAGACAGACTAGGAATTGGACAGGAAATAAGGAATTAAGTAGACAGTTCAATTTTATTTGTGTAGCGCGTTTAATAACGGACGTCGTCTCGAAGCAGCGTTACAGAAACATAAACACAGGATGGAGATCTGAAGTGTGTGAGTTTATCCCTATTGAGCGAGACGGTGGTGAGGGAAAAACTCCCTGAGATGATATGATGAAGAAACCTTGAGAGGAACCAGACTCAGAAGGGAACCCGTCCTCATCTGGGTAACGACGTGTGTGAAAGTAATAGAAAGTGCATTACGGTGTTTATATGAAGTCTGGTTGTGGAACTAGTCCACTGTTCACTAAATGAGACCTGAGTGTAAAACTACGTGGTTGTTGCAGTCCCAAGGACATCGCAGCAACCGTAGTCCCAGCAACCACAGCGAGAACGTCCATGTGGTAATTGCAGTCCCAAGACCATCACAACGTAGGACAGGGTTGTGTTGTGAGTAATTGTATATTTGATCTGAATTGTGTACTTTTTAAGAAACGATCTTGATAAGACGATTCATCTTCATTGGAAATATTTCTTCTCTCTCTATGTACATCGAGTCCTCATCATATTGCGCTTCTGTCTTGGTGCACTTGCTTTTTAGGGGTGTGTGTGTGTGTGTGATCGGAGTGTAACAATCAGCCATACTGTGCTGAAGACATACATGGCCGTGTGTGCTGTAGTACAGCTGAGACGGCTGGTTACAGAAGGAGGTTTTGGGGGAACCTCGACTCTTTAGTCAGTCCTCTGTGTTTCTTGGAGCTCAGCAGCAAAACCACCATCCACAATCATAACATGGTACCGCTCTCCAGGTTCTCCGGCTTTGTTTGAACAAGTCCAATGTGGTGTGAAGCGAGCGCTGGAACATCTGCGTTGTGCAAAGTCGACGTCAACCGCCACCACATCTCTCCACACACACACACACACACGTCTTTCCAAAGGACATAATAACTCCCAGAGTGGCTGAGGAGTCAGGAACCAGAAGCAGCCAGGGTTCTCACAAGAGCCATGCGATCAATAAAGGAGGCTTGGGATGAGTTTGATCAAAGGTTGCCATCTGGTGGTCGCTTAAGTGCTACAGATGAGATCACGTTCACCGATTTGTTTTAAGGATATAGTTTGAGACTGGAGATACGAGAGATATGCAAGAGGTGTGAATGCTGTTTCAGAGGATGTTTGGACTCGGGCGAACCTTCTCAAGTCTGTACTTAAGTCAGTACATGAGTTGGTTAATAATGTAATAAGACAGTTATTTGATATTACGGTATAAGTGAGATTCAGTTGCTGAGTTTCTGGGTATTCCTGAATTTCCGTTGAACTCCTTGACCTCCGGAGCTGCTGATATCCATGGTGATGCTGAAACACATTTTGTGGCAGCACGATAAGCGCTTGGAGATTTGTGGGTAAAATAAATGCGAGCTGCAAAAAGTGCACCAGAAGCCTCGATGCTTATCTTAATGCTATGGCAACGCACGTGTGTTTTGATCCTGGCTCGATGTTGGATCCAGGCTGCGGTTCTGCATGGGGATTTGCGGACTGGGATCGCGCAGTATTTAAGATGAGATATGGGCTGTGATTAATCGCTCGTGTGCTTCTGAACTCTCTCTTAAATCTTTAATAAAAAAGATGGCGGTCGTCAGGTTTAACCTTGACGTCACGTCATTGAAGGCGCTTTTCGAGCAGCTGGGTTTTGTGGGCAGTGCTGCAGGGTGGTCTTATTTGGACTCGAGAACTGAAGCGAAGAGAAACTAGTCAAGAGAACCGATTGGAAAAGGTCCACGTGGCTCGTACTCCAGAAAAAGTGCGACCACGAATAATCAAAGCGGATCGACAGGAAGCTAATCGGACCAAATTGACCTGCTGTAGTTTGGGGAACGAGCAATGTTACCTTTTATTTACGGTTACTGATCGGAAAGTCGGGGGTTCAAGCCCCAGCACTGCCAAGCTGCCTCTCTTGCAACTTAACCCTCTCTGCTCCAGGTGGTGCTGTATCATGGCTGACCCCGCACTCTGACCCCAAGTTCCTAACATGCTGGGGTATGCGAAGAACAAAAGAGTTTCACTGTGCTGTAATGTATATATGACCAATAAAGACTCATTATCATTATATTTAACAACCTTTGAATAAGTGTATGGGCTGCTTATTAACTGTATTTTCTGATTTGACGAGGATATTTAATGCCACGATTGCAGTGTCATGTCAGTTAGCCTTTATAAAGTTCAAACTTGATTGTTTTTCAACATTCAATCAAAGAAAACGGGCAGGGGCGTACTTTCGAGTGATCTCAAGTCAAAAAAACAAAACAAAAAAAAACGAACAGCGGCGCTCACGTTTCTTCTACTCGTGATCGTCAGGAAGTTCGGATCGTGCGAGTTCCTGGTGAAGATGCGACTTCATCGTGGACTATTCTGAATATTTATTCGGGGTGAACGTACGTTTTTCATCATCTGTAATGGACGACTCGTGGGAAAGGATGGAAAAAATATAGCTGATTTAAAAAAAAAAACATTTTATTAAAGTATCTTAATGATGATCGCTGAAGTGTGGTTATAGTAGGTCTGGGCAGCTGTTTTCTATCAGAAACTGCTGTAGGTTTGGAGGTTTTGTAGGCTTAAATTTTGAAGTTTCCATCACTAGGTGGTGGAGGCGTTTTGTTTACGCGCGTCTGTCCGAGATTCTTTTACCGTAAGCGTAATATCTCAAGGATAAGTGCTGGAAATATCATTCTCACCGAATGATTGGATTTTGGAATTGATCCAGACAGGGTCAAGGTTACCGAAAGGTCAAATGCTGGAAGAACTTCTTTAATAGCGTCCTTCTTGTTTGAAGTATACATTAAAGGAATTTCAGGCTTATAAATTAGCAACAAGAAAGCACTAGAACTGTCGGCGGCGGATTGTTGCCTGGTGTCATATCCCAGCCCAGCCAAGACTCGGTTTACCAAGAAGCAACACCCACTCGCAACATGGCCGCCAAGGACTACACTTCCCACACACACCTGCAGCCAATAACCCTGCCTCTCACCACAGTCTTTTATGAGACGAAGTAAACGTTCAGCAGACTAGTTCTCTGTCGTTCTCCAAGCGTTACCTATTGTGATTATTCTATAAGTGACTTTGACCCTTGATTGCATCCCCGACCACAATTCCAGTCTTGTCCCGTATGTTTTGTTTGCATCATCGCCTGACCACTGCTTGCTTCTGGATTACGAACTTTGTTTACTCCTCTGGATATTTACTGTCTGAACCTGACGCCCGCTTCTGCGTCCGTGTTCCCAACGGTTCGTGACACCTGGGAATGTGTTTAAACATTTTTGGATGGTTCTAAATAGTTTGAAAATGATATTTATTTACTGTTCAGTTAAAAATATACTGTTTGTACTAGCGTGAGGATGTTTTTTCAGTGAAGATCACACTTCTGGGTCTCTGGATGAGTACATCTCTTGGTAAATATAAATGTAAAAGTCAATTACAGAATGAATCGTCAAAAATAAAGCTTTATTAAGTGCAACACAGAGAGAGAGAGAGAGAGAGAAGTGAGAGAGTGAGTGAGTCTACTGAAGAACAGCATGCAGGATGGGAGTGAGATATATTTACACTGTGTATATATATCTAATTTTCTCCACGTGGACGTTTAACACTTTGTGATTAAAGAGGAAACCAGGCTTTCAGGCTCATCTTTGGCCCAGTCTCTCTAACGCACTGTGCAGAATCTTCAGCTCCTCTCTCACTTGGCCCAGAACATTCTGGATCTTAGCCGGTTGGTCCAGGATCCCCATGGAGCAGGTGTACGGGTCGTACCTGATGGAGAACGGCTTCTGGATGGTGAAGGAGTACTTCCTGGAATCCAAAGATCATCAGCGCATATATTTTATACCAGCAGTCACGTTAACATTATAAGACCGTTCTTACACAGTTAATTATTATTAATCATTTTGGGAAGTTATGCATTTTATTATGTAAACATTTTAGCATTGAACATTACTAAACAGTTTTTTAAGTGCGTGTGTGTGTGTGTGTGTGTGTGTGTGTGTGTGTGTATAACAATTTTAAAAACTGATATCAAATATTTTCTACCTTTTTTATCAGTTCTTGTTCATTTAATCATTTAATGTTATAAAACCTTGATATCAATTTTTCGTTTCAACATTTTTAAACTGTTATTCAAGCTTTTAAATTTATTGTTACATCTGTTTTTTTTTAAGTATTGTAAAAGCGTTTTTCATTCAACATTTTATTATTATAGTTCGATTTATTTACTAAACATTTTAAAAACCGATATTTTTAATCTCGTACTAAACCTTTTAAGCTATGTTTGCTATTTAGTAAACCATAAAAACGATTCAGTTTTAAACTTGTAATTTTTTTTTTTAGCGATACATTTTTATTATTTCTTCTAAATCTTCTGATTACACGTTTAGGTTAGTAAATATTACTCAGCATTTTATTATTTGTTCTGTTTTTTACTCAACATTTTAAACGTGTTACGAAGAAAGGAATACCGTTATGGTGCCATTATTTACAGCATTAGTATTAAAGAGCAGGAAAAGCATTAAAAGCGTGTTGATCCTCCATCACAAGTCTTAAGCAATAACCTGCAGACACATTTGTGTGTATTTAACTGCTCTCATTAGTCCCTGCCCCTAACCCAACTACAACTAATAAATAATTTATTATATATATATACACACACACACACACACATACACACACACACACACATAAATAAAAAATATATATATTCTGCCTAAGGCTTCACCTCATCTTGTTGGTAGCATCGTCAAAGCTCTGGGAGACAAAGTACACGGGCTGGTACGTCTGATCCTGGTACGGCTGGACCGCCGTCTCAGCAGGGACGAACGGCTTGTACTCGGGTTCGTTAGAGAGCGCATACTAGAGGAACACAGAGAGAGCCGTGTATTTAAAAGCTGGTCTCACAATTTCTAATCTATTCCCTGAAAACATCTGCTGTATGAGAAATATAAACACGATGCATTCATGCCGTAACGCATAGCCTATAGAATTGTATTACATTACTAACTTTAACTCTGAAGTGCTTTGGAGTTAACAGCAAGAAATGTGTTTTTTTTTTTTTTTTTTTTTAAACGTAAATATTTGATTTGATCCACCATTATCCATTCTCACACCTTTCCACTTCTGGTTCAGATTATAGGTTAATCAAATTACAGCTCATGTAATCATTAGTGTACATATTTAGCAGTTGAATGTTGAATTGATTCCTTTTAAGTGATGTATGAAGATTTTTACCCTCACCAAAAGTTCTCCATAGGAAGATAAGAGGCCGGCACCATACGCCTTTACTTCCCCATTCTGCTTGCAGAGCCCAAACTCGACCGTGAACCAGTAGAGCTGTGAAAGAAAACGAGAACATACACAGTAAGTCATATATTTCATTAAGGTCTGGAATGCTGAAAGTCTATAGTGAAACTTTTAGGTTTCAAAAAATAAAATTGCAGAATTGCATGTAATTTCCCAACATAACCACTAGATGTCAGTAGATTCACGCATCTGATTAGCACTCATACTTCTTTCATCCATAATTCTCAGTAAAATGCTCCTTACAGTAGACAGCTTTTCGATATCCTCATCAGATGCTCCAAGAGAGGCGAGTCCAATCTCCTGTGAAGGAAATGAAACAACTGAAGTCCTTATGAAATAAATTAGCAAACTAAATCTTTAACAAAACAGCAGGGGAGGAAATGACTTCAGTAATAGTTCTTTGTTGCTGTACCTTTGTGTGTGTAAGATTTGTACTTTATTCAAGTTTTATTGAAACGCAATACTTTTACTGGAGTACGTTGCACTCCTTACATTTTAATTTGAACCTTCAAAGTGTGTCTTAAATATCTCAAACACCACGTGTCAATTGGCAAATTCACACCCAGTCACATTCACATCAGTGTGAAATGACAAACTGAACTAACTGGACTAGTGATCTCTCTGGATGGGATTTACCAGCGATTCAAAAATAATCGGTTGAGGTAAGTTAGCTTTACATTTGGTTATTAAAGGGTTATTAAACATTATCTAACCAGCCTGTCAGACTCTAGGTTTGTCTGAGTTTGCACTATATTTAAGACTTATGATGATAATCCATCCTTCCATGTTCCACACCACTTATCCTACACAGGGTTGCGGGAAGCCTGGAGTGTATCCCAGGGGATTTGGGACACGGGGCCGGGGACACCCTGGACCGGGTGCCAACCCATCGCAGGGAACAATAAAACACTACGGACAATTTGGAAATACCAATCAGCCTACAATGCATGTCTTTGGACCGGGGGAGAAAACCAGAATACCCGGAGTAAACCCCCAATGCATGCAGAGAACATGCAAGCTCTGTGCACACTGGGCAGAGGCAGGAATTAAACCCAGAGGTGCGAGGCAAACATACAGGATAACCACTAACCCACCATTCCCCATCTTATTTGATAACCATTTTCCCTCTGAGCATTATGTTTAAGTTTAGATACTTAAGTATACTTCTACTTAAGTACAGTTTCTTCCTACTTTTTCCACCTCTGCAAAACAAAAAAAAATGCTACAGTTTCCCCTATATCTATCTATATATATCTATATCTATCTATATATATATAGTTTAATAACGATGGAAATTGAAAGCTGTAAAGTTAAAAGTGAGTACCTGTGAAAACTGTGCAAACTCCTTGTCCGTGAGCATGGGGATGTGTCCGAGCAGTTCGTGACAGCAGTCCCTGAATTCATTAAATAAAACCCGGTCAGCTTGTGTTCGCTTGCGAGTGTGTGACTGAATAACGAGTGTAGAACGTATGAGGGGACGTACGGCTCTGGAGAGTGCATGGGTGATGAGGAATGGCGAATGTACTGCGTGCACTGGAACACTCTGAACGCCAGACTCGCCAGGAAGTCCCGCGCCGACAGCAAACCCACGACCGGGCGCAGCTGGAAGCCTGTCTTTTCTGAAAACGCAAACAGATCATAAATACCATCAACCGCTTCGGTCAAAGTGAACAATCTACCTTTTCTTTTCTTTTTCTTACTGGAAGGGATATCAATTTTTATTTCTACAGAATGATAGAAAGTCACAAAGCAGCAAGGAAAACCTCCCTGAGACGGCATGAGGAAGAAACTCGAAAGGGAACCTCGTCATCTTCTGGGTGACACCGGGTAATGAGATCATAAATCATTATACAGGTGTAGAAGAGTAAAGACACACAGTACCGAGTGTGTTTACACGGTGCTCGGTATGAGCGGATTACTACTATCCAGTCTGATTGCAGCAGCAGCTACAGATCTACAGTATCCAGTGATATATGTGAAATATCATTTGCCCAATTCCTAATTATCAGTTTGATTTGAGTTCAGTTAAGGAAACGAAATGACTTGTTAAGAGTGTACAGAGTATATAGCATATATAAATTGCATGTAATTCCCTAATGCATCACTAGATGTCAGTAGATGTCTTTCATTCCTTATTGCTTATTGCTTATTACTGTTTGATGAGGCGATTCATGAATGCCTGGCCATTAATATTTGGTGAAAGGCCTCGTCTAGACATGGTTCTGCCTTATTCTTTCCATTTGTAATAATTGATGTAACTGCACACAATGTCTATTGCTTTGGAGAGTTTTTCTAAACAAACTTTTTTTTTTTAAGCACCTTGGCTTCTTGTTCTTTCACAAACTCACAGATGTATTTATTTTCAGATCGAGTGACACTTTAGTCACACACAGGTCAAGGCTTTTATACTAATTATGTGACTTCTGATGGTACTAGAACTATGCTATATACAGTACGTATATAGTTTTAGGCACATGCAGAGAAATGCTGTAGAGCAAAGATGCCTTTTACTCTAGAGCATTAATTGGTAGTAAATGAAGTGAAGTCGATATTTGGTGTAACAAAAACAATCTAAATATATATCAAAACAGTAGTCTCAGGTAGAATGAGTGCAGTTTTATAAGGAAATGAGCTGTAAGGTTTATTGAGTATCTTACAGAACCAGACACGGTTCCTCTGGAGACTTCGACTGTCGCACCCGTGTCTTATTTTTGCAGCAAAACCCAACAGCCATCATTATGGTTCTTTTTTTTTTTTTTTTTTTTTATATATATGAGAAGTGTCTCTACCATTTAATAGTCTACTTTACTGACACACATTTTTCTGTAACGTTCAATTCTGTGCTGGGAAACTAATGTCTGGGAATCTAACACGTTCTATAAAAATCTATAACAAAGTTTCAACTAAAAAATATAGGGTGCCTAAAACTTTTGTACAGTACAGTGTACTCATGCAAGCCTGTGTATTTGGGTTGATTTGAAGGTTCAGGAAGAGGTTACCTTTCAAGAAATTGGATACGTCCCTGAGCTGAGGGATTTTGTGCTCTCCATAGCCGCATTCTCTCTCCAGCTGCTGCAGGCCATCCAGGAACTGTTTGCACGCATGAGTCGGATAGATGGAGGTCAAAGTCCTGTACACTTCTCCCCTGGTGAAATATAAAGCATGTCAAGATCAGGATCCAGTGTGTGGGTGCACACTGAGCATCAACATGGCTGCTTATTATTTATTTTAAGATAAAGGTATTTTTAAGTAATTAAAAAAAAATTGTTCAAGTGAACTGAGACGCTAAAAAAAAAAACTAACTAACTACTACAACTACAACTACTACTACTAGTAGTACTACAACTAAAACTGCTGCCACTACAACTACTACTACTACTACACTGTAAAACAGTTCAGATGATTAAATTTGGAAATGAAAGTTCACCTGCTGCCTTAAAAATGTGAGTAAACACAACTTAAAAGTAACCTTTGTTTCAACTACAAAAAAGTTATGTTTTACAAGTCAAGACAATGAATTTCTTTGAAAAAGTTTCATTTTTGAGAACTTGAGTTCAATATCCAAAACTTGTCATGACAACTGGAGTTAAAGAGGAGAAATAAGTTCACATAACTTTATGTGACTGTCACATTTGGAGGTTGAGGCAGAAGCAGTCGCAGATTTTAAACATTTAATATAAACAAATAGACTACTAGACAAACACTAAGACAACTTGGCAAGAAACAAAACACACTGACATGAAAGACAAGGAGAGAGTGCAGACAAAGACTATATATGCACATGGGTGCTCATTAACCAGAAACGTGGATCAGGTGCAGTTGTGGTGCATGTGGTCATGTGGTGCAGTGCAGTGGCTGATGGGAAATGGAGTCCAGAGTTCCCAGATACGTGACAGACTATCATGCTTTACAGTGTATTATTATTATTATTATTATTATTATTATTATTATTATTATTATTATTATTATTATTATTATTATAGTCAGGACAAAAAGAACATTTTTTTTAACATTTAAGATACTCAGTTTGGTATGCAAAACTCACCAGGTGGCAACCTCTTCCGGAGTATATTCAACATGTGGTAACAGGTCGCCCCTGCAAACAATTAAAACATTTTTATAACACACACACTCACACACACACTGAAATCTTTCTTTTGAGACAATTTTACTTCCACTTTTGCTGCAACATTCTGTGTACACATACAGCATTGCATTCACTCTCCTAGGGTTTATTTACAGTAAGTTCAGATGGATTGATTTAAAAGATGTTCTTTCAGCACTGGAGATTTTGCTGTGAATGTAATACCTCTAAATATAACTAACGATCCTACTTACTGTTTGAAGCTGAACGCCAGTTCAGAGATAAACGCTCTCCGTTTTCTGTATTCCGGATCGCTAAACCCCTGGATCGAATAGAAATGTGAAATAGTGCAAGATTCATTAGGTCAATACGAAAGGGAGTTGGGTTTGCACTTTGTTTTCCATTCCTGCTTAATAGGGTTCATACCACAGAATTAGCTGCTATAACGTAAGTGAGAACAGCAGCTTGCTTTGTGGACGTTTCACAACATTCAATGCAACTGTAAATGGATAAAAAGTACGATGTCATTATTATAAAGTAAATTTACAATGCTTTTTTTTTTCCTTTCTCAAATTGCTGTGGTGTAAGAGGAATACAAGACTTCTGGGAATGCTGTTAGAAGAAGAGAATCAACTTCGGAGCGGTAACAATAACCTCGTCATTCCTCACGATAACAGCATGACACGGAGTGTTTCAGTCCTTGTTTATTATACTTATTATTAAAGTTACGTACAGGGTGATCTTGATCCAGGTCAGGGTCGTACTTTGTAATGACATGATTGCATCTGTCCAGATCACTGATCTTTCGTGGAAACCACGGAACTATAAGGGCGGCGGGGTGGGGTGGTAAAAAAGAGAGAGAGAGAGAGAGAGAGAGAGAGAGAGAGAGAGAAAAAAACACAAAATAAATACACAAATAAATAAATAAATAATAGTTAGGTTCAGGACATTCAGTACGCACAGGGTTTAGCAGACACAAGTTGAGTGCAAAGGTTTGTACGCTTTTCGGACAAAATGACGTTTGTGATGACGTTGCATTTAATCAAGACGTTTCGTACCGATGTTCCTGTATTATCTTGGGTAAGCACCTGCGTAAATAAAACTCATATACTGTCATACACCGCCAAACACATACGAATACATACACTCCCACTTTAATTTGGGGTATATGTTGATTTTAGCGAGGGGCACAAACTTTTGCACTCAACTGTATAATAGGCCTATTAATACTAACGTTATACTCAGTCTTATAAGGGCTGTTTAACTGATCTCCTTACTGCATGATGTTGTTCTTGCAATATTACTCACTCTCAGTCTGTTGTATCTTTGTATCTTTTACCCGACAAGGTGTGTGGAGAGCATCTTTAAAGTTTTAACATTCTGAAAGCCGATTGAATGTATATCAGCGGGCCCTTAAGGTCCAATTATCCTTTAAGGTGAGACCTTACAGGAGGATAGGGTCAATTAAAAACAACAAAAACAGCAACAACAACAACAACAACAACAATATGATGTCAATGAATATCATATGCAAATATATTTTCATCTGATTAAAGATGACAAGAAATACATCCTCAAGAGAAGGACTTTTACAAAAAAATAGAATTTCTTGATTGTTCATTGTAGAAAATATTCTACTCTCATAAAAGACTCTCATAAAGTCCCCCCCCCTCCTTAGTTTGTGTGTGTGTGTGGTCTTTTTGTCAGTATAAAATCTAACATGAATCCAACAGTAATCAATGCTGTGATGTTTTCCTAGTTGGGATAGGAATGTAGAAAAAAATACAGATTTGTAATAAACGATGTGATTTCATGTCTTTTCACTCCAGTTAGTGTGGGTTTAAGCAAATCGACAAGTATAGCCTATCATGATGAGACATACAGTATAGCCTACAGTACTGCGTCAGAAGTCTTTGACACAGGCAAGGAAATGCTGTAGAGCGAAGATGCCTTCACAAATATCCTTCTCAATCGGACTTTGGAACTGCCAATCTGCTGTCAACAAGGCAGATTTCATTTCTGCATTTGCAACCCACTTTAATCTCAGCGTGCTGGCTCTGACTGAGACTTGGATCCATGCTGAGAACACTGCCACACCAGCTGCCCTGGCCTCCAACTTCAACTTCTCCCATACCTCACGCCCCAACAGATGAGGGGATGGTACAGGTTTGCTTCTCTCCAAAACATGGAAATTGACCTGTCTTTCTCCCTCTTGCTCATACACTTCCTTTGAATTTCATGCTGTTACAGTCACTGACCCTGCAAAAATGCACTTTATTGTTGTTTACCGTCCTCCAGGTCAACTGGGGAAGTTCATCGATGAATTTGACACGCTACTGTCCACCATCCCAGATGATGGAACTCCTCTTCTGGTCCTTGGTGATTTCAACATTCATCTAGACAAGCCACATGCAGCTGACTTTCTTGCTCTCCTTCCCACATTCGACCTCAAGCAGTGCACCACACCAGCAACCCACAAAGCTGGCAAACAGCTTGACCTCATCCTCACACGTAATTGCACCACACACGATCTTCTCATTAGTCCTCTCCACACCTCTGACCATTTCTTTATCCAGTTCTCTATTTCTCTCCCCTCACCCCCTTCACTGTCTCCTCCTTCCATCTCTTTTCGTCGCAATCTTCGCTCCCTTTCCCCCTCACATTTCTCCTCCATTGTCACAACCTTACTTCCCTCTAACAACCACTTTTCCTCACTTGACGTAAACAGGAATCTTCCACCTTAACATCTTCTCTTGACAGCATATGCCCCCTAACCTCCAGACCTGCTCGCACATCACCCTCTAATCCTTGGCTCTCAGAAGCTCTGCGTAGCAACCGGGCCAAACTAAGAGCATTTGAAAGGAAATGGCGCAAATCAAACAATCCAATTGACCTAACCAATTATCAGACACTTCTCTCCTCTTTTTCCAAAAGCATCTCGATTGCTAAAGTCACATACTTCCAAGATAAGATTGGTAGTTCTGCCAACACCCGCATTCTTTTCAAAACTTTTTCCTCTCTTCTCTGTCCCCCTCCTCCCCCTTCCCCTACCTCTCTCACTGCTGATGACTTTGCAACTTTCTTTTCCAGCAAGGTTACATCAATCAGGAACCAGTTCTCAACCCCAGACATGTATAGACTGACTCCTCCTCCACGTAACTCCCAACTGACTTCCTTCTCTCCCCTCTCAGAGACTGAGGTCTCTAAACTCCTCCTCTCTAGCCGTCCCACAACCTGTCCCCTTGACCCTATCCCTTCTCACCTTCTTCAGTCCATCTCTCCCACACTATTACCTGCACTTACACACATCTTTAACACATCGCTCTCTACTCGCACATACCCTACCTCATTTAAGCAAGCCCGGGTTACTCCACTGCTTAAAAAACCATCACTCAACCCTGCTATAGTTGACAAATACAGACCTGTTTCCCTCCTTCCCTTTCTTTCCAAAACTCTTGAAAGAGCTGTTTTTAATCAACTCTACAATTTTCTCACACAGAACAACCTCCTAGACACCAAGCAGTCTGGCTTCAAGAGCAACCATTCCATGGAGACTGCTCTGCTTTCCGTCACTGAAGCCATACGACTAGCAAGAGCAACCTCTAGATCATCTGTCCTCATCCTACTTGACCTTTCTGCTGCTTTCGACACTGTGAACCATCAGATCCTCCTGTCAACTCTCTCCAACCTTGGCATCACTGGAACGGTTGTACGCTGGGTGGAATCCTATCTTTCGGACAGATCCTTCAAGGTATCATGGTGCAGAGGTATTTCTGAAACTCAGCAACTCACAACTGGCGTTCCACAGGGGTCAGTTCTGGGTCCACTCCTCTTTTCTATCTACACTACATCTCTCGGTCAGGTGCTTGAGTCTCATGGCTTTTCCTATCACTGTTATGCTGATGACACCCAGCTCTATTTGTCCTTCCAGCCTGACGATCCATCTGTCTCTGCACGCATCTCTTCTTGCCTGTCAGACATCTCGGTCTGGATGAAGGAGCACCATCTTCAGCTTAACCTGGGAAAATCTGAGCTTCTCGTCATCCCAGCCTATCCCTCAATCAACCAGAACTTCACTGTACAGCTCAGTTCACTTACACTCATGCCAACCAGGACGGCCAGGAACCTTGGGGTGATTCTTGATGACGGCTTGACCTTTACAGACCACATCTCAGCAACTGCAAGGTTCTGTAGGTTCATCCTGTACAACATCAAGAAAATCCGACCATACCTCACCAAACATTCTACACAGATACTAGTCCAGGCTCTGGTCATCTCTAAACTGGACTACTGCAACTCGCTGCTTTCAGGCCTCCCAGCCAGCTCCA
>CM022766.1:22840109-22955109 GCA_012411365.1 Ameiurus melas | reverse complement strand
TATGTCCATCTTCTTTCTCCTACTGCTAATCAACACTAATAAAATCCATACTATGCTAAAAATATCAATAATTAAAACTTTATTGAACACAGATCTCATGCATTGCACACATTTTCTCGCAGTCAGGTTATATATGTGTAATAATATATATATATATATATATATATATATATATATATATATATATATATATATATATATATATATGGTCATCAGACATATTAATACATGTTGTATACGATTAAACAAACAGGCATGCAGGGAAAAAAAAAGCTGAAACGAGAAAGATTTAGACGAGACTGTGACCTGGAGCTAATGATACATTTAGCTCATTATATCTCTTTGTCTATTTATCAAACGGCTATTAAACAATACGCAGCAGCCAGCTTAAATGTAGCTTGTTATTATCGCGTTGTCAATTATTTTGAGATAATGGTTACTGGGAAATCTGTTATCTGCACAATGTCGGATGATTATGCGACTTTACAGGCTATTGACGGAAAATGCGCGCTTTTTGTGCCCGATTTAAAACATAAAAGAGCAAATAATAATTCTGAAATTATTTGAAAACAATACAAATGTTAGGATGCATAACGTCCAAAAGAAGATTATACACATACACATTATGTCATCGTCCAAACAAGTGTCTATACTGTTATGGATGACTACAGATGTTCATGGCCTAAGATTTTATGCTTAAATACTTGGATATAAACGTTTTCTAAGACACAAGAATACTTCATATATCGAACTTCTCTCCGTATGAGCGCACGGTGGGTTTTAAAACTCATCTGGACAAGAATTTCACGTTGTTCAATTGTTTATATGCTCAGAACTGTCTGTTTATTCACTGATATCTTCGAGAGCTTGTCCAATGGTTCTGCGTTTGTTCTACTCCATCTTCTCCAGAGCGCTGCACAGGATCCCCATCTCACCTGAAACAGGAATGATAAGAACTTTGCTCAGTTTTTTATTAAAATTACAATCCATCAATTCAATATTTAAGGCTTATTAAAGTTTTTTATTATTATTATTATTATTATTATTATTATTATTATTATTATTATTATTATTCATTTAAGGGTATCTAGATTTTGGTCATGTGTCCTCAGATGTAATGATTCGTATGTTGATTAGCATATGCCACTTCATAAAAAAATAAGGATGTTAAAATATACTGTAGATCCCTGTAGTTCTTAGATGAAAATATTTGGAACCATACAAATGGTTTTGTATGTCCTTGGTTTTAAGCTAAAAACCTATTTAGGAAGTTACACTCGTAAAAAATAAATAAATAAATAATAAAAAAAGCACGTCTACAACCATAAAAGGTGTTCTTTGGCTTGGCTTTCTGGAGGATCAATGAAACATTTTATGTAGAACCCTGAAACACAGGGTTTCCCTGTCCGCAAGGGTTCGAGTAGAAACCTGTTAAGGAAGCTACACAGTAAAATATAAAACCCTAATTGATTCATATGTGGAACCCTTAAGTAGAAACCCTATAGGAAGCTACACCCAGCAAAAAAAAATAAAATGTAGAACCATAGAATATATTTGTCACCTTGTCCCTTTAGAGGAACACTGAAAGGTTCTATGTAGAACCCTACAACATAGGGGTTTTCCTAGCAAATAAAGTGTCAATAGAAAACGTTAAAGAGGCTACACTCTTCGAAAAGGTCAAATGTAGAATCCTAAAAAGTTCTTTGCGTTCTCCTTCTAGTGGACCCCATGAAAAAAGTTCTATGTAGAACTGTACAACAGAGATGATCCCAAGTAGAACCCCTTTTAGTATGTAGCTGCATGGCGAAAATGGCGGTGTTGTACATTTTCCTTCTGGCAGAATTCTTAAAGGTTTACGTAGAATCCTACAACAGATGGTTTCCTTATTTGAGACGGTTTCAAGTAAAGCTCTTGTAGAAATATCAAAAAGAGTGTAAGAACCCGTAACAATTTAGAGAACTATTCAGGAAGATTGCAAGAATACCCAACTGTCTAGTGAACCCTTGAGGAACCAGATTGTCTAAGTGTGTTAGAAAGCTTTATTTTTTATTTTATTTATTTATTTATTTGGACAAGCATGTATAAACACTTATTTGTGGAATTCTTAAAGTGTTTCTTTGAGCACAGAATATTATTATTAAAACCTGCTAATCACATGATCTGTTAAAACAGCACACAAAGCTAAACACGTACTGCTGATGCTGTCAGCCATGTTGCGCAGTTTTTGGGTGTTGTCTAGAACCTCGATGCTCTGAGTGTATGCATTATAGCGCAGAGAGAATGGTCTTGGGATGGTGGCAGCAAACTTCCTGTAATGTATGAAAACCACCAATCAGTCGAGAGAAGACAAGAGACATGTTCTCAGCAACAGGGTTGGAGCGATCCTTGGTAGTCACGCATACCTGACTTTCTCTTTGCCGTCCTCAAAGCTCTCGGCCACGTAGTAGACCGGCTGGAATTCAGTGATGGGGTATTTCTGCACACTGGTCTTCTCGGGCTCGAAGGGCATGGTTTTTGGTTTGTCAGACAAGCAGTACTGCAGGGTAGAATTATATTTCCTCAGTTGGATTATATTACAGATACTCAATTTTTTTGACATTCAAACAAAAAAGGTCACATAAGAAATCATACTCGTAAAAAGAATTTCTGCTCCTGACACTATACACATCTCGCTCGAGTGGTTAACATCGTCAGAACACTGTTCTTATGCAACTGGGAAACATGGACACTGATCATTAACTAGCTCGACTTACTTAGCTAGTACCTATCTGTTATATTTATCATGTTAACAATTATTAGGAATATAATTTCCCTCAGATATGTTGATAAATGACTAAGAAAAAGCACATTATGACTAAAAGTACACTGTAATTACATTTAGCATTGCAATGTGTAGCTGTTATGTTCATTATACAAATATTTAAATATAGAAATTTGTCAGAAATATCATAATTTTCCTTAGAAGTGTTTAGAAATGACTAAGAAAAGGCAACAGTGTTAGGAAAAGTACACTGTAATTATGATTAGCATAGCTGTGTATAGCTGTTATTTGTGTTATACAGGTAATTCAACACAGAAGTGCATCACGCATATCAACATTTTCCTCAGATGTGTTGATAAATTACTAAGAAAAAGCACTGTATGACTGAACCTGCACTCTAATTAAACAGTGCTTTCACTAAGATAGAGAACAGAGATAGAGAACGTGTAGAGAAATATCAACATTGCATCACAACTTGTAAACTTAGCCAGTGCTATCAGAAAAAGTCTACTTCCAAAGTGGTGAATGAATGATTAATGGGAATGACTTTCTGACCTGTAGTTCCCCAAACGATGAGAGCAGACCTGCTCCATAGGCCTTTATGCTTTTGCCTTGCTTACAAAGTCCAAATTCTACAGTAAACCAGTAAACCTACAAACACACAAAAAAAAACCCCACACAGTAATCCAATTTTACAATCTCAGAAAGCTGAAGCTGAAGAGCAAGAAAACCCCAGAATGAGCACAACCTGATTCAGCTACATATATATATATATATATATATATATATATATATATATATATATTATATATATATATATATATATATAAACTGTATATATATATACAATGTATATATATATATATATATATATATATATATATATATATATATATATATAGTATATATATATATATATATATATATATATATATATATATATATATATATATATATATATATATATAGGAAATGTACAGTTTTGAGGAAAAACATAAGGCAATTTTGAATTTGATGGCCGCAACTCATCTCAAAAAAGTTGGGACTGGAAAAGGTTGGAGAAGTAAGTTTTAGTAAAAAGAAAGAGCTGGAGTTTAATTGGGAACAGGTCTACTTGTTTAGTAGAAATGTTTAGCAGAAATGTTCAGTAGAAATGTTTAATAGAAATGTTTAGCAGAAATTTTCAGCAGAAATGTTCAGTAGAAATGTTCAGTAGAAATGTTCAATAAAAAAAATGAAACTATTTGGGAACAGGTCAGTGATATGATTGGGTATAAAAGGAGTAAAAGGAGAGGCGGAATCTCTCAGAAGTAAAGATGGACAGAGGTTCAACAATCTGCGAAAAACTGCATCTACAATTTATTGAACAATTTCGGAATACTGTTCCTCATCGTAAAACTGTGAAGCTTATGAATATCTCATCATCTACAGTACATAATGTCATTAAAAGGTATTTAAAAAATAAGGTGTCTGGAGAAGTCTCTATACGCAAGGGACAAGGGTGAAAATCAATACTGCGTGCCCGTGATCTTTGGGCCCTCAGGCGGCACTGCGTTAAAAACAGGCATGATTCTGTAATGGAAATCACTGCATGGGCTCAGAAACACCTCCAGAACTCATTGTCTGTGAACACAAAAAAAAAAAGAAAAAAAGTGACCGAAAGAACTAGATCAAGCTAGTACAAGCGGCCAAAATGGGTTTTCTCAGGAGGGTGTACGGCCTCTCCCTTAGAGATAGGGTGAGAATCTTGGTTATCCAAGAAGATCTCAGAGTACAGCCGCTGCTCCTTTGCATTAAAAGGAGCCAGTTGAGGTGGTTCAGGCACCTAGTAAGGAGGTGGCCCTAGGGAGGTGTTCCAGGCATGTCCAGTTAGGACAAGACCTCGGGGAAGACCCAGGACCAGGTGGAGAGATTATATATCCACACTGGCCTGGGAAGGTTCTCAGGATCCCCCAGTCAGAGCTGGTTAATGTAGCTCGGGAAAAGGAAGTTTGGGGTCCCCTGCTGGAGCTGCTGCCCCCGCTACCCGATAACAGATAAGTGGTTGAGGATGGATGGATGGATGGATGCTGCGTCCTCTAAACTAAAGAGGACTAAAGAGGAGAGGGACAATCCGGCTTTTTATCAGCGCTCAGTTCAAAAGCCTGCATCTCTGATAGTACGGGGGTGAATTAGTGCCTATGGAATGCGCAGCTTGCACGTCTGGAAAGGCACCATCAATGCTGAAAGATATATACAGGTTTTAGAGCAACATATTCTTCCATCCAGATTCCATCCCATCTTTACTTCTGAAACACTCTGCCTCTTTAAGATCCTCTTTTTATACCCAATCATCTTACTGACCTGTTACCAGTTAACCTACTTAGTTGCAAAATGTTCCTCCAGCTGTTTCTTTTTAGTAGCACTTACTTTTCCAGGACTTTATTGCCCCCATCCCAAATTTTGTGACATGTTGCGGCCATCAGATTCAAAATTACCTTATGTTTTTCCTCAAAATGGTACATTTCCTCAGTTTTGAATGATCTACTGTGAATAACATATTGGTTTATGAGATTTGCAAATCATTGTGTTCTGTTTTTATGTACATTTATTTGCATTTTACACAGTGTCCCAACATTTTTGGAGTTGGGGTTGTACGTTACTTCAACTATAACTAACTATAACTACGTAATACACACTGTAGCAAGCCTCTCAATGAACTCGTCAGGAGCTCCAAGGGACGCCAGGCCAATTTCCTGTCAAGAAAGAAAAACATTTAAGATATAAATTTTATTGTCTCAATTAGTGAACAAAACTTTTTTTTATTTTCTTCTTATATAGTTCTTATACTAGGTATCTTTATCTGTATGCTCAAAGGTTTTCACCCCCTTTGGAATTTTGTAAATAAATGATTTGAATGTGTATCAGAAAGCCATATGGGTTCACAAAAAATATCCAAAACAAGCAGCATGTTAATAGTCTTGTTGTCTTTATCATTTCAGAGTAAAACTATGCATGATGTGGCACTCAGATGTATGTCTCTGTACTAATCTGTAGTGTTTATCTAAAGAAGAAGCAAACCTGTGAGAACTGAGCAAAACCAGGGTCTGCAAACAGAGGAACATGGCCCAACAGCTCATGGCAGATGTCTCTGAAATCAAGAACAGTTATTTATTACCTTTTTGTATATAGTTGACTACTAGTTTACTGCTGAATTTAGTCAATTTCCAGCTTATTTGGTACAGTGATGACTGGAATGGTTGAGGGTGCGAGTCTGTGTGAGCTCTACTCACGGCTCAGGTGTGTACATGGGCTTTGATCCGTGCCGGATGTACTGGGTGGAATGAAACACGTCGAGGCTAAACGCCAGGCGGGCGCAGACGAGAATGACCGCAGCCCTGCAACTGATAACGCGTGATACGGGAAAAATTTAACGATAGTATAATGGCAAATTATCAATATTCTGAGAAATTGAACCGTTGCTCACGACAACGCGGTGATAACAGATTAAATGCTACTATAAATGATTTGTATCATACGTTATTGACCAAATCGCTGTGGTATAAGAGGATTTAAAAACGCTGTGTTGTTGATTAATTTCCCATAACATCCTCCTTCCAAGTGTTTTATTCCTCACCTCTTACATCCTGCTCTGCACTTTATTCATATTGCTTCTTCTGTCATTAAGTCTAATAACCAGTTTCATTCTTGGTGATATACAGTGCCTTGCGAAAGTATTCGGCCCCCTTGAACTTTTCAACCTTTTCAATAATTTTGCATGCCCCACTTTTCATTTTTTTATTAGTTAAAAAAGTTTCAAAAATCCAATAGATTTCGTTCCACTTCACAATTGTGTCCCACTTGTTGGTGATTCTTCACAAAAGTTAAAATTTTATATCTTTATGTTTGAAGCCTGAAATGTGGCAAAAGGTTGAAAAGTTCAAAGGGGCCGAATACTTTCGCAAGGCACTGTAAATGTCTGAGCAGTTGCATTCAAGCTTACAGTTGCCTACAGTGACTATATCTCATTGCCAGGGAGGCCTGAATGGGAATATATTGGTGCAGAGCATTACACTGCAGAAAGGTGGAGACGTCCTCGAGCTGAGGGATGTTGTCCTCACGGTAGCCACAGTACTCTTCCAGCAGAGGGAAAACGCGGTTGTGCTCGTGACACGCGTGAGTGGGATACAAGGTCTTCAGCTCCCTGAACACAGTTCCCCATGTGGCTTTCTCCTCCACCGTGTACTCCACACGTGGGATTGGTTGACCACTGTGGACAGAGCACATGAACAATAAGCTCACCTATTAAACCCAAGGAACTGTAAATACTCCCACATTTTCTTTATATTTTACACTTATAACAAAAAAATTGTTTCATCCTTTTGCATAATTCTCCATGTAGCTTCATAATATTGTTGTTGGATGAAAAAGCTTTGAGGAAGCTCATACTGCACGTTTGAAAAAATATAACATTTGAAAAGTTCCTTTCTCTTTGCCCCTCTGATGGGTAACTTATACAGTAGGTTCTTTGTAGAACCCTATAACATAGGCCTTCGTTTACGTCGAAAACTTGTAGAAGCTACATTTGCTGAAAACAAAGTTAAAATATAGAACCATAAAGGACTCTTAAAGGACCATTAAAGGTTCTATTTGAAGCTACACTATTAAATTTAGAACAATAAAAAGTGTTTTTTCATGTTGTTCCTCTGGTGGAACTGTAAAATATACAACCCTAAAGGCACCTTTAAAAGTTATGTATAGAAACCTACAACCAAAGTTCTCCCTATCAGAGAGGGCCCTAAGCAAATCCTCTGTAGAAATGTACAATTTTAGAAATAAAAAGAACCTTAATCTAGAACCGTTATGGGTTAACTGATGGAACCCTTGGTAGAACTGTATATCAGAGTTTTGCCTGTTATTGAAAGTTCCGTGTAGAACTCCTGTACTAAGATGCATGTTTGTGTAAAGCGATTACTTTTGATTACCCTATAAAAGAGAACCCTTTCCCTAGAACCCATAAGGTAAAGCTCTATGTAGAATATTACAACATACAAGTATTTCCCTATCAAAACGATTTAACTTTTTAAGAAAACTACACTCGTAGAAAGAGGGTAATAATATAGAACCCTATAGAACCCGTTAGAGGTTCTCTATAGAACCCTACTACAGAAGGTTGGCCAAACAGAGAAGGTTCTAAGTAAATCCTTTTAGGAGACATAAATCCTTAAGGGTTAACGGGTGGAACCCTATGTATAACCGTATAACAGAGTTCTGCCTACAAGACAGGATTTGGAGAAGATCTTCTTTAGGAAGCTACAGTCTTAAAAATGAAGGTAAAATCTAGAACCATTAAAAGTGTTTTTGGGTACCCTACAACAGAACGCTACAACCAAGGCTTTCCCCGTTACAAAGGGTTTATGTAGAATTATTGTACTCATTAGTGGAACAATTCTATTTAAAAATCAACAACATGCTGTCAGTTAAAACTGGTAGGTCAAATCTAGAACCACAAGAAATGTTTCTGGTGTTTTTGGTTCTGTCTGGTTGAACTGCTCACAGTTCTAAACAGAACCCTACAACAATAGGTTCCTTAATTAGGAATTTCCCAGAGTTAAGAAATAAAAACGTATTCAGATACTAAATAGTTAAGACGCCCTGTAACAGAGGCTTTCCCTTGAATCCTTACGGTTCCACTGATGGGACCTTTAAAGGTTCTTTGTAGAACCCGAAATTGCTATAGGAACCTATATACGCGCTGAGAAAAATACTAGCACGATGTGACATTTTGTAGGTTTCGAAAGGAATTAGTGGGCTCATGGTTCGTGTGTGTGTGTGTGTGTGTGTGTTTCCACACTACTATGTAAATGCATGTTTCCATAGTGGGCGTTTCATTGAGCACTCCTGGCCTTTGTAGTGCTC
Organism: Ameiurus melas; assembly: GCA_012411365.1. Classification (NCBI taxonomy): domain Eukaryota; kingdom Metazoa; phylum Chordata; class Actinopteri; order Siluriformes; family Ictaluridae; genus Ameiurus; species Ameiurus melas. Next base: position 22,946,450 of record CM022766.1, on the reverse strand, counting down.
ATGTGAATAATGCAGCTCTATTATGAGGACAAAGCGGCATGCGCACCGGCACCCTGTAATTTCCCCCCTTTTGTTGGTCTGGGGTAATTTTCCATAAAAGGCACACAAAAACCACACTCAGGGGAAAGAGCTGGAGCTGGGGTGGATCTCGATGGCCCTGCGCCCATGTGGGAGGGAGAGAGGACGAGAGAAAGAGAAAAGCTTTTAGAGACTAGAGAGAAGTTTTTCTCGTGGTCAGTAATTACTGTCTGTAGTTGTAGGCGATGTCAGCGAATTCCTTTCGTCTGGCTCTGTAGACCTCGTCCTTAAATCCCTGAGAATGACACAAAACAACAAGGTCAGAACCTCCTGGCTCTTTATATATATATATATATATATATATATATATATATATATATATATATATAATATTAATCATTAGTGCTGGGCTTGGCTTTGGAGCCGTATTCAAATGAAGCCTTTGTAGAGTGTTTGCTGCTCATGATGAATGCATTTGGGTTTAATGGCGACTGGAAAGGGTGCAATTATTTATAATTACAGGGGCTCAATTAAAGTGATGACATCAATTTGACGCTGTTTCCATTAGAATAGAGAACGAAGGCCAGAGTGACACACGTGTGAACTATGCATCCGTCAGAACCCCCTCAATACGCACACACACACACACACACACACATGCACGCGCATACACACATGCACAAACACACACACACACACACACACACACGAATGCATTAAAATAGAACGTAAACACGAAAGACAGCACACAGACTTTTAATTCTCAAATCTTTTCCCCCAAAATTAAAGTTCACAATCCATAAATAAATAAATAAATAAATAAATAAAGTCATTAATTACTATTCAAATTTATCTTAATAAATAAAAGCACGGATGTATATCTCAATGAAAAAGTGTGCAAACGGAATTGAAAGAAACATTAAGGGAATCAAAATGATTATAATAATAGGTAATTTTATTGTAAACATTTCAACCTGTAAATTTAGGATATTTTGCCTTATTTAATATTTTTAAATACTGAAATTCCAGTATTTCTCTTTTTGGGGGGATACATTAAAACAACATTTACTCAGTGATGAACCCAGAGGGGGTGAAAACTTATGCATTTACCCACATTTCACCAAACCATTATTGAGAGTTTTATTGATTTCCTTAAGGTATTTTTAATACTAACACACACACACACACACACACACACACACACACGCACGCACACACACAGTGCCTTACAGGGTGATCAGCATCCAGCTCAGACCCGTAGCTCAGAATCTGGTTGGCAAATCGGTCCAGGTCCTGGAGGTTTGTGGGGAACCACGGCACTGTACAAACCACAAGAGTACAGTGATTAGTTGTTGTTCTTTTACACTGTAGCACCAGAGAGTGAGACACATCAGCTCCTGTTGCAGGTTTATCTGCTGGCTCAGTCCTCTTGTGCAAAAGTGTTCATTTGTAATGCACACAGTTGCTGTATGTTGTTGTATTTTGTGTGTCTCAAGTGTTTCTGGATTTCTGTGCAGAGCAGTGGCCACTCCAACTCCAACCTCAAACCTGTACCCTCCAACTCCAACCTCAAATCTCTAATCTCAAACCTCTAACCTCCAATTTCTAACCTCAAATCTCAAACCTCTAATCTCTAACCTCAAACCTCTAACCTCTAACCTCAAAACTCTAATCTCAAACCTCTAACCTCTAAACTCAAAACTCTAATCTCTAACCTCCAACCTCAAACCTCTAACCTCAAATCTCTAATCTCTAATCTCAAACCTCTAACCTCTAACCTCAAAACTCCAATCTCAAACCTCTAAACTCAAAACTCTAATCTCAAACCTCTAACCTCCAACTTCTAACCTCAAACCTCCAATCTCAAAACTCTAATCTCAAACCTCTAACCTCTAAACTCAAAACTCTAATCTCTAACCTCCAACCTCAAACCTCTAACCTCAAATCTCTAATCTCTAATCTCAAACCTCTAACCTCTAACCTCAAAACTCCAATCTCAAACCTCTAAACTCAAAACTCTAATCTCAAACCTCTAACCTCCAACTTCTAACCTCAAACCTCCAATCTCAAAACTCTAATCTCAAACCTCTAACCTCTAAACTCAAAACTCTAATCTCTAACCTCCAACCTCAAACCTCTAACCTCAAATCTCTAATCTCTAATCTCTAATCTCAAACCTCTAACCTCTAACATCAAAACTCCAATCTCAAACCTCTAACCTCTAAACTCAAAACTCTAATCTCTAACCTCCAACCTCAAACCTCTAACCTCAAATCTCTAATCTCTAATCTCTAATCTCAAACCTCTAACCTCAAAACTCCAATCTCAAACCTCTAACCTCCAACTTCTAACCTCAAACCTCCAACCTCCAACTTCTAACCTTAAACCTCCAATCTCAAAACTCTAATCTCAAACCTCTAACCTCCAATTTCTAACCTCAAATCTCTAATTTCTAACCTCTAATATCAAACCCCAAAACTCTAATCTCAAACCTCTAACCTCCAACCTCAAGCCTCAACCCTCAAAACTCCAATCTCAAACCACAAACATCTAAGCTCAAAACTCTAATCTCAACCTCTAACCTCCAACTTCTAACCTCAAACCTCCAATCTCAAAACTCTAACCTCAAACCTCTAAACTCAAACCTCTAACCTCTAACCTCATACCTCCCACCTCAAACTTCTAACCATATTGACTCATATTCAGCTCATGGGGATTTAAATCCTCTTTGACACATTGTTGGTGTTTCAGCTAAATCCACTTGGGGTTGTGCTGTTATAGGAAATGAATCAGTGATGAAGTGATGTGATGAGACCTGGTTACTGATGTTGATCCTTTTCCTTTATCATCACGTCCTCAACTTTTATACCACAGCAATCTGCCCACAATTACGATATTTATTTTATCTTTTCATTTATATTCTTTCTTTCGCTCACTTCTTTGTTTGTTTGTTTCTTTCTTTCTTTGTCCTTTCTTGCATCTTTCTTTGTTTTTTCACTTAGTTGTTTTTGTTTGTTTGTTTCTCTCTTTCTTTCACTCACTTCTTTGTTTGTTTTTCTTTCTTTCTTTTTTCTTACATCTTTCTTTTTTGCGTCTGCCTTTAATTTTTTCTTTCTTTCTTTTTTCACTTACTTCTTTTTGTTTGTTTCTTGCTTTCGCTCACTTTTTGTTTGTTTGTTTTACTCTTTCTTTCTGTTTTTCTTTCTTCACGCACATCTTGCTTTCTTTCTTTCACTCACTTATTTTGTTTCTTTGTTAATTTCTTTCTTTCCTTCCTTCTTTCTTTCACTCAGTCAAGTCTCTGTTCGTTTATTTTATTATTTCTTTCTTTCTTTCTCATGTCTCTTTCTTTCTTTCTTTTGCTTACATTTTTGTTTCTTTCTGTCTTTCTTTCTTTCTTTTACTCGCTTCTTTGCATGTTTCTTTCTTTCTGTCCCCCCCACTTTCTTTCTTCCTTTCTTCATTCTTTTTCTTTCTCACTAAAGACTTATTCACAGTACAACAGTAAATGGATACCCATACTATATACACACAGTACATTTGTGATATAAAATATGCTTAGGCTACCTAAAATACGCTTAGGCAAACTATTACACTATAGGCTAAGCTAGGATGCAAAGCTAGCAAGCTAACTCAGCGAATGCTAATGACAATTGTAGTTGCTATCGTATCTTTTTAAAATATATCCAAAAAAAAAGCATAGTATTAAACAACTAAAAGGCTGAGAAAATAATGATATAAATAGAGACTTGAGAGAATACAGATAACTATAAACAGCGACAAATTTGGAAAAAACTGTTAGAAACAGCTAGCTAGGTGGTTAGCTACAGCAGCTACATCATGTTCATGACTTCATGATACTTTACGTCATGGGTGTGTTTACACTTTATAATGTACAGTGGTGTGAAAAAGTGTTTGCCCCCTTCCTCATTTCCTGTTCCTTTGCATGTTTGTTACACTTAAGTGTTTCGGAACATCAAATCAATTTAAACAATAGTCAAGGACAAAACAAGTAAACACAAAATGCAATTTGTAAATGAAGGTGTTTATTATTAAAGGTGAAAAAAATCCAAACCATCATGGCCCTGTGTGAAAAAGTGATTGCCCCTAAAACTTATTAACTGGTTGGGCCACCCTTAGCAGCAACAACTGCAACCGTTGCGGCACAACATGCAATGAGGCTTTTACCGGGCGTCCTGGAGGAATTTTGGCCCACTCATCTTTGCAGAATTGTCCTAATTCAGTTACATTAGAGGGTTTTCGAGCATGAACGGCCTTTTTAAGGTCATACCACAACATCTCAATAGGATTCAGGTCAGGACTTTGGCTAGGCCACCCAAAGTCTTCATTTTGTTTTTTCTTCAGCCATTCGGTGGTGGACTTGCTGGTGTGTTTAGGATCATTGTCCTGCTGCAGAACCCAAGTTCGTTTCAGCGTGAGTACACGAACAGATGGTCGGACATTCTCCTTCAGGATCTCTTGGTAGACAGCAGAATTCATAGTTTCCTTTTATCACGGCAAGTCTTCCAGGTCCTGAAGCAGCAAAACAGCCCCAGACCATCACACTACCACCACCATATTTTACTGTTGGTATAATGTTCTTTTTATGAAATGCAGTGTTCCTTCTATGCCAGATATACTTGGACACACACCTTCCAAAGAGTTCCACTTTTGTCTCATCGGTCCACAGAATGTTGTCCCAAAAGTCTTGGGGATCATCAAGATGTGTTGTGGAGAAATTGAGATGAGCTTTGATGTTCTTTTTGCTCAGCAGTGGTTTTCTCCTTGGAACTCTGCCATGCAGGCCATTTTTGCCCAGTCTTTTCCTGATGGTGGAGGCATGAACGCTGACCTTAACTGAGGCAAGTGAGTCCTGCAGTTCTTTGGACGTTGTTGTGGGGTCTTTTGTGACCTCTTGGATGAGTCGTCGCTGCGCTCTTGGGGTAATTTGGCGTGGCGGCCACCACCCTGGGAAGGTTCACCACTGTTCCATGTCTTCGCCATTTGTGGATAATGGCTCTCACTGTGGTTCGCGGGATTCCCAAAGCTTTGGAAATGGCTTAATAACCCTTTCCAGACTAATAGATCTCAATTACTTTCTTTCTCAATTGTTCCTGAATTTCTTTGGGTCTCGGCATGATGTTTAGCTTTTAAGGATCTTCTGGTGGACCTTACTGTGTCAAGCAGCTCCTATTTAAGTGATGCCTTGATTGTGAACAGGTGTGGCAATAATCAGGCCTGGGTGTGGCTAGAGAAATTGAACTCAGGTGTGGACAACCATAGTTATAGTATGTTTTAACAAGGGGGGCAATCACTTTTTCACACAGGGCCATGAAGGTTTGGATTTTTTTTCACCTTTAATGATAAACACCTTCATTTACAAATTGCATTTTGTGTTTACTTGTGTTGTCCTTGACTATTGTTTAAATTGGTTTGATGTTCCGAAACACTTAAGTGTGACAAACATGCAAAGGAACAGGAAATGAGGAAGGGGGCAAACACTTTTTCACACCACTGTATATTGATAAATCTTTAACTACAATGTATGCTAATATGCTAAGATGTCTGTAAAAGGCGATCTCACTCCCGCACATGTGTCTTTCTGCTTGTTACGCGACAGCTCGTGCACTTGACCGCTGATTTGGTCACGCAGACTAATGATGACCTCGTCCAGGACCGGGTATGACTTGTCCACGCTGATGAAGAACTCGTACTCTGCCTTGTTCATGCGCGACGGCCGTGACTCGATGTGCGTCAGGTTGATTCCGTTTTCCTGTCGATTACATTAGAATACACTGAATGTAGAATCGTACGATGAATGAAAAAATGAACCCCCCTACAATTAAACTTAACAGATGCTAACATTGTCTTTGATGATATTTTAGTACCTCTGTTAAACCTCAGAAAATATATTCTGAAATGTTTCATGGCTCTTTATATGTAGATAGTTATATGACTTCATGATCATGAAAATATAACACATTCTTTCTTCTTCTTCTTCTCCTTCTGCTTCTTCTTTTTATTATTATTCATACAGATTACTAGATATATAGTATACATAATATTAGCTATATTCATTTAGATTTCAGTTTTCAGTTAGCTACAATGTGAATTTATGTCTTAAAAATGCTAGATATACTTTTCACCTTACAGCAAATGCATTTATCATAAGGAAAGCTGTTTTTGACAGCAATGTACACATGGTATGACCCATTGTGTGGGTGTGTCGGGGTGAGGGGGGTTAAGTTTTAATTTACATTGTTAATTTACGTCTGACATTGCTGTCGAAAACATATTTTATAGCTTCATATCAATATTTATTCGTGTGTGTTGCCTTTGTGTGTGTGTGTCTCTCTTGGTGTCTTTTTCATTCTTCAGGGAGTTTATAGTCAAAATTACGAAGCTCGACCCCTTCATCACTTGAACATGATACTTTAGTTTTATATCGTATGACAGTTTACATGAATGACGTATTTATAACGCATTGCAATGTGTTATGTGATGTAAACATCTTGGAACGCCAGACCTAAATCTGTATAAGTGCTCATAAGGCATGTATATGAGTTCATAATAATAGCACATCCTTCTTTATAACCATTATTAAAGCATAGGAATGACATCATTGCATCAGGTTATATAATAGTACAGGTACTCTACCAGAGCTTGTGCTATAGTGCCTTAGAATATTCGTGTTTTTATGAGCAGATATTATCATACGTATTATAAAGTAACCTGGCGTTATGCAGCCATACACTCATGCATTTATAAATATGCTTTATACTCATGCTATTTGATCTTTAGGATTGCTTATTTACAGTATTTTGGGGGAGTTTGGACACTAGAGGGTGCTGTGCTGTTCTGTATCTGTTCTTAGATACAAGAACAGACATATTGTACTGTGTTATTGGGCATCTTAGGTGTGTGTGTGTGTGTGTGTGTGTGTGTGTGTGTGTGTGTGTGTGTGTGTGTGTGTGTGTGTGTGTGTGTGTGTGTGTGTGTGTACTTTTGCACATTCTGAAGCTAACAGGAGAAATCTGAATCAATATGTGAAATAATCTACAGTTTGTTTACTCTGGAGCTATGCACAAACAAATGACTGCATTCTACCATAGGCACATAAAATAGTTTTTAAAGCAGACTTGTGTTTTTAATTTATATTTTATTATCTAGAATAGGGCAAGGGATGTCCCGCCTGCCATCTGATAGGTCCGTGCAGGAGGCGGACCTCACCGCACCGCACCACGGGCTCCTAATTATTTCTTTCCTCATCTGGAAGTAGTTGGATCCACATGGATGCTGCATTCCTTCACACTACAGCATCAACAACAGCTACACCACAATATAGATTGGATGTTCACACTACATATAAGATTCTGTTTTTAAAATATGAAAAAAAGTGACTTTGCAAGATTATTATGGCATTATAGCATCCAGATGGCGTCCTACTGAACTGTGTATGTAGCCTACAGTAATTCTGCAAAGGAAAAGAACACAGAAGGTGGTATTTGTGGATATTTTCATATATCAAACTTTATCATTGTTACTGTGTAACCTCTTGTCATTCTACTTGTGGATTGATGAACTTTTGATTACGCTACGTTTGATTGCAAAAAGTTTGTGTCCCTCGCATTGTTTCTGGGTAAAAAAAAGGAGAAACTCTGCATAACTTATAGGTGTCACGTTGCGGTGAACTCGCAAATACAGTTTGCACCAGAATGCACTGCCAACTACAAACATGGCCGATGGGAACTACACTTCCCAGCCATGCACGTGCTCTAGTTTGCCGGAGTACTGAGTGCTAACAGCTGGGCTTCATCATAGGTTATATAAGGCCTCGTTAACTTCAGCGCTTCACGAAATAAATGCTCAGCGACCATACCTCTGATGTTCACCAAGCCTTTATCTGTGTTTCGGAATTCCATGGTTGTTCGATTTCTCGCCTGTATTTGGATTACGTTTCTCTGCCTAGCCCAGTCTGGAATGTTTGCCTGACTGATTGCCTGATCTACTACTGTCTTCCGTGTTTCGTCTTCCACCTGATCCTCACACTTTAGTACTGTTTGTCTGCACTTGCCTCCAACAAAGTACCGTAACAGATTACTTCACCTACTATGGAGGCAGCAGACACCCCAGAGTGGCAACGCCACATCCTGGAGCAAAACCTAGTAATAGCTGTACAGCGGGACCAGATATCGCTTTTAAACGAGCAAGTGTTGTTTCTGTGCGCCTCCGCGCTTCCAACCGTGACATCTCCTGCTACATACACGCATCTTCCACCGCTATCCCCAGCATATGAGCAACTAGCACCGGCTGCGCACAGCCTGTGCAACAACCACCTCTGCCTACACCGGAGAGATATGCTTGAGAGCCGTAACAATGCAAGGGTTTCCTGTGACAGTGCTCATTGTTCTTTGAGAGCCACATTGACTTACCCACTTCATGGAGCTACTCACCGGATGCGCCCTGGCATGGGCTATGGCGGAGTGGGTGCGAGGAGGCAGTATCAAACCCTCACTAGCGGACCTAGTACAAGAGTTGGCATGTCGGGTCGAGCAGCTCACCCTCGATGACCTCATGTATCTGGCAATGCGGTTGGACTGTCTGCGCCGAACTAACTACCCCGCGCTGGGGGGTCCCCTGCCACCAGAGCCAGCCCCTCCAGCCGAACCCATGCAGCCTGGTTGGACCTGGATCCACAAGGAGGAGAAGGAGAGGCGATGTCAAGAGTAACGCTGCTTCTATTGTGGCGAGGGCACCCGCGTCATCCGCCAGTGCCTCCACAAGACGCCATGATCGGCCGAGTGGGGTGTGGACAGCGAACCTCGTCGCCACACAGTGAGTTCAATTCACTTACACATATTTGTGTTACCTGTTGTAATAAAGCATTCAGGCCAGTCTTTTGTACTTTCAGTGCTAATCGACTCAGGAGCAGTCGAGAACTTCATAGATGAAAAGACGGCACAGAATCGTGGCCTCCCTGTATGTCCCCTGCTCCAGCCTCGACAATCCAGTCCATAGACAGGTCCCCCATAGAAGGGGGAGTCATATCCCACTGCACGCTGCTACTAAAACTACAAGTTAGTGCTCTCCACCACGAGACCATCGTCCTGTTTATCACAGTCTCTACCAGGCACCCGTCATTCTCGGCCTACCTTGGCTAGAGCTTCACAACTCCCAGGTCTCTTGAACGCACAAACAAGTTACCCAATGGTCCTTGTACTTTCTGAGCAACTGCCTGTGGCCACCATGACAGTGGAGAGCCAGATGTCTCATGTTCCAGTCACGGTCCCTCCCAAATATCCTGACCTCAGCGAGGTGTTCAGCAAAGAAAGAGTATGTGGTTTACCACCACCCTGACCCTACGACTGTGCCATAGACCTCGTACCTGGAGCCAGCTCACTTCCGGGTCGCGTGTACCCTCTCTCCCAAGCTAAACACCGAGCCATGGAACAATACATTCAGGAGGCCCTCCTAAAAGGGTACATTCGACCCTCCACTTCCCTTGTGTCCGCCGAGTTCTTCTTTGTGGAGAAGAAAGGAGGGGGCCTTCGACCGTGTATTGACTACTGGGGCCTCAACCAGGTGACAGTCAAGTACCTTTATCCCCTGCCACTAGTTCCTGCAGCCTTTGAACAGATATGGTCCACGACCATTTTCATGAAGATAGACCCAAGTAGTGCGTACAACTTGGTCCGCATCCGGGAGGGGGATGAGTGGAAGATGGTTTTTAATACCACCTCCGGGCACTACAAGTACTCGGTCATGCCATATGGGCTCGCTAACGCCCCCTCGGTGTTCCAGAATTTAATTAATGACGTCCTGAGGGACATGCTGGGGAGGAGCGTCATCGCATACATTAACGATATCCTGGTGTATTCGGCATCCCTGGAAGAGCACATCGACCATGTCCAGCAAGTGTTGTGCCACCTGCTACAACATCAGCTCAGTTGTCGCCAGCTGAATGCAATTATGATATGGGGAACTGAGAACTCCTGGCAGTTAAACTGGCCCTAGAGGAGTGGAGACACTGGTTGGAGGGTGCCATCCACCCGTTCATAATCTATATGGACCATAAAAACCTAGAGTGCCTAAGGATGGCCAAACGTCTCATGCACCACCAGGATCGCTGGTCCCTGTTCTTCTCCAGGTTCCAGGTTACTCTGTCATATAGGACAGGAGCAAAGAACACTAAGGCTGATGCTCTGTTTCGAATCCACTCCCCTGAGAGTCGGGCGGACCATGAAGATTATATCTTATTTGGTGCAAGCCTCCTGCACCGTCAAACATAAGGCAGACCCGGGGACAGGGTGTGGCTTTCCACAAGACACCTAAAGCAGCCACTCCCGGGCAGGAAACTCAATCCCGAGTATATTGGCCCCTTTCGAATCCTGAAAAAAATTAATGAGGTCACATACCACCTGGACTTGCCCAAGCCCAGCCGCATTGCCCCGTCATTCCATGTCTCTCTCCTCAAGCCAGTGATACCGGGTCACTTGGCCACGGTGGTGCCAGGTGACTCCCCACCAGAACCGCTAAAGATTGAAATCCGCCCAGCCTACCGCATCTGCAACATCCTTAACTCCAGACATAGGAGTGGAAAACTTGAGTATCTGGAGGACTGGGAGTGGTCTGGCCCAGAGGAGCAGTGCTGGATCCTGTCCCAGGAGATTCTGGACCCAAACTTGCACAGGGACTTCCATGCCGCTCACCCAGATAGACCGATACCCCAGAGGTGAGGGAGGCCTTGGAAGGATTCGGCTACCGGAGTGAGCCCTTTGGGGGGGGGGGGCACGTCGCGGCGAACATGCAACTACAACCATGGCCGACGGGAACTACACTTCCAGGCCATGCACGCGCTCTAGTTCCGCCTGATCCTCACACTCTAGTCCTGTTCATCCCCGCTTGCCTCCAACAAGGTACCGTAACAATAGGTCTAGCCTTTTGATGATAGAAAATTTGATTGAAATATAATTTATTTATTGTTTAATCAAGAAAATAGTATGCACTGTTAAAACAAAAACAAACAAATAAATAAAAAAATTACATGTAATATCTTAAATGCATCCAGCAATAATCAATGTTTTGGGAGAATCCTCTGTAATATTGTACCTGTCTAGTTAGAATATGCTAAATTATATTGAAAACATGTCAAATTTCTCGAGTGTAATTTTTGAAATTGAAAATATGATTTTGAAGGCAAAAAACAGTTTTAAACATACAATATGATTGAAGTTTAGATTTCACTCTAGTTAGTGCAGTTTATAAGGTTTATAAAGCAAACTAACGTGAATATCAAAATGGCACATAAATTGATGTTATCAGGAACTGAGCTTTTCAGGGATTTATTACATGATTGTGATGATGAAGGGGAGGAGCTTAAACCTTTTAAACAAAGATTCAGATAATGTGGTGGATATGAGCGGACAAATGCAACAACAACAAAAAAAATCTATAAATTTTAAGCTTCTTATTTCTGCAGTTTAAAGAAAAGGCATGCTATAGATCCAAAAATGTATCCAATAAACTGAAAACTCAATCAACATAATTTGTTTCTGTCGTTTCTGAGTCTTTGCTTTAAAGTTTAGAGTCTTTGCTTTAATTAATATAAAAAAATACCATACTGGCCCGTTCTCTTTACCTGATATCCTCCATCCTAACACTATCCTAACTACCTGTTAACTGTCTTGGGGTGATCAAGTAAACTTATTCACCTTCTTTATCTTCCACTAAGAGAACACAAACTTTTGCACTCCAGAATATTAAGCATCGCATGGTTTCATCGCATGGTTTCTCTTTTTGCTATTCGAAACCCACTGAGCAGAATTGTCCTCTCAGACTACATTGAGATTGGGTTTAAGCTGATGCAACCTTAACCTTTTGGGGTGAAACTTTAACATCATATGTTTTTATGGGAAAAGTAATCACATGCTGCAGTGGGTGGGTGGGGGTGGGGGTTTTTGTGCCAAGTGGAGCAGTGCCAGTGGACAGTCATATCTGAGTTTTGGGGGTGGAGTAGGAGGTGGATCATGTCCTGTGAGATCTCATAGGTTTACTCGCTCTTCACCAAATATGTCTGTTGTTGTTTTCCCCCAAGTGTATGTAACTATTACATCGTTACGACTCTACAGTGTGTCAAGAAAGCACAGCTTATGTCACTAATACAGACACATTGATCTAAAACCTGTGATTTAACCTCTGCTTTGATTTCTAACTGAGTTTTTGCACATAGTCAAGTAGAATGAGATCTCAAAGCAATATGTGCACTTTGAGACGAGTGTGTGTGTGTGTGTGTGTGTGTGTGTGTGTGTGTGTGTGTGTTCACGCTAATGTTTGCCATGGACTTCAGCCACACGTGTCACAGTGGACTTGTTTACTTCACATAGTGGAATTTATACATTTTCCGTAAGGAGACATTTATTCACAATAATATTTATGGAAGGAGTCTCCAGTATCAGTGATTGGTAACAGCCAGTGGTAACAGATGTAACTTTTAAGGACAGAGAAGTTTACGCTTCACAGGTTTGTGGTAAGAAAGGTTAGCGATGGACTTTATAGCTGTCTATAGCTGCTTTAATGTAAGTCACATCATAAATAACTTTTATGTTATTTCCAGGAGCTAATTTTGTTGCTTTATTTATTTCATCTATTAGTCATCTGTAATTCCCATATCTAGACATGTTAATGAAGTCTTGGGATTATTCATATTTAATATAGATCAGAGGGGTTAGAAAAAAAATAATATGAGGATGACGTGTCCAGTAAGAAAGGACAATATGTGTTGAAATAAAATAATGGAAATATTGACTTTTTTTTTGCGATTGGGGTGTAGCTTGTGACTCTGACGCAACTACACTCTCAGAAAGAATGTGTATTACTATTTCAACACGCGTTAAATTATCCGATAAATGTGTTTAAAAAACACAAGTGACGGACACAACATGTGTTAAATCATGTTGCGGACGTCATCATAACTCGCCTCAACGTGAATGCTATTTGCTTTGAGCTTTTGATCATGACCATGGTGATGGGGTCCTGAGGCGAGGAAACCAAATGACCACCAGTAAGTCAGCATTCATTACGATTTAGTGTTAACGCTGCTGAAAACGCCTGGCCGAGTGATGCTGGGTCTGTATCTGTGTCACCAATCACAGTAGGGATGAGTGATGCTAACCTAGATACTTTAGCATACAGCTCACGGTAATATTTAATATTCCCATTAACTTTTGAGACTTAACAATAACGTAGCATTAGAGCTGTTCACCATGATGTAACGTAATACAGAGAGCGCGTTAACGTTAACTACATTTAGCAAGTGTTTTGGACAAAGCAAGCTGTAGCAATTAGCATTAGGAGGATGTGTTTCTTCCTGTAGAGCCGTGTTTCTTCCTGTATTCGGTGAACGTTAATGCCGGGTAACAGGTGCAGACAGTCAGTGACTAGCGAAACTTGGCTAGCTCAGTAATGTTGAGGCCAAAAGTTCTTCACAAGGTTAACGTGACAAAAAGAGAGTTTGGGGTTACAGTAGGTTGTAATGCTTTTCACTGTTTCTGCAGTGTTGGTTGTGTAAAAAAAAAAATCAGCGGTGACGTGCAAACAGCAGGAAAATAAATATTTGCAAGCTAGAGAGATTTTCCTGCTGAGTCTACAGCACAATTTTGTTCACTAGGAAAGCGGAGGTCATGTTTACAAAATGACACAATTGGGGATTCTGGAATGCAATGTTTGAGTTAAAGCCCAAAAAGGCATTCGTCCATATTTTGTAGCTATCAACTAACCAACACACTTATTACTCTTTTACAGCATTTCAAACCAAAGGGAGCGGGACTCTTGTCTTCCCAGGACGATTTTGTAAGAAGACGCATCGACTCCATTTCCAGTCAAACGTTTGAACGATTTTAATAAACGTTGCCTGAATTTCATGCAGTTGTTTGTTTATTTTGTGAGCAGTTTAGTAGAATTGTCGCCTAGGAACAAATTAGGATTTTAGGATAAATGTAGGGACAAAACAGCACAATCTCTGTGTTGTTTGTTGTGCTATATTTGAACACTGCATGTGTTAAATATACTAACGCACTTATTGTGTTGAAAGTGACACAAAATGTGCTGTCCTTAACTAGACGCACAGGTCTTTTTGTCAGAACATGCCAACTTTTCTCCTGTTTAATAGTTTCTCTGGAGAACCCCTAATTTTCATATGTGTCTGAAGATTTTCTTTTAATACCATATGATGAGAAATAATTCTTCATGAACATACCCAAATGAGCATAATATCCAGCTTTTTGCATGGTTTTGATGGTAGTAAAGATCAGTAGTTCCATATGTGCATGTCGTGCGTATGTGAGAACGCTCACCTCAAACAGCCTGAGGGCTTGGACCAGCGCTCCCACCCCCTCTTTCAGAGAGAAAATATACGACACCACGCCTGGTTTGTTAATCTGCTCCTCCAGGTACATGGATCCCTGCAGAAAACCACACACAGTCTGCTTCAATATGGTTTTTTTTCATCAGATTTGAAAATCCCATGTTTTGCTATCCAGGATCAAGTAACTCCATTTTGGTCTCATCTGACCACAACACTTTCACTCAGTTGTCCTCTGGTGGTCAGATGAGACCAAAATGGAGCTCTTTGGCATCAACTCAACTTGCCGTGTTTGGAGGAGGAGGAATGCTGCCAATGACCCCAAGAACACCATTTCCACCGTCAAACATGGAGGTGGAAACATTATGCTTTGGGGGTGTTTTTCTGCTAAAGGGACAGGACAACTTCACCGCATCAAAGGGACGATGGACAGGGCCATGTACCGTCAAATCTTGGGTGAGAACCTCCTTCTCTCAGCCAGGGCATTGAAAATGAAAAGTAATTACTAAGTCATTACCAAATACTAAGTCATGTTTTTCAGAGGGGTCAAATACTTATTTCCCTCATTAAAATGCAAATCAATTTATAACATTGTTGACATGCGTTTTTCTGGATTAAGTTTGTTGTTATTTTGTCTCTCACTGTTCAAATAAACCTACCATTAAAATTATAGACTGATCATTTCTTTGTCAGTGGGCAAACGTACAAAATCAGCAGGGGATCAAATACTTTTCCCCTCACTATGTATATATATATATATATATATATATATATATATATATATATATATATATATATATATATATATATAGATACAGATATCGATAGATAGATATATAGAAAATCAATAGTGAATAAATTTAAAAAATAAATTGTAATTTTTTTAGACAGTAAAAGAAAAATAAGAGTTCAACTTTCAACTGCATCAATGTTTTAAAGTCTTTCAGTAGGAGCTTTTGCTTCTGCTGACTCAGCTCATTAATTCAGTTTACAACCCCCCCCCCCCCCCCCCCACACTCACACACATGAAAACAATAAATCAACCAGACTAAGATTTATATGTGAAATGTCTCAGTGTAAATACTACACTTAGCTCATTCCTGTACTCGGTTATATGCTACATGTTACAGGTATATGTTTTTTTCATTTGATTGTTTTTATGTATTTTTTTTTATTCATATTAAATAGATTTAATAAAATTCATTTTAAAAATCACCTGTTGGGCATCTTCTCCATTCATCTTATCGAGCACGTCCATCTTCTCTCTCGGTCTCCACTTGGTCTGTTTTTGGGGATTTTGCTCAACAACCTACTGCAACTTTACCCAACTTCAAGAGTTTTTAAAGAGAGTCACGTGACACCACGCCCCCCATGCTCTCCCCCGCCCATTAGGTTTGCGTTTACGGTGTTTTAGTGGTGAACTAAGAGACCTGCTGTGACTATTATAGCGTGAATTAAAGAATTACGTCCCTCACTCTGTTGTTTCTTTATTTCTGTTTCTTGGTCATTTCAAGACAGCAGGTGACAGCGTACGTTTAATGGACGCTGGGTGGCGACAAACAGCATAAATTAAAAAAATAAATTGTAATTTTTTTAGACAGTAAAAGAAAAATAAGAGTTCAACTGCATCATTGTTTTAAAGTCTTTCAGTAGTAGCTTTTGCTTCAGCTGATTCAGCTCATTAATTCAGTTTACAACCCCCCCTACACCCACCCCCACCCACCCCTACCCCCCAAACACACAAGGAAACAATAAATCAACCAGACTAAGATTTATATGTGAAATGTCTCAGTGTAAATACTACACTTAGCTCATTCCTGTACTCGGTTATATGCTACATGTTACAGGTATATGTTTTTTTCATTTGATTGTTTTTATGTATTTTTTTTATTCATATTAAATAGATTTAACAAAATTCATTTTAAAAATCACCTGTTGGGCATCTTCTCCATTCATCTTATCGAGCACGTCCATCTTCTTTCTTGGTCTCCACATGGTCTGTTTTGGGGGATTTTGCTCAACAACCTACTGCAACTTTACCCAACTTCAAGAGTTTTTAAAGAGAGTCACGTGACACCACGCCCCCCATGCTCTCCCCCGCCCATTAGGTTTGCGTTTACGGTGTTTTAGTGGTGAACTAAGAGACCTACTGTGACTATTATAGCGTGAATTAAAGCATTTCGTCCCTCACTCTGTTATGTTTCTTTATTTCCGTTTCTTGGTCATTTCAAGGCAGCAGGTGACAGCGTACGTTTAATGGACGCTGGGTGGCGACAAACAGCATAAATTATAACTTTGAGATGGCGGCCATTTTTTTTTTTTTTTTTTTTTTTTTACAAAAATCCTTTAGTTATTTTGTGTGTTTTATACATTTAACAAATCATTCATCACTTATTGTAGTCTGTTAATCAAGATCAAACATTTGTAATAAATGAAGCCAGAACAAAGTTGCATATACTGTACGTCTGCATATAATGCATGGATTTAATTTGTGTGTGTGTGTGTGGTTGGGTATAAAAGATAGATGGCAGTAACAGTATGGATTATATTTGGAATAAAGTGCAAATATGTTCAGAATACAGGGTCATACGGGTATATGTAAAATGGTAAATGTGCACTTATATAGCGCTTTTATCCAAAGCACTTTACACTGTGTCTCATTCACACACACTCACACCCCAATGGTAGCAGAGCTGCCATGCAAGGCGCTAACTTGCCATCGGGGTTCAATGTCTTGCCCAAGGACACTTCGGCATGTGGAGTCACGTGGGCCGGGAATCGAACCGCCAACCCTACGATTAGTGGACAACCCGCTCTACCACCTGATCTACAGCCGTCACATATGTACAGGAATGAATGGGGGTGGGGGTTGTACATACAAATAACATATCCAAGGTCTAGTCCAAGGTTTGTCCTAGTTGCGGGCCTGTGAGAAGAAGCACTTTTAGAGTGATCCAAAGGTGCTGATTATGAACCCTTATTCTCAATGTTTGTTTAGTTTTAACACACCACTTATTTATTCTGCTGAAAACCCCCCAATAGAAACCCTTAGAGAACTTTTAATGGGAATTGTATTGATTTTACTGGACATTGTAATGGTCCCTTTGGGTCTCTACTGGTAATTTGATGTCTTCTATTGGTGGAATGTTATGTCTTGTGGATATCATTAAGCAGAAGTAATGGTTTTAATGGTTAGCTGATGGTTTGTAATAGCATTTGTAGTGGAATCCATTAGAACTTCTGTGATGGTTTCTATTGATTTTTGTTTTCCAGCAGGGTAATTAGAAAATAGTTAGGATTTCAGAACTCAGAAAACTCATCTTGCACCTTAGATCAATCAAACCATCTCTTAACGGCCAAATGTTCCCGAGTTAACCCTGTTTTTACCACAACTATCCACTAGATGTCAGTGTTAACCTGCTTTATTCCAAACACGAACTTTATAAGAATTTCTACAGCGGCTTACAGGTAGGTGTTGAGCTTACATGCTTTAATATATAATGTGCAGAATTTTGTTCGTATATAGCCTTACAGAACATGGATTGCTTTACAAAAAAAAAACGCACAGAGAGGTTATGATCAGGATATGATTTATCTGGTAGGAATCGAATAAAGCTATATAATAGGATAGGAGAGTAGAGTTAATGTAATTTTACCACCACTGAATATTAGTTTATAATAGTCTTCTCAGTTCAGATCATACTGAAACGCAGTGATTGTTAAACCCCAACTCAAAATTCCCCTAAAATATCCAAGAATCAACCAGACCAAGCCGTATTATGAGTTCAATATCAACTGACATATTTTTGGCCACCTCGCTCGGGAAGTTTCTGCGGCCAAGATCGGACACGCACTGCGCGTGCGCACTGAGCAGGGGCCGCTCTCCCGTTCGGGAAATTACTCAGCATCTCCGTTAAGCTATCTAGTGTACTGGAAGTTCATCTCCAATGAAAAGCATGTCGAAAACACACTCTGGTGGAGCTTTTCACCTCAAATTACAGTTCCGTGAAGTATGGTGTATAGCAAATCTCATAGTGCACCGCACAACTTCCCATCCCTGAACATTTTAGTGTCTTTTCCTGCTCGTAACACACCTGATTCAACTCATCAGCTAATAAGCAGAGCTGAAATGTGTATGTTAGAGCAGGGAAAACAAAACATGTGCAGGAGAGGAAGTTCTCCATGAAGCACCAGGGCTGGGATCCTGTGCCATCCAATGGAACAAAATAATGTCCAAGGAACGTTGGGAAGCTTTGTAAGGAATTATGGAGTAAGGCGTCATTTCAAAGGCTCTCTCTCTCTCTCTCTCTCTCTCTCTCTCTCTCTCTCTCTCTCTCTCACACACACACACACACACTCTCACTCTCTCTCGTGCATGTGCGCGCATTGGTGTGTAAAGAGTCATAGACATGCCTTATCTCCCGAGTGCATCGGGTTAAGTCTGTGTAACATCGTTTAACGCCCAGGTTCACGTCAATGCTCGGTGGACGTGGATGAGTGCGCGTTTAAGAAACAATGCTGGACCGTTTTTGAATCGCGATCATTAAGGGCCTTTGTTGTAGGTTTCTGTCTAACGTAGCTTTACAACCCTGAGCTTTCAAGACAGATAGCGCCTTTCAATGGCCCGATATTAATGTCTGGTTTGTTTGAAGAGAAACTCGAGTGTGTGTATTTACACACGACGAGGCCATAAGTATGTGGACACCTGATCATCACAATCATGTATGATTCTTTCTCAAACCGTTTCCACAAAGTTGGAAGCACACTATCGTATATAGAATGTTTTTGTATGCTGTAGCGTTATATATAATTTCCCTTCTCTGGAACTGAGAGGCCCAAACCTGCCCCAGCATGACAATGGAGTTGTGCACAAAGGTGGTTAAGGTGTTAAGGTTGGAGTGGAAGAACTCGACAGAACCCTGACCTCAACCTCAATGAGCACCTTTGGGATGAACTGGAACTCCCAGACCTCCTCGCCCAACATCAGTGTCTGACCTCACTAATGCTCTAGTGCTCTGATGTAAATGTAAACCTAGTGGAAAGCCTTCCCAGAAGAGTTGGGGTTATTATGGGATGTTCAACAAGGGTATGTGAGTGTTATGGTCAGATCCATTTAGTGTTTCGTCCATATAGTGTTTTTAGTTCAATTGTAGGCACCGGAGAATACAATGTACATATCTAATTGTAAGAATGCAATGCACTTTTGCACAAGTTTGGTAATGATAATGAGTCTTTATTGATCACATATACATTGCAGCACAGTGAAATTCTTTTGTTATCCCGGCATGTTAGGACGTTGGGGTCAGTCATGATACAGCGCCCCCTGGAGCAGAGAGGGTTAAGGGCCTTGCTCAAGGGCCCAACAGTGGCAGCTTGGCAGTGCTGGGGCTTGAACCCCCCCTTCCCGACCTTCTCATCAGCAACCCAGAGAATTAAACAATTAACCACTGCCCCCTTTTCAAAGACTTGTATCTGATTTAATTATTATTATTATTATTTTGTTGTTGTTGTGGGGGGTTAAATATCACATGCTAAAAAATTATGCACGTCTCAGTTCTACCCTATAATTTTCAATAGCTAGATAAAATACATGAAGCATAAATAGTCATCTCTACGTTATCCTTTAATTTAGAAAGACAAGTCTCTGATACTGATATCATGCAGTAATACGATGTCGAATAACTTTTTTCAGAAAGCACATTTCATACCCACATGCTAACTTTGACTGTTTCAAGTCTTCACCACGAAAACGTTTTAATAGTGACTTGGTTTGAACACCGAGAATTTCTGAGAGGAGAGTCACTATAAATCATGCGTGAAATCTTTTCCTCAGTGTTATTAACCAATTTATTTATTTTCTTATCCAAAGCAAAGGTTTAAAAGAAAACCACCATGATTGGAGTTTAGGAGGGAAAAAAAAAACCCCACACAGAGGTGTTTGTCACTGTGCGCCCGGATGCCATATTAATTCTTACAGCTGGCTATGAGTGGAAGCGCCCAAACAAGAGGGAGGCACCGGCGGCCGCGCGCACGAAAGAAAAGCCTTCACAAAGCGCTAATTGGAGCCTGTGAGCGTCCTGACAGAGCAAGGGAGATAGGTTTCAGAGGACCGGGGCTCAGGAGAGAGAGGGGGAGACTGAGGGGGAGAAAGTGAATAGAACCCACGCTTCTTTTCTCAACTCCCTTGCTGCGCTAAAAGGGACGATAGGGGGGGAAGAGAGGGAGAGAGAAAGGAAAAGATGGAGGGGGCTGGGTGATTGAATGCTGGTCTGATCTTGAATGCCATAGCCAAGTAAGAAAAATTACACAATTTATTGCTCCCTCACCCCATCCCTACACACACAGGCGCGCGCGCACACGCGCAATTATTCAGTGCTCGCTGCTGCTGAGAGTCGCTTGGTCTCGTTCAGTCCTTTTGAATAATAATAATAATAATTTAACAACAACAATAAAAAAAAGTGCAATTATTCCGCTCTGTGGAAGAAAACGGACAGTGTCGCGTCTACTGTAACAAAATGGCGTGTAACCAATCACACACAAAAGCGCACTGGATGCACCCCACCTCTCCTCCTCCTCCTCCTCCTGCTCCCTTCCACATGTCCGACTGATCCGTGGATTTTCCCCTCAAAGTTCCACTTCCCGACGTGGACAAACTGCAGCCTTTGTAAACAGCGACGGACGCTGTAACTCAATACTGGTGGTCGCAAACTCTATCAAACTTGTGCGTAAAGGCGTCAAATAAACATATAGTGTTTATTGTCATTAATGCATGACGTGCATGTGGTCTCGATATGTAAAACAAAACAACAACAAAAAAAACACGTGCAAATGATGCTTAGGTACGAGCTGGGTGTGGAACAGCTTTATTTCCATTAAGAGACAGTTTTTTTCCATCACAACATTTAAAGATCATTAAAATATCATCTTTTGAAGCCTTTTTTAAATTTATATATATATATATATATATATATATATATATATATATATATATATATATATATATATATATATATATATATATATATATATATATATATATATATATATATATATATATATATATATATATATATATATATATATATATACATACAGTTTTAATTTGTTTAATCCATTCCATTCTACTTTGTATTTGGTGTTCTGTCTTGAACAGCATTGTTTTCACGTGCTCTATCAATATAAAAAGACTACAAATGGCACACGTGACTGCAAATGCAGTGCATTGTTTGTGGAAACGCTTCTTTAAAAAAAAATAAAAAAAATAAAAATAAATAAATAAATAAATATGAATAAAAGTTGCTTGATATTGAAACCGGGACGGTGTAATTTGCGCTCATCGAAGGTTCTAAGGTAACTTTGAAACCTCGTTTGGTCTCATCCACCCTGAACGATGCAGATCACAGGTTACGGCGTTTTCCATTGTGGAAAAAAAAGTTTGCCACGGCTGAAAAACTCGAGTCGTACTTCACGGCGAGTTGTTTATTCAGCGGCAGGAGCGGCACGCGCCCGGCGTACGCGCTTGCAACCGCACCGGCGCCCGAGCGCGAGAGGGGCGTGGACAGAGGTGGGGGGGCGGTGAGGGGAGCGGGGAGCGCGTGGGCCAGCCTGTCGGTGTATTGAAAAGGCGCGCTGCCTCTCTCTCGTGCTTCAGAAGAAGGTCGGAGAGCTTTGCAAAGCTCGAAGTTCATACCAAGGAATCGTGAGAGCGAGTCACACGCGAACGCCACGAGCGCGACGCGCGGCCACCGGACACTCCAAATAGAAAAGAAAAGAAAGGCGTCTTTATTTTGTATTGTTGTTGTTCCTGTGAAGCATCTCTCCGGTTATGGACATCGCAGCCAAGATGGACCTAAGTTTGGAGCAGGCTCAGTTCGTGGCGCCCGCGTGCTTCTTCGCCACCGCCGCATCTCAGAGTCTGAGCCCGAGCGACAGCACCGGCAAGTCAGCATCCAAACAGGCCAAGAGGCAGCGCTCGTCCTCGCCGGAGCTGCTGCGCTGCAAGCGGCGCCTGAGCTTCGCGGGTTTCGGCTACAGCCTGCCGCAGCAGCAGCCGCACGCCGTGGCGCGGCGCAACGAGCGCGAGCGCAACCGGGTGAAGCTGGTCAACAACGGCTTCGCGACGCTGCGCGAGCACGTGCCCAACGGCGCGGCCAACAAGAAGATGAGCAAAGTGGAGACGCTGCGCTCTGCGGTCGAGTACATCCGCGCCCTGCAGCAACTGCTCGACGAGCACGACGCCGTGAGCGCAGCCTTCCAGTCGGGCGTCCTGTCTCCCAGCGTCGCGCACAGCTACTCCAACGACATGAACTCCATGGCCGGCTCGCCGGTCTCCTCATATTCCTCTGACGAAGGATCCTACGACCCGCTCAGTCCCGAAGAGCAGGAGCTCCTAGATTTCACCAGCTGGTTCTGAACATCAGGTTAGTTTCCTCCTCCTTTTTTTTTTTTCATCATCTTCTTCTTCTTATCTCGTTGCACATGTGCACGTGCTGCATGCAGAACTAACGTTTCTCATCGTCTTCTTTATTTTCTAGGAAGATCCTCTAGATTGTCAGCACTCACTCTGGAGGTCCGAGTGCGTCCTCCGAGAACTCACAAGGCACTGCGTTTGCGCTCCCGTCCGGTTGGATAGACCCGAGTTCACAAAAATATAGACAGACTGAACCCAAGATGAGAGTCCAAAGCGACACTCATCGGCCAAGTGTCCCGAGCCAAAGGACTTGTAGAGCAGACAAGTGCAAAAAAAGAAATAAAGTAAACGCGCAGGTGGGCTCGCTACAGCCCAAAGCGCACTGACCCAACAGATCCATTTAAGATGTACTATTTTTCTGAATATGCGATTCTATTTGTTCTTAAACTATGCTAAACCCAATCACAGAGCTGTCCTGTCCTGCACAACAAAATCCCCCGTGTTGATTTAACACCTTCAGCTGGACACACGTTAGCACTGGAAGAGTTCATTCAGCACTGCAGGTGTTCATTCAGCACTGGAAGAGTTCACGTGAACTCGGGGATTTTGCTGTAACTCTATGCTTCCAACTCGGCGGAATTTATTATAATGAAGTTCTATTTGTATAAAAAATCACGTTTTTTTCTAAATATATGAAACTATTTTTGTATGTATGTAAGAGATTTATAGATGCTGTTTTTGTACACATTCATTGTGATATGTATATATTTTTGGCTTATACATAAACATATAGCCTAAACACCGTATGTTGCTTATTACCTCTTTGCCTTTTCAGACGTCTAGTCTAAATGCATCTTTCTTTTTTTTTTTTTTTTTTACGGTTTAAGGCTTGTTGTTGCTTCTGTTGTTCTTGTTTTTGTTTTGTTGTTGTTTTCCTGGAGTTTGACACTCCAGAGTTTGATTTCAGCACCAACGTGTCTTATTTAACGGGAATTACATGTAATATGACTCGGAGTTCACAGTGATCAAAGGTTATGCAGCTATTGTCCAAACCACGGCGGTCTCTTTTCTCTCCACACTGCCTGTTTAACTCTGCCTTTACAATATTCGAAGAAGAAGAAGAAGAAGAAGAAGAAGAGAAAGAGAGGGGAAAAAATGCCTTACATCCATATTTTTTACACTTTAGTCTCATAATAAAATAAAATAAAAATACAAAAATTTCTAAAATATTTGTGTCGCTTCTGTGGGTTTCCATGAATGCTTAACTAAATGTGTACTTCATTCTTTGATTTTTCAAATTTTTATATTTGGAGGGGATGGATGCTGGTGGGAGGAAGAGGATGAGCATGGAGGTTGGGGAGGTGGGGTTTATGGGTCTGTGTGTTGGGCAAATGAACAATAAGTGATCTTGGTGTAGTTTCCAACATGCATGAATAACTGAGAGAGAATGTGTGTGTGTGTGTGTGTGTGAGAGAGAGAGAGAGAAGAGAGTTCAAAGCAATGCTCACTCTACCATTTCACAATCATTTCCCTTATTATTACAATTATATTAGTATATTAGTATAATTGCCCTCCCAGAGTGTGTTGCTGCTCTGTTATCATTAAAAAAAAATTAAAGCCGTGGAAGCAATAATAATGATTGGCTCACAGCTATTTATTGTTTTATTCTTATTTAGTTTTTCTATGCCTTCGATTGTTCTGATAGAAGAAGCTAAATATACATTACCATTACCCATTACATTACAAGCGAGCAAGCAAGCAAACAAACAAATAAATAAATACACAAATAAACAGATCCGCCTAATATTTAATAGGCAAATCAATAGCTGAATAAATGATGGCTCAAACTTGTGCTGTGATTAAATCCGATTTAAATGAACACTGATTTGGATAAATCGATTGATTGAGCAGGTTAAGGACTGCGGTGGAGGTTGGACATGGCTGTCCTCCTCACTATAATTATGTCTGTGAGACACCCTTCTGTGTTTAATATTGGGTAAACAAAAAGCTGTAAATGCCAGGAGACGCGGTCTGGATCCTGGAGTCTCTGTGCACTTGCAGATACGTAGGAATGTCCCGTGCACACGTTTCTCCATGCTGTAGAGTGTGGTGAAACTTGCTCTGCAGAAGCAGAGGTACCAAACTGAACTGTCTCTGGATTGGCACCATCAAGGCGGGCATGGTTTGTCTCTTTAATTTAGGAAGGTGTACCTTAAGCTCGAAAGGTACATCAGTGGTCCTTATGGTCCAAGTATTTGCACTGAATTGAATTCATTTGAATTTTTAAAAGGTATGAAGTTACGAGGTGAAGGTATAAACATACACCGTTGGTGGTTGAAGTACAGCTTGGTGCCTGAAAGAGTGTGATATTCCTGTTTAATAATAAATCCCCTGGTTTCCCTCCAGGTTGCAGATTTGCCTACCCAATTGCGCATGCGCACAAAATGGCGAGCAACTGGTATTTAACCTAACTTTATTCGGTAACTGCGGTTCGTTCGCTTTGTGCTTGTATTTTGCTCTGTGGCAATAAAGTTGAATCTAATCTAATCCAATCTAATCTAATTTAAAAGTGTGCCCGAAAACAATATAACTAAAACAATAACGTACATAACGATATTCATTTTGGAGAATCTTCCTAATATTTAGGCGCCACTTCGTGACACTGCCGAAGATAACCCGCGCGCGCGCGCTCCTCTAGTAGAGCCCTCTCGTTGGGCTCTGTGACAGGTAGCTCGTCGCACGAGCGTGCGTGTTCCGGGGCGCGTGCCTCGCCTCAACGAGCGCGTGGACGGAGAAACCGTGCGCCGCTCGAGTGGCGCACACGCGTTACGTCACGGTGGAAAGGCGCGTGCCTCGTTGAGAGAGCGGCGCGCGACTGAATATCGGCACTCAGCGGAGCCTTCTCCTTGAAACAACAAACAAACAAACAAACAAAACAACGCAACTTTCACGCACAAGGGAGACTTTTGTTCTCTTTTCCCTACTGAAAAAACAACAACATAAACCCTGATAGAATTTGTAATGGTTTTAATGGTTATAATGGGAATTGTAGCTATTGGTTTTAATGGAAACTGTAATGGTCCCTGTTGGTCTCTGCTAGTAATTTGTTCTATTGCTGGCACGTTATGTGTAGTGGATACCATTAAGGACTAATAATGGTAATAGTTTTAATGGTTAACAGCTGATGGCTTGTAATGGTATTTGTAGTGGAAACCATTAGGATTTCTGTGATGGCTTCTATTGTTTTCCCCCCCAGCAGTGTTATGTCGATACAGTGGTTCTCATGCTTTTTTTTTTGCACTTCCTGAACCATACAAGAAATTCCATTGACTCCCAAAGTACAGATTTAATTTTACAAATATAATATTAGAATTAAATACTACTCTCATTATATCCATGTGTACAATAATATTCTGGCCATATATTCTTAGCTATAGAGCATTTAATGCCTGAACGTTCCACTCACACAACACATTTTATTTATTAAAACTGGATTTATATACAAGTTGAAATGATAGGCTATAGATGCCGACGTTATTATTATTATTATAATTTTTTTTGAGTTATTGAGGTTTGGATTAAATCTGTTAAATTGTTATGACCAGTCAAAAACTCTAGTAACTCTAAAAACCTAATAGTACAGTGAGTTCAGGTATATTAGGACATCAGGTAAACCGGGACAGTAGAATTTAGCATTATTTATTATCTGTCTTGATATGTGCAAGTCAAAAGGCATGTTATGAATCCCTTGCAGTAAAACTGCTTGAAAGAAATAACATGACTTAATTAAAGTAATAACAAATGAAGTGGGTGTGGTCAGCATCATACAGGAAGTTGATGCTAAAAACAATTTCATAAAAGTTGATGCGAAGAAAACTATTGCACTGTGCTCTACTGTATATGTGACCAATAAAGACTCATTATTATTATTAAAAAATCTTGACCTCAAGGGTCTAAGAATACCATAAGGCTAAACAAGACATCCCAGCCTGCAAAAACTCATTTCAGAGAGGGAGCTCCACCACCACTGCAACCCCACAAAATAGATTTTCGGGATATTGTATATAAATTGCGTTCATCAGGGCGCCGCTATCAATATGCGGGAGACTCCCTGAACATTCGGGAAAGGTGGGATGTCTGGATAAACCCTGTGATATATCTCAGCTTGTTAGGAAGTTGGGATCATAGAGCAGGGTCAGCCCTGCAGCACAGAGGGTTAAGGGCCTTTCTCAAGGGCCCAACAATGGAAGCTTGGTGGTGTTGGAATTTTGAACCCCTGTCTTTCGGAGGCACTATTGAGCCACCACTGCATAAGAATGTGTCCTTGTGTTTTGAGGGATGATTTGTCGAGTTGAGCTGTGTTAGAGCCTCAAAGAGAATGTCGTACCAAGCAGAGTGTGATAAGTGCTTTAGGGTAGGTGGGTACTGGCCTGCCTTCGGCTTTGTGGGCAAGCCTCAGTGTTTAAAACCTGATGCAGGCAGCTAATGGAAGCCTGTAACGGGGACATAACAATGGGACAGCGTGAAAGAACAAGCTACATTTTGGATCATTTTCAGGAGTCGGATGTTGCACAGAGGCAGACTTGCCAAGAGCGAGTTGCAGGAGTCCAACCTTCAGGATGACAAAGGACTGAACAAGCACCAGAGTGATCTCTGTGAAGAAGAAAGGCTGGATCGTCTTCGTGATGAGAAACCTGTATGACCAAGACATGGTAGAAACATGAACAGGAAATGATAGTTGGTTGTTCGGAACCACACAAAGTTTTCATGCATCATCATGTGGTGTGATTTTGGTATTTTCCAGGGATATTTTGACGTGGGGATACATGAACAGGGATATACAGCAGGTCAATAGCTTCAGGTGATGAGCTGCCATTCATTGTGAGATGTCCGCCACACATGCTGAGACCCGAGCAGGAATCGACCGAGTGTCTGAGAAAATGTGGAGTACCTCCATGTCACCTGCTATGACCATCCCTACATTACCACTACCTGGCCCATTACTTCCAAGTCCAGTGGTTTAGTGGCTCCAGCTTGAGCTTCAAGCTCCCTGTGATAGGCTCCAGTTTTCCCCATAACCGTGTGTAGGATAAGCGGTACAGAAAAGGAATGGATGCATTTTATAAAGCAGTGGCTCATTTACAAACGTGTTCACTTGGCACGTGTGAGGGCGTGCGCCTGCGCAGTTGTCTCTTGTGTTTGGAAAATCGTCTCTTCATTATGCCGTGGATCAATGAGACAGTCTCTCACTCTCACTCACGCATACACACTAATCCGCTCTGATTGGTTTCCCAGCCCTCTGATGTTCTCCCAGTTAAAATTCATGGAGACATGAGGAGGCTCTCGTTATCACACTGCTCTCGCCTCCTTTTCAGTCCCTTTCAAAGTGCTGCCATCGCTGCCTCTCCAAGTTCTCTAACAGAAATTGCAGATGCTAAAGACGAGCGCACTCACCTCCTCCCGAGCACCACGAAAGCTTTTCATGGCTCTCGGGTCCCCTGGCAGAGGGCTGTGGCCATTTTCTTTAGGCTAAACGAGAGGGTTTAGTCCCTCTTTCTCTCTCTCTCTCTCTCTTTTCTCCCCTTTCCCTTTGACATACAAATTTCACTCTTTTCTAATGGTGCACTCTTTTGCACTATTTGTCGCAGCTTCCTGTCTGTCTCTCTTTCCCAGCAATTATTTTGCAGAGAGGCAAGATCTCAATGTCCTCGCTTGTTCACATTAAAAACATACTATTACCAGTTCTGCAGTAGTCATGCATTATTCATTTTGTCTACAGCAAAGAGAGACATTACAGGAAAAATAGTGTTCTGATGGAGATGTAGAGAGTTATCATGCTGCACGTGTTCAGGACCACAGACAGCACTCGCTCTCTGCGGCACACTTCCTGAGGTACAGTTACTCAGCTCAGTGGTAGTATGGAAAATTTCTCCCAGTGGTGTGTTTGTGTGCATGGATGTTGTATGAAATCTATGCTTGTGTAACTATGGTTCTTTGAGCTCCTCGGTTGGTGTTGACACCATGGTCGAGGTCAGGATCAACACTTTAACCGGTGTGTGGAAAGAAAAACATGTTTATTTCATTACAGGTCTGTCATTGAACATTTCTATTTTTAGGAAGACTTACATTGCATTCCAGGCGAGAGCTAGCTCGATAGGTACAAATAGGGTTCATCAAGAGTACTTAACGTGGCTAAGGGTTTTATCTTCTCTGAATTGGGGTTGCTATGGATATGTATAAATTCATTCATTCATCTTCAGTAAGTGCTTTATCCTGGTCAGGGTGGATCTGCAGGTGATCCTGGGAGTATTTGGCACAAAGTCTGAATGTACCCTGGATTGCAGAACACACATTCACACCTAGGGGCAGTTTAGAGTTTGTGGGGAACCTATATGGACACAGGGAGAACATATGAACCTCTACATCATGTTTGGAGTTTGCCATGTGACATTTCGGAGACTTTGAAATTGGATATTTTGGTCTTTAGACAAAGTGTTACATTTGGCAGAAACCCAACACTCAAAACACATCTCTGTCTATAACAGTGGAGACTCAGGAGCAGAGTGAGGAAGAGTTTGCAAGAGGTATAATAAATACCACAAAGTGAAATCACAGAGGAAGGGGCCAAAGCAATCAAATTCAACAGGTTCAGAGGGTAATCCCTGAGGCATCAAGGCACCTAAACACAATCAGTAATAATAAGGCTTGGAACATATGTAAAAACCGGGATTCGTAAGACTTCACAACAAATGATTGTTCATAAACTGTTTAAATATGCCTTGAGTCATCCTCATTACAAAGACACATTGGATTTGTTCCTTGCCATTACTCACTAGGCAATCCTGATGCCATGGTCTAGTCATATGTGCGCCAATGGACATTAAGAAGAAAATGAGACAAAAAGTCCTGTATGACTACTAATAACTCCTTTATTTGAGCTTTACAGACTGAACAGACCACAGCCCTACCTTAGGCGCATAACTGTCAGGTCAAAGTTCATCTCGATGAACGCCAAGATGAAACGACCTGCTCCTTTTGTGTACCGTGACAGTTCTTAAACAAAGCAGGTTTTTTCACACAGAAAATTTAATTCATGTTCAGTTTTATTGCTGATCAAAGCTAATAAGCGGTAGTGAATAAACGAATATCGTGAGTAAGGTGCACTAGGTGCTGTGACAGGGCATCATGACAATATGGCTTCCAAGCAATATGGATGCTGCCTTTAAAACATAACACAGTTTGGGTGTTTCTGTCACAGGTTGCTAGAGTCATCCAGCGGGTTGGCAATGACGGAGTTGTGGATGAGGATGAAGAGGGGCAGGTGTGCGAGGAAGTCAAGCAGATCGAGGGAGCGAAGGCTACGGAGTTCACGCCTGACCTCTTCCTCCTGCTCCTCACGGATCCCCCCTGCCTTCAGTTCCACAAGCAGTTGTTCAGCACTGATACGACCCTGTGGTGCCTCGTTGCCCTCAGACTGGCCCTCCAGCAGGAACAGGAACAACTGCTGCAAAACAAATGCATAGGTAATGTACGTTTCACATGATGCACTTGCCAACATGTTGGCTTAGCGTTTAGCACGCTTGCTTCACACCTCCAGGTTGGGGGTTCGAATCCTGCCTCCACCCTGTGTGCGTGGAGCTTGCATTTTCTCCCTGTGCTTTAGGGGTTTCCTCCAGGTACTTCAGTTTCCTCCCCCAGTCCAAAGCCAGGCATTGTAGGCTGATTGGCATGTCCAAATTGTGTGAATTGGTGTGCGATTGTGCCCTTTGATGGGTTGGCACCCCACCCAGGGCTGGCTCCCTGGGATAGGCTCAAGACTCCCCCACAACCTTGTCCATGGATGGATGAATGGATGAACTAAATGGTGAGTGTTTGGATTTAGTTTGACATAATACAAGTGGATTTGTAACTAAAGGTACAGACACTAACACTGCCCCTAACCCAAACATTATACATTTGTATTCAATTGTACAAATTGTAACAAATTTGTGAACAGAAGTGTGAACTGAATCATGTGGTTGAGTTCATTAAACCCAGAAAGTACCCTTTTCCGTATGAAATTTTGCTGTTTTTTGGTTCTTTCACCGTTCATCTAGGAGACCCCCACAGCATGCCTTTACAAATTCTAAGCCTCGTTAACAAGAATAAATGCTACCAAGAAAAGTTCTGAGTGTGAGTAATGTGTGCGTGCAAACTATTGACTAATTTCAGTGTGAATCTCATCGTTTCTCATGTCTTGTCTCATTTGAATGGAAGGAGAATGAAACAGACTTAGAATGTGTTTACAGCGACTTCATCACAACTTAGTGCAGAAGGCTGGTTAGAAGAGGCTAATGTGTTCATTACCTGTATGTGTGTGTGTGTGTGTGTGTGTGTGTGTATGTGTGTGTACCCCCATTCAGACGTGTGTCTGAAGAGGCTCGAGTTACAGCAGCTTGTTCTGGCTCTTCTGTAAGTGCACCTGTTTGCACAGTTAAATGCATCCAAGGTAATGACTAAGGCTGTGTGTGTGTGTGTGTGTGTGTGTGTTTCCTATAATCCCATGGCAATATGCCCACTCCCCTCTTCACTCCTCCCCATAACAATTCCACCTCATGCTTGCTCTGTAATTAGCCGGCCCTTTCTCCGCTCACCCTAAGAACTGGCAGCGGGGGCTCAACTTCCCTCAGCGGCCCCTTTTTAGACACAGGCTTTCAAAGTCTCCTCTCCTTTCCTCGTCTTCTGTGTTCAGCATGTCCGACCGGCCCTTGCTGTTCAATGGCCACCCTATATGCCTCATCTGAGGTGAGCAGGGTGTCTTTACTTGATTACAGAGCGCATAGCACTGGCCGTACACCGCCGGCTACTTTAATGAGATTACCGCTTGTAATCTGTGAATAAAGGAGAGAAGAGGAGGAGAGGAAGCAAGGAAGGGAGAGCGAAAACCCTACGTCTCTTCTCAATTCTCGCTCGTGCACGGCTAGTTTTACATTTCAAATTGCCCTTCAAAGCGTTTAGCGATCTATATTTCACTATAATTAGCCCGCCGTCCCAGCCTAAGTTGAGAGAGGTTGGGTGGGGTGGGGGTGTGTGTGGGGGGGGATTTGAACATATAAATGAGAGAAAAGGAGAGGGATGCTTATGGATTTAAATTTGTAATGAACACAAAAACTGTACCTTTGCTTTGTACAGCTTCATCTCCAAAGACTTGAAGTCCATCTTGCTAATGAGAGACCGCATGAAATCACTGAAAAAAAACAACAACAACATGATCTTATTGGTGAGGATTTCTTCATTTCTTTTCAGACACTTAACCCGGAACGGGCCAAAGGATACTTGTTCTACCCCGGGACACAGCGAGTCTTGAGCCTATCCCAGGGGACATGGGGCACAAGGCGGGGTACACCCTGGACAAGGTGCCAACTCTTCGTAGGGCACAACCAAACACACTCGCATGCCACAAACAATTTAGAGATGCCAATTATCCTACAACGGATGCTTTTGGACTGGAGGAGGAAACAAGATGATGATGACCAAAGACAGCAGAGACAAAAGTTTTGTCAGTGTGAGGAGCTTTTTGATTAAAACCCCAGAGTGTACAAGGTTCATCTAAAATCCACCAACAGGATGACAGAAATCTCATGGGACATCTACAAACACAGTAGTAGCAATGTACCAGGGTAGTAATGGTGAAACTGGTGATCTTCTTTAGGCACAGGTCTATCGTTAGAAGATCTTCATCATGTAATCCGACATATAACAGACTATCGTGCAGTCCATTATACATTTTATTTGGATGGTCTCGTACAGCATGATAAGTCATAATTACTAATTAAAAGATTGTTGAGATTGAATACAAATATGGCTGATTTTGGCGGGTACTCTTTTGGTGAAGGGAAGGGGGGGATGTAGAGCAGTTGCTGTTGATGTTAAAGTGTTCTGAGCCCATTGTGGTTGCTCATCTCTGAATGTCCCTTAAACAAAGATCCCGGACACAAGGCCAACCCACCATGATAATGATAAAAACTGCCCCAGTGCAAGGCGTAGGGTGGATGAGGGATGGGGGCAGTTGTTGGGAACACGCTGCAGTATGACTACTCACTGACCGAAACACACACACACACACACACACACAAGATAATTACCCCTAGACATAAGCCATTCATTTTGGGACAGAGCTCTGCTGTCCAGCGTGTGGCATGGCGACGGTCAGCCCTCGTTTTTTTAACAAGAGCATGCTGGGAGGAGAATTGCTTCTGTGGAGGTTGAGGGGGGGTGGGCTTTTTGACGAGAACAAGGATGGACAGGCCAGCTAATGATCATTAATTGCTCTGCAGTGTGGATATGTGTGCGTCCGTTTGTGTCCCTCTAGTCCCTGCACAGACAGAGAGGGGGATAATGGTAGCTCTAACCCAGTTCTATTGTTGGGGTGCCCGCCGCTGCCAGCCTCAGTAGACCCTACACTTACGTAATGGGCCAAATTTTGGTGGTCTCTTGTGTCTTTTTGTTTCATTAGGGGGTTACATCAGAGGCGGGAAGTGTGTCTGTGTGTGTGTGTGTGTGTGTTGAGTGTGTGAGTGAATGGAGAATGTGGCTGTAATAATGACCCAGTTAATGTTTTGCAGCAAAAGAATAAGAATAAGCGTGAGTTGTTTTCGATGAGCAATACAACAATTTTGAGCCCTTTGAAGCAAAAAGAGAGAGAAAATGTTATGATTGTGTGTGAAATTTTCAGCTGAATCAGCACAATTAATGCACCCATACATATTTATCTCTAGATGGTATGGGTTCATGGGCAATTAATTGACAAAGTATGCTATAACTACTTAAGATCTATTCAGAAGCCTTAATTTACACATTTATCTAGCAGCATGTTATTATCCTTCTCAAAATATTTATTAAAGTATTGCGCGATTCTCGGTATCGTGGCCGCTTTAATTCTCTCTCTTCGTGATGCCACTTGGGTATGCATGCTTTTGCTGTTATGACCTGCTGCAAATGAAGATGCATAATTTCTGGAATGCTTCTGGCAGCGTTCCTGAGGAATCTTATCCCATTCCTCATGAGCAATGGCCTCCAGTTCTGTAATATTCATGAGTTTGCGTGCTGCAACCATCTTCTTCAAATCCCAAAAAAAATTTTCTTTGGGTTTCAAGTCAGGTGACTGTGATGGACTTGTAGAATCTTCCAGGACTTCTTCTGCAACCAAGCCTTGGTGGAATTTGAGGTATGCTTGGGATCATTGTCCTGTTGGAATGATACCCAAGCTTCAGCTTTCTCACAGACGGCATAATGTTTTCTCCTAGGATTTCCAGATACTTCCATCGTGCCTCCCTCACGCAGCAGGTTTCCAGTGCCAGACGAAGCAAAGCAGCCCCAGAGCATCACCAGGCCACCACCATGCTCAACTGTGGACAGAGTGTTCTTTCTTCATTCTTCTTCCTCCGCTGATCCATCGTGCTGAAAAGTTCCAGTTTTGTTTCCTCGCTCCACAGAACAGAATCCCAAAACTTCTGTCTCTTATTTATATGATTTTGAGCCGACTTTTCTTGTGCTTTTGGGTCAGTAGTGGTGAATGTCTTGGAGTTCTGGCATGGAAACCTTCTGCGTTTAGTATGTGCTTTACTGTGCTCACTGAAACCTCAGTGACTCTTACACCAAGTCTTGCTGCAGGTCTTTTGCAGTCACTCGAGGGTTTTTCACGACCTGCCTTCTCAGAAATCTGCTTGCAGCCATCGATAGCTTCCATTTTCTGCCCCGTCCAGGTATTTAAAATATTTTCTGCCCCTAGCCAGTTCAGATATTTCATGTGTTCCAGCTCAAGCACACCTGGTGCAACTAATGAAGCCCTTGATTTTTACGAAGCGTCATTCCCATACACATTTATTTATTTAGGAAGCCCCATATGTCAGACAAGTGAATCTTTTTTAATGTCCTCAGTTACATCCATCCATCCATCTTCTATATCGCTTATCCTTTTCAGGTTCATGGGGAACCTAGAGCCTATTTTTTTTTTATTATTATTAATTAACGAGCACAGGTCAGCACTTTGTCTAGGGTCAAATCAATATCTGGGTTCAGTGGCGGTTTATAGAAAGAGGTCACACAATGTAACTGTCACTATTGTAGACTTTCTATAGAAACACACTTGCCCCTTTTCATTTGTTTAATGGCTGCTCCTCTAGTCTGGTCAAAGAGCTAAGCTCACAAAGCACGCAGTGCACTAAATTAGCAAAGAGGCATGACCCCAGGACACACATACACACACTCACACATATACTGTATGTACAGTATGAGTTTTCACGAATGAACATAACACAAGTCAGTGATTCTTAGCCACCCACCCATCCACTCACACACACACACACACGCCCTCACACACACACTCTTACATGACCCGCAAGACCCAGAAACAGTTAAGGGCCCATAAAACACCTCGACTAAAGAAAGAGTCTGTGTGTGGGAATCTCTGGCATATGGGTCGTAATCCAGACTCGCTGCACAGCCTCATCACTCTAATGCACTTCGGGTTACAGAGCTGACCGCCCAGCTCGGTCTAGGTCAACTGCCGAGGGTCACGCACACACGCACACACGCACACACACGCACACACACACACGCACATTTGCAGATAATAATAATAATAATCATAATAATAATGATAATAGTCATACAGGATGTCATATCTTACACATGTGCACCAACACGCCAGCTCTTTCACAACCAGACACAGACACACACACTTCTGTATGTTTCCCACTGTCAGTGGTCACAAGTGTGTTATGTATCAGTATTCGACCCACGATACTCACTCTAGTGTGGCTATCTTCTGTGCCAGACTGGCAACGACGGCGAAGAGACGCAAATCCGTCAGACCCTCGGTCACGCTGAAATCAACCAGCTCTAGAATCTGAGAGAAAAAAAGACAGAAAAAAATGAGACAGGGAGGTTTTTAAATATCCCGTTTTTAAATTCCTGCTTGTTTTTGTACTTCCTGGATATCCATGTGTGTATTTCTTGACTCTTGAAAAATTTCCCTATTTCCAACTTGAAAAACAATGTCTAGAATTGAGTTTAATAATCTTGTAATAGGGAATACTAGATACATTTGACTATATTCAATAGATTTGATATATTTCTGCAGTGAGTACGAGCAGACTGTGAATAAGAGTCCTGGGTATGTCTTTATGATTACAGCAGCAGTCCTACAGTGATAGCAAGAGAAATAGCAGCTTGTACAACCCCAATTCCCCAAAACGTTGGGACGTTGTGTGAAATGTAAATTAATATGGAATGCAATTATTTGCAAATCTCATAAACCCATATGTTATTCACAATAGAACGCAGACAAAATATAAAATGTTTAATTTGAGGAAATGTACCGTTTTAAGGGAAAAAATGTTCCCAGTTAACTTCCAGTGGTGTCTTTTTAGTAACACTTACTTGTCCAGCCTTTTGTTGTCCTCGTCCCAACTTTTTTTGAGAAGTGTTGCAGCTATGAAATAATAATTTTTTTAACTTAAATATGATTTACATTTGACATGTTTTCTATGCTCTATTGCGAATAACATATAACATAGGTTTCCAAGATTTGCAAAACATTGCATTCTGTTTCTATTTTACTTACATTCTACACAGTGTCCCAACATTTTTGGAATTGGGGTTGTATTTTTACTTTAGCTAATAGGCAAATTAATTGCCAGCTTTACCATGTATAGTAGTTTAAGCAACAATATTTAAAATAGATGTCAGGACCCTGTAAACATAGATTTCCTCCTCTTCAGTCAGCAGTTCTGGAGGAATGATCTCCTTTAGAGCCAGCAGCACTTGAAAGCACGATAGATAGCCATCACCATCACTGTCCACCTGCAGAGATGTTACCACTTTTATCCACCATTACAGAGAAAAAGTCATTTCAACCAACAAGACATTCAACACGTCAGGGTTAACGGACATCATCACAAAAATGATCAAATAGTGAATGGTGAGATATTAGTACTTGAACTAAATTATATCAGCATGCATCTCCTTTCCCCCCTTTGCCTAATCAGGAGTGGACAAACGATAAAATCATTAGCTAGCCTACTGTGCAAGTAAAATCTTCTGCACTGTGCATACACACTCTCTGTAGGCAGCAAAATGGCGGATACTGAGCTCGTATCCATGCAGCTCACAATCGAGTCTTTAGTCAAAACATTCAGAAAGGACATGACTGTGGAGTTCGTTGCACTTCTTTGGAGACAATTGGAATCCTCAATCGAATCGATTGGTACAACCCTGGCAATGCAAGCAGCAACTATCAAAGAGATGGAAACGGGCATCTCAGAGCATAACGACCGAATAATTCAGCTAGAGCATGATGTAAAACCTCTTTAGTCAAAACTGACGTGTATAGAAATGGTCAACATGGCTCTCAAAGACAACGGAGAAGAACTGACGTCTTGTTAAAAGAGCCAAAACATATGTGTGGTAGGGCCTACCTGAGGGCATAGAAGGAAAGAATGCTAGGGAGTTCATAACCAATCTGTTGGCTGAACTTCTTGGCCGACTCCCTTCTTGGCCCGATCTCCCCTAGCTGGACCGCACCCACAGAGATCGAGAATCAAGATCAAGAGCCTACTTTACAAGCATGGAATACGTTTTGGGATGCGGTATCCTGCTCGCCTCCGGAGTCACCTGCTCAGCTGTAACGGAGAGGAATGGTTTTCTGATTCCTCGGAGGCAGCTGAGTCGTTTTATCACTGGAACTTTCCTAATTAAGTCATGGACTGATACAGCGCTTTTATGAAACGGGTTGGCGAACTAAACAGGTACAAGTAGCTGTAATCACCTGAAAGTCAGTGGCAGTGGAAGCTGAGTGGTTTCATTGGGCTACAGATCAGAAGGGCATGTGTTCAAACCTAAGCACTACCAAGCTGTTGGGCCCTTGGGCAAGGCCCTTAACCCTCAACTACTCAGATGTATATAATGAGATAGATGTAAGTCGCCATGGTGTCTGCCAAATGCCGTAAATGTAAAGACAATATAGAGTTTCCATTTGATCTCATCTTTTACAACTGTGCTTAAGCGAAACCAGTCTCAGGTCCCAGTAATATCCTTGCTATATGTCGATGCCGCTCATATATCTCCAAACTGTATAGAGTATTGGTCACATGTTGTTAATTAATTGGTGAACGTTTACATATATGCCGTACCACCTTGACTTCGATGCCAGTGCCCTCTCGGGGCGTGCTCTTTATATGACTCACCAAATATAACTTTGTAAGCCATGGACACGTCAAGAGTCACCGCTATCTTAATACACAAATGGATAAAATTTGTTCCACGTAAAGTATTCTCCAATCCTGGCAGTCGATATATAATAGTGTCTGGGACTTTTTACCAAGCAGTTGTTATATTAGCTAGCGTTTATGCTCCTAATGATGATAATCCGGCATTAATGACTACGCTTTTTTCTCATCTGCCAAATTTGGACAGTCACCACTTTATATTGGGGTGGGAATCTTAATTGAACATTTAACCTAAATTTAGATCGTTCACAGCCTAAGACATTGGCTACTACGTCAATGTCTAAGACCTTCTCATCTCTCATGGTTAGTGTGTGTAGACCCCTGGTGCTTCTTTAACCCGACTGCAAAATAGTTTTCTTTCTTTTCAAATGTTTATTCGCACACTGATTGCTTCTTTGTAGATAAAGTTCTATTATCTTTAGTTAAATCCA
Organism: Ameiurus melas; assembly: GCA_012411365.1. Lineage (NCBI taxonomy): Eukaryota > Metazoa > Chordata > Actinopteri > Siluriformes > Ictaluridae > Ameiurus > Ameiurus melas. The sequence continues at coordinate 22,907,963 of CM022766.1, read as the reverse complement.
CAGAATAGCCAGCAATAATTATCTCAGACTATGCCCCACATACTATTTTACTATTGGGCAGCTAACATTCAAACAATTTATACATGGTGTAATTCCCCAGAAGTTAAATGGGGTGTGACAGAAGCTACGTCTTGGGTGTCTTCTTCGCGACATGCTCTATTTTTTTATTCTAATTTGCAGTGCCCCTCTAATTACACTCAGAACCTGATTATGCTCTCCTCTTTAAGAATCTGGAAACAGTTTCACTGGCATTTTAGATGCAATATATTGTCCACTGTCATGTCCATGTGTCGTAACCATCTATTCGTACCTCCTACTCTAGATTCGACTTTTGCACAGCTCAGAGAGAAGGGCTTATTGTCGTTGTATGATCTTTTCTCCAACCACACATTTGTGTCATTTAACGACTTGTGAAGTCGAGTTAATATTTCTAAATCCAATCTATTTCGTTATTTTCCATTACGTGACTTCAAAAACACACGTTGCTTCCTACCCTCACCAACCCCGAGAAAAGAGCTAGATAGAAGATATAATGTCACTTCCGAAATCACGCAGCAGTATAGCATGAATATATGACTTGTTACACTCTATACAATCCCCTCCTCTTTCAGGTCTCAAGGAAGCCTGGGAGAAGGAGCTCGGACTAGAGCTCGACGGTAATCTGTGGAGCACTGTAAGGCCCTTTCCAAAATCAACTCTCTCTGTATTTGTGCTCATTGTAATCTGGATCAATTTAAAGACGTTCACAGAATTCATTATACCAAAGCTAAATTGGCAGAGGACGATCCCAGACGACCCCCCCCAGCACATTGTGTTGCCATGTATGTCTTACATATTGTCATTTTGGAATCTGAACAGTTTTGATTTGAGGCTGTGTTTTAGATGGTGTGGAACATGTTTCTTACGTACAGCTTCAAAAGCACGTCTGTATGCGGCGAGCTTCTCAGGACTGATAATGCAGTACTTGGCCAGGAAATCAACTGCACAGAGAGACAGGGTCAGTGAGTTAGCATATTTATGTATCAGTCATTTGTTTCAAACATTTTGACAATAAGACCGGAAAAGATATGGTGTTGATACAGTTATTTTGTCTCAGTTATATATGTCACAGCTCCTCCTATTGCCTAAAGCAAAACACAAATATATAATTACAACACCACACACTATACCTGACTGACAGCAGACTGGATTTATATGTTAAAGTTAAGTAGAGATTTGTGAGATTTGAGTTGGCCATATATACTGTACTCTCTCTATAATATATATATATACAGTATCTCACAAAAGTGAGTACACCCCTCAGATTTTTGTAAATATTTGATGATATATTTTCATGTGACAACACTGAAGAAATGACACTTTGCTACAATGTAAAGTAGTGAGTGTACAGCTTGTGGAACAGTGTCAATTTGCTGTCTCCTCAAAATATCTCAACACACAGTACTCACTTTTGTTGCCAGCGGTTTAGACATTAATGTCTGTGTGTTGAGTTATTTTGAGGGGACAGCAAATTTACACTGTTACACAAGCTGTACACTCACTACTTTACATTGTAGCAAAGTGTCATTTCTTCAGTGTTGTCACATAAAAATATATCATCAAATATACATCACTACCACCACTACTACTACTACTACTTTTACTACTGCCACAATTACTTGTACTACTACTAATACTATTATTAATACTACTACTACTATTACTTGTACTATTACTAACACAATTACTTCTACTACTACTACTACTACTACTTCTTCTATTACTACTTCTACTACTACTACTACTTGTACTACTACTAATACAATTACTACTACTACTACTACTATTTCTACTACTACTACTACTACTACGATTACTTGTACTACTACTACTACGACTACTGCTACTACTACTAATAATAATGATAGTAATAAGTATTAAGTCAAAACAATTAAACAAGATTGTATTGTAAATAATGAACTAATTAAACAGAAATTAATTAATAAATGAAAAGGAAAAACTAAGTGCTACAGAAAAAAACCTACAACTAATATTAAAATAATTGTTCAAATACTGCATTGTAATAGTACATTGTTAGTGTGTCACTAGATGTCAGGTTCAGAGAAAAGCTGATTTCTCTAATAAAGAAAAGCATCTAGTCTCAGTAGATTAATGACCTTTATTGTCTCAGTACTGCTGCTCATTATTACTCCACACTGAAGGATTATTTCATCAAGTTGTAGTGGATGAGACAATTATACCCTGATTTATTTCACTAAAAGAGTCCAGTGCAAGGTGTCCTCCTCCTATATATTACCCATACCTATAACAGCAGTTGTAAAGAATTTCTCATCTAACAGATTATATTCTGAAGCTTTTCCTCTCTGTTGTTCACTGACACTCCGAGAGGGATCGGGTCAACATGCAGTGGTTCAGCCCAGCGACCTTCATCTGTGGCACTTTGTGTCCCTGCCCTGAGCCGTTCTGAGACGTAAAATCAGAGCGTGGAAAAGAGAGAGGTGCTCTTGTATTTGCGCGAGTCACAGAAAAACAAATAGGATCAAAATTAAGGTGCACAGGGCTGGAAGAAAAGTGTCGGTCGCAGGACATATGGAATTAGACATTTGCAGATTAAAGCCTGGACAGATTGCGAAAAGTCGACCGTTATATATATTTATATGTATAAAGAGGTGTGGAGGAAGAAAAAATGGAAAGGGAATTTAAGAGGGACTGGGATTTAAGCTGCTGCCACTCCAATTGAGGAGATGAGAGAGAGAGAGAGAGAGATAGATAGAGTGTGAAAGAGAGAGAATCCACTGAATAATGAGTCCATTCATGAGGCCAGGCTGAAGAATAGCAATGACAGAGTTGCTATCAGTGTGGATTTAAAGCCTGGGGTCCGTGGGTCTGCTCCCTGTTCACAGGGGGCCGCTTCAATCTTCCATTTATCTGCTTACTCTTAATCAAAACTCGGCTTCTCGCCTTTTACATGCAAAGTGCTACATTCGCATCTAGTCAACTTGACTTGTTAAGGCTTGATTGATCAAAAACCCCTTGGCCCCGAGACGCACATCTGTTTGCAAATAGCCAGGGACGAGCCCCGGACCCGGCGTCGTGTGGCCGGTCCCAGAGCAGCGGACGGATTTAGCTTGAAATCTATTCTGGCAGACGTGCTCAATGGGGATGGAGAAAAGACGGAGAGAGAGAGAGAGAGAGAGATGTGTTCGGATCATTGCACTGATCCACATTGGGATTCTGTAGAGAGAATAGAGGAATGGAGACCACTCTCCATTTTCTTTTTAACCCTCTCTCTCTCTCTCTCTCTCTCTCTCTCTCTCTCTGTCATGTTCTTTATCAGGCAGGAGCAGTTGATCAGGTCAGCTCTTCCTCCAGGCCTTACACTCCTACATACGTCTGGCTCTTACACAGGTGCTGCTCTGTGCTACGTCTCAGTTAGGAAATTCAAACAATTTCTTTTTAAAACTATATTAGTGCATAGATTTCGTGGTTCCTTATGTGCAGTACTCCATTAATAGTGATTCAATGTGACGAAACTTTTACGCAACAGCAATTTGCCAACTATTGCAAACTTTAGAAAGTTTTTTTTATCTGTTTATAGTTACATTTAATGCTGGGGAATGCACGCGAAACAAGTCAGTTCATTACCGCAGCTATAAACCATCTTTCGTTCAGCAGTCTCTCACGCAGCTTGTCATGTTAGAGAGAAACCTCGAAGCGTAAACTCCTCTGTCCTGAAGATTCTAGAAAACTTTAGTCCTTCCAGGACTTCGCGATCAAAGAAACTCCACGATATTCGCCAGCGATTTTTCAAAATGACCGCGGATTTGGGCTGAGACGTGTCATGTGACGTATCACGACCGACGCGCGTCCAGCCGAAGCGCTCTTCGATCCACGTGCGTCGAAGTAGCCGGGTTTCCACTGCAGTTTCGCGCAAAATAAAAGCGATATATTTTAAGAATGTCGGCAAAACATAAACGCGAACGTTCTGTGTTTACGTTCAATGATGTTACGTTCAATGATGCGATAAAATCTGGGTTTTCTCCTCGTGCCATAGTGATTACAAATATAAAAATCAAGACCTTGTCAGGAACAGCACCCCCCCTACCTCAACTCTCTCCTGAAGGCTTACGTTCCCTCACGCAATCTACGATCGATTAGCGACCGACGTTTAGTAGTTCCCACTCAGCGTGGTCCCTTTCCAGAACCTTCACACTAACTGTCCCTCAGAGGTAGATTGAACTTCCAACCTCAATCCAGACCACAGAACCTGTCACTATTTTCAAAAAACAGCTAAAGACCCACCTAACGACAATTACGTGCAATTGCGATTTTGTCCCACGCGAAATCAAGCATTTTTGGCCGCAACAATCACACAAAAAAAAACTCCGACTGGCTTTACGTCTGAACGTTACACTGTGTTGTGCTGACACTGGGGGCTCCTTCCACAAATAAATAAACACGACTACACAATCTGTTTATGTCGTATTCAAACTAGCGGGATAATATAAACCTGTGATTTGAATTACACCTGGAACTACTGTCAGAACTGCTGACCAATCAGATTCGTTATTGGTCATTTATCGCTACGTATTTAGTAGGCATGAATTCCGGCTACGTTTCCCTCGTTCGTGCGATCTGTACTCTCGCTTGTCCCCGGAAAAATCAACAGTCCCTGACTATCACACTCTGGTCGCTTGCGTGTAGCTCTTCGCCTTTCTATAATAAGCTTGTTTCTCGTCTCACTCCTCCTGTCCTGCCAGTCGCTGTAGGTGCGTGTGTGTGTGTGTGTGTGTGTGTGTCGGAGAAAGCTTTCTGTTGGAAAACCAGGAGAACAAAAGGTGCACTGGAGTGAGAGATTGAGGGAGGAAGCCCAGGCGGGTCAGCAGGGTTGGGGTGGAGGGGGCACAAAGGCGTGAGGCTAAATCCTCCTGCCTGATAGCCTTATCTGATTCCATTCCAGTGGCTGATGGCTTTTTTTTTCCCCTTCCACACCCTGGGCCTGCGCAGTGCACAGGTTGAGCTCTTTGGTGTGAAGCCTAGCAGAAAATGTTAATCAAGAAACCAGAAAGAGGGAGCGAAGGCGATTTTGGAGCGATGATGGCGGATTTGATGGGATGTGCTCGCATCATGTAGTTATCCCAGCATCTCAGGATCCTGAATTCACACACACACACAGACACACACACACACACACACTTAAACCTAAGTCACACACACCCAACGCATCATGAGGTCCTACTGTCTCCTTTTATTTCAATAACTATGAATAATGCATGACCGAACAACCCCTGTTCAATTCAGCTCACATCTATCAGGGGAATTTATCCAAAAACAGGATACTTCTTTAGATGGTTTTATTTTCTTACAAACAGTAGTACATTTTAGATTTGAATGTATTTGCCCTCAATTTGAATTGACCCACGCCCCTGGAAAACACCACCGTAAACACACAGAGGCCTCATTGTGGGGGTTTTTTGGGGGTCATTTTTTTTTATTATATTGTTTCTTCTCTCCTAATCTAGGCTTCTCTTTGTTTATGCTCATTATCATCATCATCATCATCATCATCATCATCGTAATCATGTATAGATATTTCATCTGATGTGACTAAGAAGGACATGCTATTATTGTTCTGTGTGTGTGTGTGTGTGTGTGTGTGTGTCCTAGTTTCTCTGATAAATGAGAGTCGTTCTCTTTCTCTCCAGGCCTTTTCCCAAAAAAGAGAACTTTCAGTAGACTAAATGCATCGACCGGATTGCGTAGGCTGTTACGTAGACGGCATACGGTCTCAGGTTTACAAACATGCATGTGCTATATTTATTCGCCTAGATATTTAGCTATAGCATCAATACATTATATGAGCAAAGATGACGGCAATAGAGAGAGATTAACGCTGGGTGTGCCGTCTTTCCATACAGACTTCCTGACGTCTTTCTCGGCCCGATGATTCAGACCATTATGGCCCACTCACAGCCTACAACCTTCACCGGGACACATTTAACGCTACAGCGCACAGGGTGTTTTATTTCTGAAAAATGACAAATAAAACATGATTATCGAGTCAGGGGACAAAGAATTGTCTACAATACAATGTTCCTGAGATGCTGGAATAGTAATTGACATCTGTCATCTGTTGAAGTTGGTAGGAAATTACATCATCACACCCAATCCTTAGACATGAAATAGGTTCAAGTACAAGGTGATGAGTCGAGAAACAAGGATTCATGAGGATTCATGACTAGAGGGTTTGTGTGTGAAAGTCTGGGTTATTTTAGGTGTGCACGATTAGTAATTAGGGGAATTTTAAACGAAGGCAGGGGTCATGTGACTGGTCAGGTGGTTTGTAGGACATAGGTACACGGGTTGACTAAGAATTCTTGGAATTCATGGTAGTTGTGTTGGTTTAAAGCTTTTAACTGTGAATTTTCAACCTGTTTTGCCCAGTCAAGTCGGAATTCCTACTTGGAAAAGTACGTAAGGTTTCCTTACGTTCAGCATACGATGTCATGTGGAGACAGTAACAGGTTTGCTCAGCTAAGTGTAATTAATTATAAGCCGTTAGGACAGACACCGACGTATCGAAAAAAACTAAACAAAAAACTATTCATTTCATAATAATAATAATAATAATAATAATAATAATAATAATAATAATAATAATAATAATAATAATAATAATAATAATAAATAATGCCTTAAAATTCTTAATTATCAGCACACATGAAAGACATCCAGCTTCCTCATGCCTTTTATGTCCTCAAAGATCACAATACTTAACGTCTGAGTCTGAAGTGTGAAGTGTGTATTATAGGTTCTTCTGTAAAATGTAAATATATATATATATATATATATATATATATATATATATATATATATATATATATTTTTTTTTTTTTTTTTTTTTTTTTTTTTTTTATATTTTTTCGGTCTCTTAGTAATGGGTTTTTTTTTTTGGCGGTGAGGCGAGGAGGACGAGGAGGAGGAGGACGGGGTGTTGGTGGGAGGACGCAATATTTGGCAACCCTTCTGAGGGAAGCGTGTTGTTGGATGGTGCCTCTGCCCCTTCACTTTCCCTGAAAAGGAGAGAGAAAACAAACAAAGACCCACACGCGGGCACCACACACCTCCTGCTGGCTGGGTGCCACACACACACTTATAGAGACTTAGAGAGAGGCCACAATCCCACACAAATGTTGGTGCAGGACTCTGATCCCTACTGATAACTCCACAAAAAAGCAAATCATCTGTTCAAACCAGCGATGCGCAGAGATAACTTCACAAAGCCCAAATCATGCGGCATTATAGCTGCGCCGCTCCTTGACATTGTGCCATTAATAAGGCCATTGAGGAGACGCTTGCGCTGTTTAGACGCCATATAATGGACTCTTTGACAGAATCTCTTGGCTTCCCTTTGGCTTTGAATGCGGCGTGCATGTTCTATGCCTGACGCTCGTCAATAGCCAGGCTTGTTTGTTTACCCAGTCATTCTGTTCTGATGGTAAACACACACACACACACACACACACACACACTGTCCGTAAAAACTCAGCAAACACAACACACATAAAGGCACTGCACACTAAAACACACATATTCAACTTTCCAGCTTTGAATCGATGTGACAACAGGAAGAGCAAACAACTGAACTGCAAGCTTTCTACCCACACACTGCATGCACATCAGTGTGTGTGTGTGTGTGTGTGTGTGTGTGTGTGTGTGTGTGTGTGTGTGTGTGTGTGTGTGTGTGTGTGTGTGAGGGTGGGGCAGTCCACCAGGTGTTCCCAATCATCACTGACATTCATCAAGATCCGCACTCTCTCACTCTCTCTCTCTCTCCCGCTCGCTGGGTCTGAGTCATGGCAGGAAGCTCATGTACACACTCTCTCGCTGTGAGTCACATTCTACCATAACCCACACACAATCAGCCAAAGTCCCAGAATGCAGTGCAGCTTTACGACACTGAGCTACGACAAAGAGTTAGCTTTCGGTCTACAAGACGACGAGCGCAGGTGCCGTGAAGCTGACCTGTGTGAGAAGAGTGTACGAAAGACTAAAGCGCTGCTGCATCGCTTTCTTTCGGGAGAGATGAAGCACTCGATCACTCTATCGGCATCATGGGTAATGTAGGAAAAACGTTTACGGAAGTGAAAATAGAGCGAAATGCCGAAGAAAGAAGTTTTTTATTTTCCAGATTAAATCCTGGACGCTGAGGTCCTTGAGGGTGGATTTGTTTAGTTTTTTTAAGTACCTACCGCAGGTAGAGGTCACGGAACGAGAGGGAAGATGAGGACATTCTATTCTGAGACCCTTGTTATTTCTGTGTTGCATTTTTTGTTCGCTATTATTGAAAGACGCTGTGCCAATTAAGTCCAATTAGGGCCTTTCAGTGCCTAATGAGGGGCCAAATTTGCGAGTGTCAGAGCGGTCCGATAGACACGCACACACACGCGCGCGCACACAAACACACACACACACACACACAGAGTTGGGACAGTTGCATAAAGTGACCTCGTGCACGAATTTACACCAAGCGCAGACAATTCAAATTGTTCTGCCGAGAAAATCACATAAATGGCTATTCAAGTAAAATTCCACAAAGAAGTGCCACTCTTCTCCTTCATGTGAGCGACAGCTGCATGCTTCCTCCTCTCTCGCTTGATTAAGGGGCTGAAGAGAACCTGTCCAATCAGGCCTTTTGTTACCGTGCCCCAGCGTTCACACAAGAACGCCCAAACAGACCCCCCACACCCCCCCCCCACCATGGTACCTCCACTGACCTCGCCCGACCCCTTCACCTTGACCTTCACTAAACGCTCTCCTCTGTGCCCAATCACACAAAAAAAGAGAGATGGAGTGGGGGACTCAGAGGGGGACACACCGCACAACACCGCTAACCAGTCAGACCCTTGAAAAAATTTGAAAAAAAGAGGGTAGGACACCACTTCAGAGCATAGCTAATTAAAAAAGAAAAAAAAAATCAAGTGCAAAGCTGCAGGATCGAAGATAAACAATGGCACAGAAGGTGTAGGATTACACTGGTGGGATTTTGGATTGGTTTAATAGGTGTAACATCTTCTTTATATATATATATATATATATATATATATATATATATATATATATATATATATATATTTATATTTATATTTGACAGTTAATTACATGTGCAGAAGCTATTTTTTCAAATAAAACAATTGTTACTATTACAAATAACCTGGAAAATATGTACAACATAATATAAATAATGGTTTAAGCCATAACCTCAGCATGGATGTATTGTGTAGTTATACTTGGGCTTCTTTTTATGGACATCATCAACTACCCATTAAAACCATTGACACTATTGGTCCTTCATGGTTTCCACAACACATAACATGCCACCAAAAAAAAGCAACAAATTACCAGTAGAGACCCACGTGGACACACGTAGAAACCTACAGTTTCCATTAAAACCATTACAAAAGCCATGAAGGTTACTATAGTTTTTTCAGCAGGGTGGTTTTCCAAGATGGAGTAATTTATCACTAAACTGGATGCAGAATTAGCGAAGTTGCAAAGTTTGAATAGTTTGAATAGTCGGCTTCAGATGACGAATCAAGTATACAGTATATAAGAGCAAAAGCACTCAAGGTCATTTTCATGAATAAGTATAAGGCAAATTTTGTACGTTTATAGTCTTATAACTTTGCTTTCAAGCAGCTAAATTGCAGAGTGAGCTTTAAATTTATTTCATGACAGTCTTTGCTAACACTAACGTGGATTAGCAGGATACCATTAGATGAACTTCTGGCTGTAGGTTCTTTGACCATAGAAGGTTTGTGTACATGGGGGGGAATGGAAGGGTTGCGTAAGTATAAATATATGATATATATATTTATTATTATTATTATTTTTTTAAGTACAATGTGTTGTTTTTTAATAAAGAAGCAAGCTTTGGCAAATCTCAGTGTACCTTTTTCAGCTGTATTTATATAATTAGTTGTTTGGTTTTAAATTTGTACATATCATTATTGTTCAAAAATAGCCATTTCCTACTACTTGTAATTTAACCTCTGTAAGCAGTTGGAAAAAGAATCCAGTGTGCTCTGTAGACATTGCCGGTAGTACTGTATATAATGCTATGAGTCCTAACAAAATGGCATCATTATCGTTATCATTACCATAACCACAACTTTTGCACTAGAAGTCCATCTAAATTTCTGTTACAGATGGGGGGACATGTAGTATTCTTCGATTTCAAAACTTCCATTGAGTCCAAATGGAACAAGCTCTCAAATCAAGTAGTATAATTAGGAGAACAGTGTTGCTAAGCAACTGTGGATGCCTAACATTAGCTAGATAATGACTAAGACGTTAGTAGCTAGTGCATAGCTGTTAATTATTTAAAATAGACATTGACAAGAAGAAAAGAAAACATTTGAGAATATCAAAATTTTCCTCAGATGTGTTGATACTTTACTAAGAAAAGACTTGCTATGACACTGTAGTTACACTTAACATTAATTGCTAACTGATTGCTCATGTCTTCTGCCTCCTACATTGCGTCACAGCTTGTGATCGTGTTAAAATTTTTAAATGAAACCTAGTACTGGTTTTCTCCGAGCGTTAGCCATGTTAGCATCTTTTTACTCACAGTCCTCAAACCTGGAACAGCTTCTCGGCTTGCTGGACTCGGTCGGCTTGTTTCCGTCTCGCAGTCTGGTGTAAATTTGCAGCGCTTTGCTCTTCCGCTCTTCTCCCTTCTCTCCCAGCATCTTCCTGTGATGCCTCCTCCTCCTGTCTTTGATTTGGTTCGGGCCCCTGCGCACTCCTGTAACAGGTCGATCTCGCTTTCCTGGACAAGACGCTTTTTGTGAGGTTCCTTCAGTCACTCTGGCCTCTAAATTGCATAAATTAAGCATGATAAAATGTTTTATTTAAACACATATCTCTTGAATTCTGCATTCGGATTGGTCAGAAGGTGTTGATTCATTTTCTATAACAGTGGCTCTAATGTCTAGTCTCTAGTGCAGCTACAAACCACAGGTTTATATTAATGGCCTCTAATTCTAATGCGTAATCATTTCTATAGTAACAGCTAATTCACAGGGACTCATACAGCGGATGCTCCGCATAAACGGATTAAAAAACAGGTGTAAATGTTGGCATGGAAGGAGTCTATGGTGTCAAAACAAGCCATTTATGTTTACGTCTTAACTTGAAGAGAATGGGTTTAAAAAATACATGATGTTCTTTAATTAATACAAAATTTTACTCAGTGGATAATTAATGCAGTAATTTTTGTGTGAGATGCCGTTACAGAAAATGGATAAACGTCAGGGCGGTACCAGTAAATTTGCTTCATCACACCACCCTTCCTTTAATATTTTCCTATAAGAGCACGCCCTGAGCTAATAGAGTAAAGCAGATTTCTGAATTTATTTAGAGTTCAACCTTGGACATGAAAAATGTCCATGTTTATGTTAGAATAATGCAATATCTGTACCACCTTCTACAATTTATTTACAATTGATTCATTTTCCACCAGTTCCTTCTATCCTCCCTCTCACCTCTCAGAATCAAGTCATTCCTTTTCCGTGTTTCACGCCTCCATCCCAGTTTACCCTGTTCCTGTAACTACCCCTCCCAAAAAGCTTCACATGTCTGTCCATTCGCCAGCGGCCCACGAGTTGGCTCAAGATTGCTCGTTGAAATGTCTTCACAAAACACCTCCTGCTTTTAAAACACAAAGAGTGAGCTTCTTGTGTTCTATTGTTAAGACTCATTGAAGATTCTGGCCTTTCATTTTACACACTGCTTTCACGTTCGCAAGGCACGTGATGCAAAAGAGCATACGGGGAAACGAAGCAACGTTCCTCCAGGACCACGGTGCTACTCAGTTAGAAAATGATGTATTTAACGCATTGCGAATATAGAGCAGTTTTTTGTCTGATGTCTCAATGACATTCTGATTTACTCCGAAGTTATGCCACTTTCTGCCCTGTCACTTTTAAGTAAAGCTTTATCAGTAACCTGACAAGATGAAATAGAGAGGCTGGTGATAGAACGATTGTTTAAGCCTGTGGTACATGTAGCTGCTACAATGTGAGTGTGAACAGGTAACTATAAATGCAACTGACTAACTAATGGTACATGTAGCTGCTATAATGTGACTATGAATAGATAAAAAAAACAACATTTTTATAGTTGGTGAATTGCTGTGGGGTATGAGGAATAAAATACTTTGGGCATGTGATGTTATGGGAAAATATTCCACTTCAGGGTGCTAAAACAAATTCCAGAAAAATGGGCAAGCATAAGGATCTGAGTGACTTTGACAAGGGTGAAATTGTGATGTCTAGTCAACTGGGTCAGAGCATCACCAAAACAGGAGGTCTTGTGGGGTGTCCCAGGTGTGCAGTGGGTAGTACCTACCAAAGGTGGTCGAAGGAAGGACAACTCATGGACTGGTCTTCGTGGGGAGCGAAGGTTAGCCCATCTGGTCCGATCCCACACAAGAGCTATTGTAGCACAAATTGCTGAAAAAGTTAACGCTGGCTATGTTGGAAAGATGTCGGAACACACAGTGCGTCACAGCTTGCTGTGTATGGGGCTGCGTAACTACAGACTGGTCAGTGTGCCCATGCTGACCCCTGTCCACCGGTGAAAGACCTACAGTGGGTACGTGAGCATCAGAACTGGACCATGGGGCAATGGAAGAAGGTGGCCTGGTCTGATGAATCACGTGGAGGTCAGGTGCGTGCATGTGTGTCGCTTACCTGGGGAAGAGATGGCACCAGGATGCACTATGGGAAGCCCCCTGGAGGCAGAGTGATGCTCAGGACAATGTTCTTCTGGGAAACCTTTGGTCCTGGCATTCATGTGGACGTTACCTTGACACGTACCACCTAAATAAACATGGCTGCAGACTAAGTACACTAATTCATGCCAACAGTATTCTCTAATACTAGTGGGCTTTTTCCGCAGGATAATGCTCTCTGACACTGCAAAAACTGTTCAGGAACGCTTTGAGGACCATGATAAAGAGTTCAAGGTGTTGACTCGGCCTCCAAATTCCCCAGATCTCAATCGGGTCGAGCGTCTATGGAATGTTCTGGACAAACAAGTCTTTTCCATGGAGGCCCCACATCGCAACTTACAGGATCTGCTGCTAACGTCTTGGAGCCAGGTACCACAGCGCACCTTCAGAGGTCTTGTGGAGTCCTCGACGGGTCAGAACTGTTTTGGCAACACAAGGAGGACCTGCACACTATTACGCAGATGGTTGTAATGCCTGTATATAATATATACTATAAAATAGAGTTATAGAGTAAAACAGAGTCGTATATCAAATAAAATAGAGCTACACATTTGGGGGTTTTTTCACCTCTGAATCCTTAAGAAATTAAATCTTTTACACAATGCCTGTACTTGCAATTTTGGATGAAAGGCTGATTTAGAAAGACATGTTCGGTTTGTTTTCAGCCCGAAATCTTTCAATTTAATAATTATTACACTCTTCAATTTAAAACTCACTTTTTTTTTTATTCTTGTTTTTTTTTTTACATTATGCCCTGTTTATAGTCACTGAAGTCATTAAAGCCCAAGCCCTTGATATCTCCTTCAGTCCTGCCTCTACGTTCCACGACATTAACCCGAGTGATGTCCCGTTGCTGCATTCATTCGAAATGTCGTCGATTGTCATCGTTTCTCTATGTAAATATTAGGACGTGTAATGGACAGAGGCATGACTCATTAAGCAGCCGTTCTTTCATGGCCGAGCTCGCGGTCAGGACTCAGTTACGCTCCTCTGCTCCTCTGATGTCTCTGTAATTCTTCTCTGCAAAAGTTTATACGTCCTATACTGCCAATGTTCTGATGATATATAGATTTGTTTTTTTTCTGATATAGCAAATGAGACATGACAGTCAGCGATTAACATTATGCAAAATAAGTCTTAGATCTCAGAGATATTTATTATTAGGAAAATAGCAAAATTCCGCACTGCTGCTGCAGTTTATAGATAAATAGACGCACTTCATATGGAACACTGAGGATTCTGTTCTTTTAGAAATATTTTCTTACATATTACTATATACGATGTACTTTATAATATATGTACTATATAAAGCATCAGTAGGCTGATAAGGTAGCCAAACAACTGCTGTATTCACTATTTCTATGCACGTATTATCATTATTATTCTTAATTTTTCTTATTATTAGGCGAAGATCTTCAGGTCAAATAGGAACAGTGTTAGTATCTTAATCAGTTTCTAACGTTTTAAAGACCAGACTTGAAAATACAATTCAGAGAATACAGAGAATGTTTGGCGTTTGGACCCCTTCAAGAAAATTGTGTGTGTGTGTGTGTGTGTGTGTATACTTTTATTTTATTATTTTTTTAATGAGGCCAGCTGATTGCATTCAGCCTGGTCCTATCTCCAGTTCTAACACAACCTAATCCTCTAGTGCACAACACTGATTAGTGAATGGTCAAAGCTGGGGACGAGGCATCGAACTGCTTAGAAACCATCCTAAACACACACACACACACACACACACACACACACACAAACACAAACACACACACCAGGTTACCATACCAACCAGTCTGTCTGAAAGAGGAAGATAGTTGGATTTGGCTGAGAGTGGCAGAGTCAAATCCTCCATCTAACCCTCTGAGATTTCGAGGCCACCAAAGGCAAAGCACACACACACACACACACACACACACACACACTGCTTGCTTTCTTGAGTGGAAATCCCCACCACCAGTCGGCCAGAGTGAAGCAAGAAGGTCAGCCGTGTATCTCTTTTCTTTGTGTGTTTGAGAAAAGGATGAGCGGCGATGACCCAATCAGCCGGTCGCTCCTGCCACCCAGAGCCTGAAGAATAGCCGGGAGTGCTGGAGGAAGAAAAAGAAAATCCCTCCTCGATAATTATTCATTGCTACGATTGTCCCTTTCGGATTCCCGTTTCCCAACACATCATCCTTTTCTGCTGGTGCTGTCAAGTGCCAATCAAAGCGCCGGTATCCGGATTTTAGCGCTGTCCAAACGATGGAGGATTTTCCACCAGACAATAGCCGCTGATCCTTTTCACTATCCCCCCCTCTTTAAATGCTGAGACAATGGCGGCATGGCCACAGTGTCAGTGTGTGGTCCTAGATTGGAGGCATGGTGGTGTGTTGGGGGTGAGTGGTGAAATGAAATGACGAAATGGTGTCCCGAACATGGCTAATCTCTCCTTCTCCGTCTCACTCATTCACGCCCCTAATCTGCTCTCACAGTGGCCCGGTGTCTTCCGGAACAATCCCGAAGGGTCAGTCCAGCTTAGTGCGCCTTTGTCGGCTCTGGACCGTGGGTGACATTCATAGGCCTCGGTGACATCTTCAGCTACAGCTGAATGGCAAAGACAACAGGGGAAGAGACTCGAGGCAAGGTGAAGGGAGAACAGCAACAGTAGCCAAACCATTGCAAGTAGGGATTAGACCAGCAATGCATTCGGGATGAGGCCAGAGGACAAAAGGCCTGCCCGAGAGCTCACAGAAATGCGTCGTAGTTTCAAATCTCAGTATTCTTTCTAACGATATAATTTATAAAAACTACGATCATATTTAGACACACATCATGATTGCTTCCACTCACGTTATAGCACTTATGTTATAGTCGTTCCCTCACCAGCCTCTCTTTTAGTCTCTCATAGAGTTAATAAGTTAAAAAAAACAAAACATTTCTTGTCTTTTTACCAAGAAATCCCACAGTATAAACTCCTCAGCCCTGAAGACGTAGGTTACGTCATACTTCAGGAGCTTTATCTCTGACTGTTACAAAGCTCTGACACTGGAGACTCCTTCTATAAATGTTAATGTAAATGTATATTATGTGGTGCGTCCACCGTCCACGTCCTTATGTAAGCTGTTAGTATGGAAACGAACTCATTATTACAAACATGTGGTTTGCGGCTGCACTACAGGACATCTTTAAGTGAAAAAAACAAAAACAAAAAAACCTCAAGGTTGTTCTGCTAACATTCTAATTTAAAAGCTTTGGCTGTCTAAGAAAATAATCAATCAAATTGAGATTGAACACTGAAATTCCTTCTGTATCTACCTGTAACAATGTAGTTAGCTAGCTAGATTACTATCCGTTAGCTGCCCGACTAGTTTTTTTTTCCAACAGCCAAACCTTACAAATGTACCACAATCATTCAAATGTTCTTGACTAAACCTGCAACTAAACAAATTTTGCTTGCTTGACTAAATTCGCCTCAAAACCTTAAAAACACGCCGCAAACAGTTTCAATTTGCGTCATCGCTAACATTAGATAATGTGGCCAATTGAAACTGTTGCGGTGTGTTTTGAAGGTTTAGCTGCTGTTAAAATAAATAAATAAATCACTCACACTATGACTATGCAAACCTGAGACTCTTCCACTCACATTGGCCCGAGATAGAAACTAGCTAGCTAACTCAACTAACGTTAGTGATTAACCAAATTGTGGTCATTTTGTTGTGTACTTTTAAGCTTTGTCTGTAGTTAATAAGTAAGAAAATGAATCAGTGAGATGGTGCAGATTTGAGACTCTGAATTGACCCGCTCATTGTTCAAATTAGCTACAAATTAGTAGGTTAGCTAGTTATTTTGCTAACAGTTAGCCAGCCAGCTAATTTAACAATTTTATTGAACCATATGAACTAAATCTTGGCTGTCATGGGTATGTTAATATAATATTTCAGCTGCCTGATAATCAAAACTCGAATGCTGAAATTCCTCTCGTGTTGACTTGTGAGAGACAAGTTAGCTGTTTAGTTTACTAGCGGCCAGCTATTTTTCGAGATGAAGCAAATTGAGATTGTTTTTGGTATCTTTTTAAGGAAATGCTGTTGATATATATTAATCACCGAGAAAATAAAGATCTGAAATCCTGAAATCCCACTCGTTTCTACCGAGTGACAGATTAGCTAGCTAGCTAGTTTCATTGCAGTTAGCTACCTAGTTAGATAAATTTAACTAATGTTAGTGATTTTAGACTATTTCAGATATCAAGGGGACATGGTTTGGTTTCAATATTGAAAATCCATCATAAATCGTAGCTTTTTTAAAATGAGTGTTAAGAGTTTTTTTTTTTTTTCATGCATTAAAAATTAATGCAAATATTTACAAAATAAACAAAATATTTTCATACATAGATTATTTTATTGCTTTAATAGTATGTCTGTGAGGTACTACATATTGAGTCGTCGGTTTAGAGCATGTGCACTTCCGTTGGTTTCCATAATAATGTTTGCACCAGTGATAATACAGACACACACACACACACACACACACACACACACACACACACACACACACACACACATCCTCCTCTCAGCAGGACCCAGTAATCTCATGTCCGCTGTTATGGGGCATCTTCAAAGCCCAGTGGTTGCTGGTGTGACCCCACCGTGACCCCACACTGACCCTGTGAGTGACCACGTCTTTGGACTCCAGAAGGGTCATTGTGCCAAAACGTACACAGACAAACACACACACACACACACACACACACATCTCCCAGGTGACGCCGGTGACATCTCTTTCACGCCGGGCACGTCTGTTTGGCGATAATCACCTCCCTGATTCCAGCTTTTTTTTTGTCTCGGGTTGTTATTCGGGACGAAAGAAAGCTGCTACTCTTTTTTCTTTCTTTCTTTTTTTTTAACTGTTGTAGATACAGCTTGGCTCGTAAAAGGTGAGGTGGAAAGAAAGGACGTTTACATATACGTTAACGCCTTATTGGAGGTCTCATTGTAAGGTTCATAGAAGAACATCACTCACCGATTGGCTGTGCGCTCGTGCGGAGATTGGCGTCGCTGATGAGGTCACTTCCTACCGATTGCGCCGTAACTGCAGAAAGAAAAGATAATAAATTAAGCTCGTAGGAAGTATTAGTTGCAACGTTTTAGTTGAACCCTGCATCACAAGACAGGTATAATCATGTCATAAGCATGCTGGATGTCATGACATAAATACATTTCTATGTTGAATACTGGATTGTGATTGGTCAGAAGGTGTTACATTTTATATACATTTTCTATGAGAGCAGCTTATATGAATGTGCTTGTTTCTATAGTAACATATACAGGGACTTGTACAGTGGACACTCGGGGTAGGGTTAGGGTTAAACGTAAGTGCACAGATTTTACAAAATTAGTTTGTAACAATAAACAGATAAAAAATGATGACACATCGCTACTATTTAGTAAATAAAACACAATACGAAGTGTGAATAAGTATAAGAGGAATAATACACTTTGCAATGTGCTGTTCTAAGAAAAATCATCAACTTAAGGTTAGAAACGGTGACTCCGTTTTAATACACCATGCCATTGTTGATTATTTTCCTGTAACAGCACATCACTGTTCGCATTATTGCTTATTTATGACAAGCTAAAAATCACCAGTTGTCCTATAGTAAGTATATACTGTCTGTTATGATAAAAGTGATGAGACGCCCTTTATAATGCAGCCAAAGACTACAATGCTAACATGTTATACCATCTATTAGACATACAATGGATACATTATATATCGTATATAACAATACATCGTGACCGTGATTACGGTAATCGTCCGGGACACATTTCTGACATGTTAACGTCACCCTAATGACACAGGGTTAAGCTAAAGTGTTAAAAATGCTAAGCTGTACTGTGTGTCCTTGTGTCTATGCTTGGCTGAGTGTAGAACATGCTTTGTAGATGTGCAAAAACGGGCTGTCTAATGGAGATAAATGTGTGTGTGTGTGTGGTGTGTGTGTGTGAGCTACATGGGACATTTAACCGGCAGCACGGTGACTGATGCCTGCCTCCACTTCACTTCGTATCCAGGTTACACAAGAGTCAAGTGGAGGAAAGCCTTGGAGTGTGTGTGAACTTAAAAAAAACAAAAAAAAAACGATGAAATGAAAATGTCACAGAGACAAATGAGAGACAGAGACGTTAGCAAAGAGTGGAAGAAAGTAAGTGGTCTTCACATGTCTCAGGCTACAGCTGAGTGAAAAAGTTTGCACACCCTCACTCTAAAAAGTCATTTAATCTGATTTCACCCCCCCCCCCTCCGCGCTCTTTATTATTACAAATAACAAAACTCTGTATGTTTCTGAACTTATGAATGAAATATCGATACAGTGAGGGGAAAAAAGTATTTGATCCCCTGCTGATTTTGTACGTCTGCCCACTGACAAAGAAATGATCAGTCTATAATTTTAATGGTAGATTTATTTGAACACTGAGAGACAGAATAACAACAAAAAAACGGTCAAAGCTTGTTTTCAGCTAATTTCTTCCACTCTTCTTATATACATAGTCTTATATCTGCGCACACAGTATCGTTCCAATTCTGACAGACACCTTTCGCTGTTTCTCCAAATAATTAGATTTTTGTCGAAGGGTGATAGCTTCTGTCACTCATGCATTAAGTATGATTTAAAATGAAAGATCTGAGACACAGTAGAGAAATGAGGTAATATTCTTAAACAATAGATATCACAGTCAATCTCTGACACTTGATTTGCTGATATTCTTACAATTATTTGTTTAAAAACTTTTTTTATTATACATTTGTATACTTAATAAACCCTAAGGTCTAGTCTTATGATGTAGGAATTAAAATGGTCAATTCAATTCAGTTTTATTTGTATAGCACTTTTAACACTGGATGTAGGTCCAAAGCAGCTTAACAGAAATATATATATATATATATATATATATATATATATATATATATATATATATATATGAATTAATTCCTAAATATTTGTTCCTCTGTGAAGACGATCTCAAGCATACGACTTTGACCTAAATTTGTTTTGGGAAATAATATCTTTATTGTTTAGTCAGGAAAACGCAACGCACTGTCATTATTCAGTTTCACAGTATGAAATCTATCACAAATCCAACAATTATCAGCATTTTATCTTTAGAATTAGGGACAGGAAGGGATATGGAAAATTTCACGTCTTCAAGAAATTAAGATTTTTGGTTCTGATTTTGGGAAAGATGCTTCATGCTTTTTTAGGGATATATGACATGACATGATGGTAAAGTGGGTGGAGCTTAATAGCGTCAGATAATGCAAGAGGACAATAACAACATCAGTAAAAAATAATCATTTTGATATTTTGATATATAGAGTATATCACCTATGTATCTACCTATCTATCTACCTATCTATCTATCTATCTATCTATCTATCTATCTATCTATCTATCTATCTATCTATCTATCTATATATATCTATCTATCTATCTATCTATCTATCTATCTATCTATCTATCTATCTATCTATCTATCTATCTATCTATCTATCTATCTATCTATCTATCTATCTATCTAATATATCTATCTATCTATCTATCTATCTATCTATCTATCTATCTATCTATCTATCTATCTATCTATCTATCTATCTATCTATCTATCTATCTATCTATCTATCTATCTATCTATCTATCTATCTATCTATCTATCTATCTATCTATCTATCTATCTATCTATCTATCTATTTATCTATCTATCTATCTGTCTATATACCTATAAATCTATCTATCTATCTATCTATCTATCTATTTATCTATCTATCTATCTGTCTATATACCTATAAATCTATCTATCTATCTATCTATCTATCTATCTATCTATCTATATCTATCTATCTATCTATCTATCTATCTATCTATCTATCTATCTATCTATCTATCTATCTCTTGCATTTTCAAATGAATGAACTACAGCATGTCAACATTGAGGCACACTCTTGAGAATAAAAACTCGTGCTGATTCAATAACTGTACTGCTTAAAACTGCATTAATCGAACACTGGATTGTTTTGTAGATAATCTGTAAAACAGAGGTCCAGACGTTTTTGCACTGAACACACCGCACACGCCGCCTCAGAGCCGTTCTTTTCATTTATATACGTGACACGGCCACACAGGAGGAGATGGAGCTGGCGCTGGGCAGTTTGCTCTCAGGGAGGATTATGGGGCTTAAGTGTACCGGAGGCAGAGAGACACCAAACACTGAGACGGAGAAGAGACACACAGCTACAGGTGAGGAACTGCTCCGTCGCACAACATCACCGAGGATGGCTTTTTAAATGAAAGCGGATCCAGCAGATCCACTACATTTCACTAACACGCACACACTTGTTCAGAAAGGATGGAGGATAGGGAAACAATAGTGGATATTACAACGCGGGTTGATTCTTAATTCTGAATTCTCAATTCTTTTTTAATGTCACCCAATAATTGCAGCATACATTTCCATCATGGATTATTTTCCTCCAACTACTCAACTACACTAAATTCTGATCAGCTGATTGTCTTATTTACACCACATCACTGTTGAATTCTTGAATCTCATTAGGCTGAGGGTGTTGACTAATTTTCTATAACAGCAGCTCTGACCACAGTATTAATGCACTTTCTAATAAGTTATCGTTTCCATAGTAACAGCGCAATCACAGGGATGTGTAAAGTTCACAAATATTTCCATCAATCCATCTTCTATCGCTTACTCCTTGTTCAGGGTCGCGGGGAACCAGGTCAGTAAGATTCAGACTCTCTCTCTCTCTCTCTCTCTCTCTCTCTCTCTCGCTGTGTCTATATAATATATATACAGTATCTCACAAAAGTGAGTACACCCCTCGCATTTTTGTAAATATTTGATGATATCTTTTCATGTGACAACACTGAAGAAATGACACTTTGCTACAATGTAAAGTAGTGAGTGTACAGCTTGTGTAACAGTGTCAATTTACTGTCCCCTCAAAATAACTCAACACACAGACATTAATGTCTAAACCGCTGGCAACAAAAGTGAGTACACCCCTAAGTGAAAATGTCCAAATTGGGCCCAAAGTGTCAATATTTTGTGTGGACACCATTATTTTCCAGCACTGCCTTAATCCTCTTGGGCATGGAGTTCACCAGAGCTTCACAGGTTGCCACTGGAGTCCTCTTCCACTCCTCCATGACGACATCACGGAGCTGGTGGATGTTAGAGACCCTGTGGTCCTCCACCTTCCGTTTGAGGATGCCCCACAGATGCTCAATAGGGTTTAGGTCTGGAGACATGCTTGACCAGTCCATCACCTTCACCCTCAGCTTCTTTAGCAAGGCAGTGGTCGTCTTGGAGGTGTGTTTGTGGTCGTTATCATGCTGGAATACTGCATACTGATCATGCTCTGCTTCAGTATGTCACAGTACATGTTGGCATTCATGGTTCCCTCAATGAACTGTAGCTCCCCAGTGCTGGCAGCGCTCATGCAGCCCCAGACCATGACACTCCCACCACCATGCTTGACTGTAGGACAGACTCACTTGTCTTTGTACTCCTCACCTGGTTGTTGACACACACACTTAACACCATCTGAACCAACTAAGTTTATCTTGATCTCATCAGACCACAGGACATGGTTCCAGTAATCCATGTCCTTAGGCTGCTTGTCTTCAGAAAACTGTTTGTGGGCTTTCTTGTGCATCATCTGTAGAAGAGGCTTCCTTCTGGGACGACAGCCATGCAGACCAATTTGATGCAGTGTGCGGTGTATGGTCTGAGCACTGACAGGCTGACCCCCCACGCCTTCAACCTCTGCAGCAATGCTGGCAGCACTCATACGTCTATTTCCCAAACACAATCTCTGGATATAACGCTGTGCATGTGCACTAAACTTCTTTGGTCGACCATGGCGAGGCCTGTTCTGAGTGGAACCTGTCCTGTTAAACCGCTGTATGGTCTTGTCCACCGTGCTGCAGCTCAGTGTCAGGGTCTTGGCAATCTTCTTCTAGCCTAGGCCATCTTTATGTAGAGCAACAATTCTTTTTCAGATCCTCAGAGAGTTCTTTGCCATGTTGAACTTCCAGTGACCAGTATGAGGGAGTGTGAGAGCGATGACACCAAATTGAACACACCTACTCCCCATTCACACCTGAGACCTTGTAACACTAACAAGTCACATGACGCAGTGGAGGGAAAATGGCTAATTGGCCCAATTTGGACATTTTCACTTAGGGGTGTACTCACTTTTGTTGCCAGCGGTTTAGACATTATTGTCTGTGTGTTGAGTTATTTTGAGGGGACAGCAAATTGACACTGTTACACAAGCTGTACACTCACTACTTTACATTGTAGCAAAGTGTCACTTCTTCAGTGTTGTCACATGAAAAGATATCATCAAATATTTACACACATGTGAGGGGTGTACTCACTTCTGTGAGATACTGTATATAAACATATCATTTTTATGGTGAAGTTTTATGTTAAACGATGGATGCTCCGCATAAATTGATTCCAAATAATCCGTGTAGTCGTTGATATGGCGAAGGAGGTGTTCATTTAACATTTGTGGAAGGAGTCTCCAGCGGCAGTGCTTTGTAACAGACAGCTGTAAAGTTATTTTATTTTTTTCCAGCATCTTCAGGACAGAGTTGTTTAAGCGTTGTGGTTTCTCGGTAATGTCATTTTTGTCTTACGAGAGACAGAACGTGAGGCTGGTGATGTTTAAAGCAGGAAGTAACTTGTTTAGTGGACGTTCATAAAAGTACGTGTCTTTCTTTCTTTCGTTAATAAGTAAGTAGTCATTCTTGGGAAAATTGCTGTTGTTAAAGAGGGATAAAACGCTTTCATGCTAAGTAACTAAAGTGTGTTAATGGGGATGCTAACTTTAATGCTAATGTCAACGGGGATGCTAACCTGGGAATAAAGATGTATTTTTTTTATTGTACCATAGAGGTATTTTTTTTCCCCCTCCCATTTCTTTTTTACCCAGAAGTCAAGGACATACGCTACACTTTTGCGCTCAAACATCTTTAGATTTACTGTATACACCTAGCTAGTAGCTACTAAATAATTCATCGTAGTTACTCACCGATAATGCTTTTTGAATAACAACAATAAACTGCCCCTTTAAGAGGTAATATATGTTTTATTTTTGAGCGCTTTAAAAAAGATCTCGAGTCTCCAGAACCCCAAACAGGGTCTGGGGTAAGTCATTCTGATTGTTTCTAGGGGTTAAAAACATTTGTCCAAACATCGTTGTATGAGTTGGGAGTAAACTAGTCGATAATGGGAAGGTGCCTGAACTTTTTCCTTATTAGCAGCAGGGTTGTGTTTGTAATATCCTAATGGGCCGGGTGTAGGATTGTTACAAAGCTTTTGTTTCCTCAGTCGGCCATTGTTATTGCTAATACGAGCTAAACTTCTCCCAAATATGCGACATCCTTTCCTGTGTGGTCTCCTGACGTGGAGCGTTTGTAGTAGGAACACCGGCACATTTCTCACATTCTGGGTCAAGCTTTATGCCGAAAGTGCACGCTCAACTCAAACAAAACAAACGCACGGTGTGGAATTATTTTAGTGTCGTCGCGTATTCATGAACACAGACAGCATGCATTTTTAGTACAAATATATACGGTGCACCGTTTCAAGAGAAAGTGAAGGAACGCCTGATTATAGTTGCGGTGACGTAAGTCAGAACAGAAACTTGTTTCGCAGACAGCGTATTCGGCAGCATGAAATGGACAAAAATGCATGACGTGAAGATTGTTTTTTAAATGGAAAAAAAATGTAGGCTCATTGTTGGCAAATAATGTTACATGCTGTTAGAGGACAGTGATCAACAGGCTGGTAATAATAACTCCGCTCGGGGTTTTACAAAGGATTTACCAGCGTGTACGTCGCTGTGCAAGTTGTTACTATAGAAACGGTAACATTGCTGCTGTTTAAGCACAAGCATCAATGCTTTCCGACCAATCAGAATCCAGAATTCTTCAGCACTGATCGTCGTGTCTCAAATATTTTAAAGCTGGTGATATTGACGGCCTGAGCATTCAGGAGAAAAAGATTTATTTAAAGCTTTAAGAAATCAGCACATGCACCTTCTTCCTCCCAGGGCGTGTTTTCTCTCGACGCACAACTGAGAGACCAGGACGAAGATCTCGAGATGTCTTCAGCATCGCTAAACTTTTCATGCAAACACACACACAACGATATACATAATGTTAATGTTTATGATGGATCACGTTTAATGATCATGAAGTGTGTGAGTGAGTGTGTGTGTGTGTGTGTGTGTGTGTGTGTGTGTGTGTGAGAGAGAGATCGGTTCAGCACAATGGCATCTCTGCATCAAGCAGCTCCCTGGATAATCAGCCCCCAGGAACCTCCATCGCGACGGAAACTCACAGGCCGCTCATTTCTCCAGCTAAATTCTCAGGGACTTAATAGAGAAAGATCAATAACGCCTTTAATACACCCGTGCACCTGCAGGTGCTCCGGATCATACCGCATGCTGCTACCGTTTAGCCTCAGAGTCATGCCCTTTCCCCTGTTCCTTAATCTCTACAACGCAAAAAAAAAAAGAAAAATGAAAATAAACATAAATTTAATGAATGAAACCTTTTACTCCAGAGTGGAATTATGGAGTTTGGTGGATATAACAATTCCAAAGTTTAACCTCCTGGAGATTGTATATGCTAGCCTCACCGTTGTGCCCTCCCCTTCCACCAATGACTGATTAACCACACACACACACACACACACACCTGCCGCCCAACAGCATCCAGAAATCCCCATTCATTCACAATCAGTTAGCTTTTGGTCATAAAGTTATGTTTACAAATAGATTCCTCACCTCTCTCTCTCTCTTGTGTGTGTGTGTGTGTGTGTGTGTGTGTGTGTGTGTGTGTGTGTGTGTGTGTGTGTGTGTGTGTGTCTGTGTGTGTAAAGCCTACCCCCGGAGTTCCACTTCTGATGTCCACTTGGCCGAATGGAAAGTGCCTCACACTTAGTGACACACTGCTGCTCACCTGTGCATAGGGATCTGCACACACACACACACACACACACACATACACACACACACACTTCAAACAGGAAAGCAGGCCCTTGCAGTAAAAAAAAGACACAATGAGGGTACTGCTTAATGCACTGAAAAGAGCACGAGAACAAGTAAGGCACGTGCCAGAGCGAGTAATGCCATGTATTCGTCATGGCTGGAGTTCCATAATCCTTCTGCAAATACTGATAGAATTGCAGCTACGCAAACCCACAGCAGCACCTGTCTACCTGTAGCGTGCCAGGTGCACACACACACACACACACACACACACACACACACACACACACACAACGCAAACACTCCTTGAAAGGACCAGGGCCTCCATGCGTTCCCTCCGTGCGCGCGCGTACATGTTTGTGTTTGTGCCAGATTTTAGCGACACATTAACACCGTGTCACACTTCCAACCCGAAGATCAGAACGAGCTCCAATCTGCCGCAGCTGCTCCTTTCCTCCTTTGTAGTGTCTTTATCTGAGGATGCGTGAACAATGTACAATAAGGACGTCTCAGGATCCGTCCACACGACCCGGCATGTGGACGAACCGAGGTGGTTTTTTTTTTTTTTTTTCAAGGTTAATCATAAACCGGAGCTCTTTCATCTCGATTAATATAACTACTTCATAACTCCATAAAAGTGTGTGTTTTCAGACAACTGATGGCTCGATGTGACATTTATGGCTGCGTGGATTCGGTTAAGGGCCCCTCTTGTGCGCGTTCGAGAGCAGATGAGAAGCACACCGGCATGAGTTCAAAGCCAGCGCCGATGGGGTCAGGATCACGCGCTCACACCCAGACACACACCGTAAAGAAATTACAGCTCAAGGACAACCAACGACCGACCCACCTGTCAATTAGTGTTCAGATTTCCCCTTCCCTTTTCTTTTCTTTTCTTTCTTTTTTTTTCCAACATGCTCACGTTGCTTGCGCCAACGGTTCTCTCCCCCCCCCTTCTTTTGTTCCACATGCTTTTTTTTCTTTTTTTTTTGAGTTTTATTAAAAGGCAATCAAGTTGTTGTTTGTCCTGAATACAAACACAGCAATCTGTGATCAGATAAAGAGCAGAGATAGCGTGGGTTGAACGTGTCCATCTGTAATTACGCACAAAAAAAATACGCATGGAAAAAAGAGCACTCTGTGTGCGCGCAGGCACACGCCAACACACACACACACACACACACACACACACACACACACACTAGTGTCTATCAGTGTCCCATATCCACCCCTGCACCAGGCAGGTGTTTCACAGCAGGCTATATGATACGCTCTTTACCTGTGCACTGATAATGTTGGGGAATGCCCAAGCTCCAGACTTGAAGCCCAGGTTCATAGTCTCCTCTCTCCTCTATCGGACTGTTCCATTCTGGATCTGGCAGGGGTTCCAGACCCTCAGATGTTCCTCTTTCCAGGAGCAAGAGCTGCACTCGGGATAGAGAACCCAGGTCACCAGAGTCACAGCCGACCGTTAGAGCGGCCAGACCGGGACTCAGATCTGTAACGGAGAACACAGAGCCCGACATGTTGCTGCATGCTGGAGATAAGACAGAACAGATTCAAAAGATATACGCTACACTCTTAGAGTAAAAACAGAGCACATCAAGTGTTTCTCAAGTGGTCTTTAGATTTTCGAAGATATTTAGCTTTCTTAAAAGGGTTCTATGTGGAACCCAGCCAGTTGTAAGGTTATACCTAGGACCTTCAAGGGTTCCATAATAGGGACTGAAGTGTAGCATGGGTAAAATCAATCAATTTTTTCCCCCCACAAGCATATATCCTTAGTGTTCTAGAACAAATCTTTTGTCTTAAGAGTGTACATTCTTAGGTATACATTTTTTCGATACTATTCGCCCCCGTGTCATTCCACTTTATTACACATAACTTCATTTATGGACGTTAATGTTTGTATTTCTTTATATGTGTGGATTTCTTGAGTTAATACTGAAGTCTGATGAAAATTTCACGTGAATAGCCTCGTTGGAAATATATTTACTGAAAAAAAATGATGGCGCGTTCCAATACTTATCCCCCCCACTGTATATTAATGTATTTTCTGGAAATATTTGACTGAAAAGTTTAATATTAGTATGTTCCTCGATTTCCTCAGTAATGGCTTACAGTGTTTGTAGTAGTTTACTGTAAACACTAATTCCTTTTTGTCTTAGAGTCTTCATCAATGAGTCATTTTTTTCCTTTAAGTGAAAAAATCGCTCTGCACAAAATATTAGAGGTAGAAGTCACAGGACTGTGTAGTTGAAGTGCCAAATAATAAAATCTTGTATGCAGCATACTATACTGTAGAATGCTATAATATACTGTTCCCACCTATAAGCCATAACATTAAAACCACCTGACTAATATAATGCACAGTAGGTCGACCAAAACCTCTCTGATCTGTCGAATCATGGACTCCACAAGTCCTCTGAAAGTGTGCTCTGGTATCTGGCTCCAAGACTTTAGTAGCAAATCCATTAAGTCTTGTAAGTTGCAAGGTGGGGCCTCCTTGGATCGGACTTATAAGTCCAGCACATACCACAAAGGCGCAAGTATAATAAGATCTAGGGAATTTGGAGGCCAAATCAACACCTTGTGTTTGAGGAACACTTTGTGATGTTCCTCAAACCGTTCCTGAACTGTTTTTGCAGTGTGGCAGGGTGCATTATCCTGCTGAAAGAGGCCACTGCTGGTATACCATTGCCATGAAGGAGTGTACTTGATCTGCAACAGTGTTTAGGTAGGTGGTACGTGTCAAGTAACATCCACACGAATGCCATTACTGAGGTTTCCCAGTAGAACAATGCACAGACCATCACACTGCCTCCGCCAGCTTGCTTTCTTCCTATAGTGCTGCCATCTCTTCCCCAGGTACACGACGCACATGCACCCGGTCGTCCACGTGATGTAAAACAAAACGGTATTCATCAGACCAGGCCACCTTCTTCCATTGCTCCATGGTCCAGTTCTGATGCTCACGGGCCCATTGTAAGTGCTTTGAACAGTAAACAGGTGTCAGCATGGGCACTCTGACCAGTCTGCGGTTATCCAGCTCCATACACAACAAGCTGTGAGACACTGTGTGTTCCGACACCTTTACTTTTTTCAGCAAGATGTGCTACGGTAGCTCTTCTGTGGGATCAGACCAGACGGGCTGGCTTTTGCTCCCAACGAGGATCAATAAGTCTTGGGCTCCCATGACCCTGTCGCCGGTTCAGCGGTTGTTCTCCTTTGGACCATTTTCGGTAGGTACTAACCACAGCATACCAGGAACACCCCATAAGACCTACCCAGACCTACCCAGTTGTCTAGCCATCACATCTCTGACCCTTATCAAAGTCACTCAGATCCTTACATTTGCCCATTTTTCCTACGTCCAACACATCAACTTTGAGAATTGACTGTTCACTTGCTGCCTAATAAATATATCCCACCCCTTTACAGGTGCCACTGAAAGGAGATACTCAATGTTATTCACATCAGCTGTCAGTGGTTTTAATGCTTTGGCTAACTGGAGTATACTAGTACATTATGCAGATATACAACAACGGTGGGGGTGGGGGTGGGGGGCAATTACTGATTTTAGCCAAGACAAATGAAGACTGGTGCCATACATTTATTATTTTTTTAAATTGCTGTAGTTTCTTTATTTACAGAAGTATCAAATAATTGTTGTGCTCTTGTATAATCATGTCTGACCTCAGTTGCATGTTCATTATAATACAGCTTCACGGAAACCCTTTGTTTTGATTAAATGCAGACAATAAATACAAAAACATTGAAAGTCTCTAAGCACCTAAGCTAACAGTCACACCCTAAGGTGCGATGGTGAGCTTCTTGCCCAAGCAAATCACCTGCGTTCTCTTTTACAGGGCGTGGTCTGTCAATCAAACCGCGCCTCAGTGCCCAAGAGTGTTGCTCTGACCGAGGAGGGATTAAGTGTGGCTGACTTTTTCACCTCAGGCTACTGTTTTCACCTCGTTAAGGCTGAAAGTGTGCGAGTGTGTTCGTGTGTGTGTGTGTGTGTGTGTGTGTGTTTGCAAACAGTCTCGATGTGTGATGAAAAGAACGAGAGTGATGACGCTCACTTTCAGTTCGGCGATATTAAACCCTTCATTATTTGCTATTGTAATAAAAGACAGCAAATACTTCCATGTAAAAGTTTGTTACAGATGTATGTATTTGTCTAGAACCGATTCTCCTCCACAGATTTTGACTAGACCATGACTGCAGAACGATCTTTTTAGCCGCTGAGAACTTGTAAAGGTTGTGTTGTCATTGAAAAAAACACAAGTAAAAATTTCCTGAATGTACACACAGATGATATAGATGTGCTCAAAGAGCTACACAACCATATGTAGAAATCAGACAAGTTTCACAGTGCATATAAGCTGTGGTAGAAATAAGTGTCATTACTGTATAATGAATCAGCTAGTGATTTTGAGGTTCTTGACAGATGGACCAGTTGACCTGTAAGACCTTTCCAATGTTCTTGCTAAATGTAAAAGATGACCTTTTAGGTGTAGCTTAGTAAATTAACCTTAGCTGTGTTTAATTGGACTGACAGTACACCAAAATACAAAGAGTAAGCTTAGAGGCTTCTCTCTCTCTCTCTCTCTCTCTCTCTCTCTCTCTCTCTCTCTCTCTCTCTCTCTCTCTCTCTCTCTCTCTCTCTCTCTCTCTCTCTCTCTCTCTCTCTCTCTCTCTCTCTCTCTCTCTCTCTCTCTCTCTCTCTCTCTCTCTCTCTCACTGTCTCTCTCTCTCTCTGCCTCTCTCTTGGTCTGTCTGTCTGTCTCTCTCTCTCTCACTGTCTCTCTCTCTCACTCCTCTCTCTCTCTCTCTGCCTCTCTCTCGGTCTGTCTCTCTCTCTCTCTCTCTCTCTCTCTCTCTCTCTCTCTCTCTCTCTCTCTCTCTCTCTCTCTCTCTCTCTCTCTCTCTCTCTCTCTCTCTCGGTCTCTCTCTCTCTCTCTCTCTCTCTCTCTCTGCCTCTCTCTCTCTCGGTCTGTCTCTCTCTATCTTTCTTTGAAACAAGCATGGTGGTCAGAAGGTCATGTCATGGGGTCAGATTGTTAAGTCAGTTAAACACCTTCTAACACCTTGTTAAAGATCTGGAGGAAATCCTCAGGGAGAATTCAGTCCAGGTAAAGCCCTTCTTCATGAATCACTAACCAGTCACACAATCTTGAACAAACACAGTTTTTTTTTTCATGAGGATTAAAGTAGGAACAGCAATCAGATTTAAAACAGTGTTAGCATTCGGCTATGTCACTGGCATAATGACTAGAGCAGATCCTAGTAATGAAGTTTAAAGAAAAGCACAGGGGTTTTGAGCACTGTAGCCTGTACTTCTTATCAAAAACAACAGCCAAATAACTTTAACTTAACTTAAATATGTTTTTTTTTTTTTTGTTTTAAGGAAGCAACCCTATGTGTGGGATTTGACATGGTGTATAATAGATAGTAACATTTTAGGAATATTTAACTGATTAAATGCTAGGCAGTTGACATGGTAGCACATCATTTTAAGAAAGAGTTCTTTGATTTCACTCATCGAGAGACCCTTTGAAGATTCTGTGTTGAACTACAACTGATGGTGTCTTTTTCAGAGAAGCTAGCAAGTAGAACTCTGAGAAGCTAAGAAAGCTTAGGAACCTGTGAGGAACGTATTCTTTAAGAATGTAGTGCTGGAGTCCTCCTGTCATGATGGTTCATAATGGTTGCTCCCATTACACCTGACTGAACACCTGACCTTGTTAATAATCCGCTTGAATAAAGCTACCTATGTAGGTGTAGTGCAGGTGTATCTATGGTATAGGTATACTTGTGGTAGGTGGATGGTGATGTGTCTATGGTTTGGATAAATCTTCCTGTGGTAGGTGAGGTAAAGATGTATCCATGGATTGAATAAGTCTAACAGTGGTAGGAAGCTGTATCGGTTGCTTGGATAAGTCTACCTGTGGTAGGCAAGTTGAAGGAGTCTACCTGTGGTAGGTGAGGTGATTTCCATGTCACTACAGTCGGCACGATCCAAGGATTGACAGGACACACTTCGAGGTGCTGTACCCTCCAGCTCAGCAAACATGTCCGACTGAGACCAGCTTATTGGGGAACTGAGAGATGCTCTTGACCCTTGACTACCTGAAACAACCCAAATCACAACATCTAA
The DNA here is from genome assembly GCA_012411365.1 of Ameiurus melas. NCBI lineage: Eukaryota > Metazoa > Chordata > Actinopteri > Siluriformes > Ictaluridae > Ameiurus > Ameiurus melas. The sequence goes on along the minus strand of CM022766.1, from coordinate 22,875,945 downwards.
TGACCTCGCTTCTGTATATGTATAAGTGTGTGCTGCTGGAACTAGTGTATCAGGCACAGCAGTGTTATTATTTCTTTTCTTTTTTTTTTTTTTTACAGTGGTACATTATTAAACACATACTCTTGGTCCACCTTGGAGATGTACACTTGGAGACTTTTCAGTGCACAATGTGTGTAAAACCGGTGCTTTAAATGGTCCATCATTGAAATGTTATCTCACCAGTGGTGGTACCTTTCTATAAATGGACGGGATGGGAAGGGACAGCCATGACTGGGAAGTCCTAGACGCACATCTAGCAAATGGTTTCTTTGTGTCTTGCTAATTCATTTCTGGACTCTGCATACAATTTCTAGTTATGTGTTCTAATTGCAAGGGTGCAACCTACCACAGATATAAATATCTTATACAGCCCCACCCACACACATGCACCCTTCTGTTATTTTTCAAAAGCAAGCCTCACCACTCAAACACACAAGAGAGGGCATTGATGCTTCAAAGCATATTGTTGTTGTCAAGTTGGCAATCATCTTTAGCGAACTGCTCCTCAAGACCATTTCACTCCATGCTAGCGAGGAGCATCTGGCTTGTGTATGCGCACGTCTTCCTTTATGTGTGTAATATGTTTGTGTATGAGCTATAGAGGGTCAATGGGTCATTTTGGATAGACCCATACACATCCATACAATGTTTCCTCTTTCTCTCTGTCTCTTCTGCTGTCTCTCTTGTTGGCCACACAGTGTGGCTGTCAGGGTCAGCGTGTGTGGCAGGGAGATTCAGAGTGATGGGGGTCCCTTTCATTGTCAAGGACAGTTACACGCTGGAGGGGACACTGAAAGAGGTCACGCCAGGGTCGGTCGCTGACTGTCGGGCCATGGCATTGGAAAACAGAGTCCAGGGGCAACACAATGACCCTGGAGTCTGTCTTAGAGAGGGTACACACTAGCACACAAACTGAGCACCCAGCCACTCCCCCACACACATACACCAGGGTGACAAGAGAGAAAAAGGTCGGCAACTTCCACCCTCCAGGCATTGACACTCATGCCTTTGCCAAATCCTGTCATCTGGTCTTTTTCTAGAAAATTCTTACATTACGATTTTACTTACATTCTAACTAACTGTATAGAATCTTTAAAATTTGGATTACTCATCTTCATCAATTGTTAGAATCATTTGAATATAAGAGGAACATGTCACCGGGCTACAAGTGACCATTCTTCCAACACCAAAAAACTTTTTACACAAAGAACAGTGGACAGCCTGCTCTGAAAGGGGCAAATTCCCATCACAAGTTCTCAATTGTCCTGCTCTTTCAAAAAGTCCCAGACTCTAGTCAGACATCAACGGGCCGGCTCTTTATCCCAATCGGGAACGGTAAATTAGTGCGAGGAGGGCGTCCGAGAGGTACGCCAATAGCTGACACTCGCACACTGTTCTCCCGTCAGCAGGGTGGCGGTCAGCGTGGATTTATGACTGCTTGCTCCACACGATCCTTCTTTCAACACGAGAAGAAAAAGAGACTGAGAGAAGTCAAAAAAGCCAGTAAGGGGAGAATGCCGGAGCCTGGGGCTTGAGGAGATGTATAAGGGGCCGTGGCTACCTCTTATAGACCCCCCCATCTCAAGCTTTCCTATTGTAGAAGACTGACTGCTTTGATTCAAACTGGGGATTCAAATAGTACAAGCTCAAGTGTTCTTTAAGAAAATCCCTCAAACCCACAATTTTCATAAAGGACAAAAAAGAAAAGCCCTCCCCATGATATTTGTGACATGGTGGTAGTGGACAAAACCGTGATGTGCACTGCATCGAGTGATCTTTCACCCTTTTGTGTCTGAATGTTTAGTTACGCTTGGCACAATACACCCCCGAGTGTGTCTATGAATATACACAAGTCCAGCAGAGGATCAAGACATACAGGTTCATAATGGCACAGTATGAAAGTCATATATGTAGGGACAGTCCTGGTTAAGCTAGAGATGCTTACCTCTCTGAGGCGTGATTGGAGGAAGTATAGGCCAGCGGCAGGTTTTCCAGTCAGAACGAACATCCAGCTGAGAAGCAGATGCCAGTCTGGATCGAGAGTCTAGATATTCAGGGCAAGGGCTTGGAGCTCCATTAACACCTGTATGTGTAAGTTGATTAGGGTGTGGGGTTTCCCTCACTAGAGGACCTTCAACCTGAATAATTGGAGTTTCCTTTAAGGTTTCTGGATGGCTGGTATTCTGAGGTTCTTGGCTAAGGGAACTCAGGTTTTTGGAGAGAGATGATAGACTAGAGGTTGGTGGGGAGCAAGAGGCCAATACTGCTCCATCAAGAGAGCTGAAGCAAAGATCAGACAAGGATGAGGAACAGGCCTCAAGGTCATCATTGTTGATATCATCACCATCCTCAGCATCTCCATCTTCACCATCAGAGTCATCAGTCTGATTTGCTAGAAGTAGTAGAGAAACAAACATGCAAGTACTTATCCACAGTTCACGATTTACATTGACAAATCAGGGATGATATGTGTTGTAATATTCTGTGATCTCATAGATGTCCATCCATAGAAGCACTTTTGTACCGTTCAGTCTATTTAAAATCCATATTGTCTCTTTTCCTAGCCAAGAACATCATTGAATCAAAAATTGGTGACATCCCACCAAATGGTCTGGAAAAATCATGATATAGTGTATAGAGTATGTACCTGGTGATATTTTTGACAGTAGAAACACTTTTGGAACACTAAGTCATTAAACGCTGCTATTGTTCATCTGTCTGACAATGCCTTCTTTCCAGAAACCATAAAGGAAACACTAAAGGAAGTATATCCGGAAACTACATTTTTAATTGACAGAATGGTACAGAAGTGCTTCTATGGACAAAATCAAGGATATCTCACCAGGTTGTTCTTGAAAATGCACAAGTACATTACAATGATTGATTTAGAGGTAGTTCAAGAGGATTGTACCTGAAGGTACATTGGATAGGCTGCTGTTCAGGTTGGTGCTATAACTAAATTGACTGGATGCTGGACGACTCAGGTCTGAAAGAGAATCCGGAGTCATAGGAGTCATTGGTGTTAGAGGGGTCACAGGGGTTGATGGGGTGCCAGGAGTCATTGTCATTGGTGTCACTGCTTCACATTTCGGCTCTTCATAGTCCTCATAGTCGATTTGTGGGGAGGAGGGCCCAGTCAATGTAACCTCTCTATGACTTACTCCATCTTCCCGCTTTATTGTAGTGTGTTCTGAGTTTGGAGAGTGAACATGGAAAGACTGGAACTTGTCTGGGTTTGTTCCCGACTGGACAGACAGTGTTGGAGAGAGCACAGGGCCTCTAGAAACCACGCTTGGATGAGGAGATGCTGGCACACTGGGAAGCATCACAGAGAAGTGCTGTAGGGAATTTCTCTGAGTTTCTGAAAAGACAGAAAGACACCAATAAGTCATTTTCTAATGAACGGATAAGCATATGGAGAAATTCTGGCTTCGGACCAAAAACGGCTATAATTGCGGAACAGGAAACAAAAGGTGCTAGAGTTTCTCTAAAGAAATGTTGTGAACAGAAAGGCCCGGGAATAAATAGCGTATCAGACTCTTACTCCAGCTGTCTCATACGGAGATGGACCCGCTCAGCCGTCCTACAGGCTGTCCGGCACAAGACATCACACACACACACACACACACATTGCCTTAATGAAAGGCATTGTTCAGGGTGCACAAAGAGAGGTCCTGAATAATTATCATGGGGGTCCTTTGCGAGGGTCAGGCAGAAAGCGTATTCATCATCATTTCCAGCTAAAAGGGAGAGGGATGAGGCCGGGGCACTGACATTTCTCTTCGCCACTCCGCTGAGACACAGAGCAAACAGCCTTTTGCCTGCTGGGAGCCCCCTACTCTCCAGATTCATCCTGGACACCCCTCTCAAAATGCTACTGCTTTTCCAGGAGCAGCTGTCCAGTTCCCAACTTAGTATGCAGAGGCTCTAAGATATGGTAATGACCACTTGTGATCACTATATGAAGGAAATCGTTCTCATAATTGGGCACCCCCAACAAACTAATTATGGTCAGAGTGACAGCGAAAGCAAACAAATGAGCTTTCATTTGTGACTCTCCGTCGCCTCGACGGGATTTCAGATGTCCGGATATGATCAATATGTGCTATCACACAACACAGTTTCGTATTTTTTGATGCCTTTGATGTGTTTTTTATTGCTATTCTAATTTGTCCCACTCATCAATCTGATCACGGGATAATGAAATGTTTAACGTCATACACGATGTGTCATCTTTGTAGAACAGCGGCACAAAGCACACTTGAACGTTCCAGTCATACAGTCCAACCGAAGAGTCAAAGCAGCAAGAGTGAGCTTGATAGATGGACGGAGCAATATATAGATGGGCGGATGGATGGATGGAGGGGATGGAGCCCACATTTCTGCACTGCCCTATGCACAATACCCTTGACTTCTCCATCTGTCACAGTCCCACACCACAAGTGTGAGTGCCTCTGTGTGTGTGTGTGAACGACATGTGTCATAGCACCCTGTTACAGCCCTCCCTTCACACACACACACACACACACACACACACACACACACACACACACACACACACACACACACACACACACACACTCCTTGGGGAGCTGAAGGCAGGTTGGGTCGATTGTGAGGGCCTCCAAGCACCATATGGCTGTATAATTAGTTTTGGCCCGTGGTGTACTGCAATGCCCTGATCTCTGCTCTCTTTCCAGCTTGCACTCAAACACATAGTCCCGCAGGGTTCTAACGGCAGAGGCTACACAAATACCTTTACATCATTACATTGTGCCTGGGCAGAGGTAGCATTTAATATTAGTCTCTTGGGTATATACAAATACACATAACAACATGTATGATGTTTTCATGTATGTTTTTGAAACCCATACAGATATGACATATACGGTCATATTCCGAATTATATAATAAAGATATACTGTATATTTCCATATATGTGTATTATACCATATAGAAGCATATAGAAACATATATCATTGTAATTCGATGTTTGAATTCTGAATTAAAAATAACAAAAGTACATTTGACCACAGGTGTTTTGCCGCATTTATACCACATGAATTTGCCGGCATCATTTTTATATTTACATTTATGGCATTTGGCATTTGGCGCTTTGAAGTTTCTATGAATAAATACATGCTGATACTGGTTCACTAGGTTACAGACTAAGAACAACATCAGTCTTAACACTCTGTTGGGAGGTAATATAGTAAGAAAATACAGAATTTGTAAAAAATAAATAAATAAATAAATAAATAATAATAATAATAATAAATAATTAAATAAATAAATAAAATTTGAAAACATTTTTTTATCCGTTTATAGTTACATTTAATGTTGTGTGACGTCAATGACCAAAATTTTGATCCTATTCTAACTTATGTTATAGCAGCTATAAACAGTCGTTCCCTCATCAGTCTCTCTCTTTCTCTCTCTCTTGAAGTTAATAACAAACAAAGCTTGTCATGTTACAGAGAAACCGTAATAATAATGTAAACTCCTTTATCCTGATGATTTCGGAAAACAAAGCAGTGACACTGGAGACGCCTTCTATAAACGTGAAATAAACGCCTCCTTGCAGAAAACTTCATCATTTTAACATTTACATGCTGTAAAAAACTAAGTTTATGTTGAGCGTCCAGCATACCAGGCCATATGTAAGTTGTTACTATAGAAACGATAAAGTATTAAATCCTGCTATTTATTTGACGCATCGAAGATCTTTCAAAGGCTTTCACAAACAGATCCAAACCCAGGTTGTGAGTGTATCTCACCTTGCTGTCTTGACAGTTTTGGTGCATGGAGGATCTTCATCGGAGGTCTTGGTAGACGGTGTGTGCGTGGGAAGTACGGCGGTCTGATCAGGCTGGGACACGCCCTCATGTGAGCCTCAAAACGTGAACATGGGGGTCGAGGTTCCTCGTTATGGAAGACATCCTGTAGGAATAATAGAGAAGTAATTATGTGAGTGTCTTGTGTAATTAGGTGCGTTTTAAGTAATTATGCGAGTCAGAGGTGTAATTTGGGGTGGATTTCTCCCTTTGAACCCAGATGGAATATTTCCCAGTTCCAAATCCTTTATTTGTGGATGGTAGACATAACACACACAGAGCACAGGTGGGTATGGACATCATTGCAGTGCAATTATTGCACAAAAAGGTATGGTCAAATAATATTTTTACGTATACACTGTTATGTCATGCTGATGTCCATAAAAGGTCAAGGGAGTCATCGGTACAATTTTAGATATAAATGCTCCAAACAGAAGATGAATTCATCTCTTAGTTTGTTTACGTTTCTGTTTGAAAGCTAGCTAGCTACACTTGGAGCTCAGGGACATCGAGGTGATGTCAGGTTTACTGAAAGAAGAGAAGACGAGAACATCTTGTTTTATAAGATAAAATGTCATGTTCCTTATAACTAGAATAGAATATTACTGTTTAAATCATTTTCTGTGGTATTTTATAGCAACATTATAATTTTGCTAATATTGGTTGATGGTAGATGGTTGATTTGGTAAGACTGATAGATGGTTGATTTGGTAAGATAGGTTGATGGTAGATTTGGTAAGACGTGTTGATGGTAGATTTGGTAAGTCTGGTTGATTTGGTAAGATTGGTTGATTTGGTAAGATTGGTTGATAGTAGATGGTTAATTTGGTAAGACTGGGTGATTTGGAAAGACTGGTTGATGGTAGATTTGGTAAGACTGGGTGATTTGGAAAGACTGGTTGATGGTAGATTTGGTAAGACTGGGTGATTTGGAAAGACTGGTTGATGGTAGATTTGGTAAGACTGGTTGATTTGGTAAGATTGGTTGATAGTAGATGGTTGATTTGGTAAGACTGGTTGATTTGGTGTGCCCTGCGATGGACTGGCACCGTGTCCAGGGTGTACCCCGCCTTGTGCCCGATGCTTCCTGGGATAGGCTCCAGGTTCCCCGTGACCCTGAAGCAGGAATAAGCGGTTGAAGATGGATGGATGGATGGTTGATTTGGTAAGATTGGTTGATAGTAGATGGTTGATTTGGTAAGACTGGTTGATTTGGAAAGACTGGTAGATGGTAGATGGTTGATTTGGTAAGACTGGTTGATTTGGTAAGATTGGTTGATAGTAGATGGTTGATTTGGTAAGACTGGTTGATGGTAGATTTGGTAAGTGTGTTATGGTACGTGGTGGTTGATTTGCGTGAGTTGGTTGTATAGTTTTTTTTAAGATTTTATATAGATGGTTAATTTGGTAAGACTGGTTGATTTGGAAAGACTGGTAGATGGTTGATTTGGTAAGACTGGTTGATAGTAGATGGTTAATTTGGTAAGACTGGTTGATTTGGAAAGACTGGTAGATGGTTGATTTGGTAAGATTGGTTGATAGTAGATGGTTAATTTGGTAAGACTGGTTGATTTGGAAAGACTGGTAGATGGTTGATTTGGTAAGACTGGTTGATAGTAGATGGTTGATTTGGTAAGACTGGTTGATGGTAGATTTGGTAAGACTGGGTGATTTGGAAAGACTGGTTGATGGTAGATTTGGTAAGACTGGTTGATTTGGTAAGACTGGATGATGGTAGGTGGTTGATTTGGTAAGACTGGTCAGTAGATTATTTAAACATCAAATTCATGACATCAATGCTTCTACTAGTGGTCAGAAAGTTCTCAAACCCCATTACCACCAAGCTGCCACTTGGGCCCTTGAGCAAGGCTCTTAACCATCAAATGCTCAGTCGTATAAAATGAGATAAATGTACGTCGCTCTAGATAAGGGTGTCTGCCAAATGCCCTAAATGGTAATGTAAAGTCAGATTGTGATTAAATTTTTTTTAGCGTATTTCATCACCCACCAAAATATATTCCAGGCTACATCACTGATGTGTGCCATAGTAGAGCGAGTGCTTTTTTACATACCCATGAGGCCCTGTGTCTGCTTCATGAACATGATGTTTGATGCTTGAGTTTGAAATCTTTTTGGCCAAATGACCCCAAGTGGTCATTAAGAATGTTGCATGGCCTCTGCATTTTGTTTTTCTTCACATTATTGGCCATCACACTTGCAAATCCATATTCGGAAAAATGTTTCTGCATATTCTTGTATTCTGTTGTTCCACTTAGTCAGAGCCAATCAATTTTGTCGTAGAAATTGTGGACACAGACGGACAGAGATATTTGTCCAATTATATCACTGAATACGACTAAAATAGGACGTACACATTTTCAATCTATTCACATTCATGTTTCCGTGTTAAAATCTGGCTTAGATAATCATAATAATCCTTGGTAAAAAATAAATATATAAATAAACAACACAAAAGAGGAAATCAACTGGATCTTCACATGAGTTTGCTGTTTGTGTTTTATCCACGCTTGTCTGTTTTATACCAGGACGTCCATTTATATTCCTTTCAATTCATCCTTCTGGCCTTTTCCTCTGATTGTGTGTGTGTGTGTGTGTGTGTGTGTGTGTGTCAATAAAAGAGCAACGGCGCAAATGCATTGTTTTTCCAATGCTTCCTGGTTACGTTTCTTCCTCACCCACGACACAATATTCTAGAAAAAAACCCCACCATGCTCAGGTTCGAGACCAAAGTGTTATAGTACTGCTTTCTTTAGTGCCCCCTTGTGCTGAGGGGATGAAATGAGTCCACGTGAGACTTTTTGTCCACGTGGGTCACTTTGAATCCCTCGGTCCCTTTTTTGCTATCTTTTACACAAACACACACCACTCCTTTCTGTACCGTTCATCTTCAATGCAAACCTTTAAAACCGTGGCTGATGTGAGGAGACCAAAGCGAGGAAGTCTGTTTGGTGAATATCAGGGTGATGATGAGCTGGGCTGGGGCCACACACACACACACACACACACACACACACACACACGTGCTGCCTTTGATTAATTTCCTTCTCCTCTGCCATTTACTCACCAAACAGACTAAAGACGGAAGCACACACACAAACATCGACCTGAACCCCCGCCTATTAAAATCTATTCACATACACAGTTTGCTTGTGCGATTCATATTGTGTTCACATTGTTTAGAAAATCTCTCTCTCTCTCTCTCTCTCTTTGCCTTCTTTGCTCCACCCAGATGTTTCAGGTACTTGAAGAGTCTCTTAAGCTCGCATCTGTGCTTGACTGTATGTGTCCTTTGTTTGGTGAAAGCAGACAGGTGTCCTACTGCCTGTTACCTGTCACAAAACAGGCCCCGACCTGCCCGACCAGAGGAGATCACACACACACACACACACACACACACACACACACATCTCATCATTCCCTTTATTTCTCCTGAATCGACTGACAGTAATTTGTTCAGCAAACATAGTTAGGTCAATCTTAGATAACTGCTTTTTTTGTGTTCTCATTGTCTCTTGCCCCTCTCTCTCTCTCTCTCTCTCTCTCTCTCTCTCTCTCTCTCTCTCTCTCTCTCTTTGTGTTTGTTAACATTTTACCCTTCTGTAGCCATGCTATCGGACAAATTCTCTATTCTGCTCAAACGTTTGCATTAATACGCTTCTTATTGTCTAAAGCAGCAGCTTACACATCAGCTCCTCATAAACACGTGTAATAGTTGATACGGTGTAAATATGTTACGTAAATATGTTTTCTATGACGAGATGCGTCTCTAACATTTTACGGAAGGAGTCTCCAGTGTCTGCGCTTCGTACCAGTCCAACCTGAACGTTTAAGCTGTCCGACATTTTTCAGGACAGATGGGTTCCGATTTGTATAATTACATAGTAAGCGTCCATTTTACCGTCTGATTCAGATCAAGAGATAGTAAGGGAACGGCCAGGTTATAACTGCTATAGCGTAAGTGATCGGAGGAAGTTATTTCGTTAGACATTCCGCAATATTAAATGCAACTATAAATGGATAAAAATGATGACAAAAATACATTTTGTTGTTTGTTGTTGTTGTTGTTGTTGGCGAATTGCTGTGATACAGATGCTGTGATTGTATTTGTTCAGCAATTTCTTTGTATTCTGCCAATTATTAGCTATTAGTTACTATCATGCTACCTAGTGTTCCTTGGTTCTTTAGCGAAAAGTGACAGTTGGTATAAGTTAGCAATCAGTGTGCGACTTCAGGCACCGATTTTCACGTTAAGCCGGCTTTACACTCCGCAGTTCTAATCGTCAAGCTGACGTTTATGTTTTCTGCGCGCGATGATTTCCCGATCACGTTAAAAACGAAACGTCGTCATTTCCTTTCACCGTTAGAGGATCTTTAGGGTATAATCGGACACGGAGGGAGACACGTTATCGCACAGTCTCTTATAGAATTGAACCTGGATTGGGTACGGTGTGAAAGTGAAGAATCCTAAAGTCTAACTTTCCCTCAGAGATTCTATTGAGACCTCAGATCTAATGCTATGCTAACATAGTGGGCTACAAGGTTTTTTAGCAGGAAACATCATGACCTCCTGGGGTCATGCAACCCACACACACACACAAAAAGACACGCAATACACACACACACACCCAGGGCCTTAATGTCATTATCTGAGTGTCGTTCGTGTCGAGCGGCTTTCTGACAAGAGACGTGGAGCAGCACACATGCATGAATGTAGCGTGTCCATTAGCCCGGGTCCATCCAGCCAGATGGCCCTAAGTGAAGAGAGGCCTGCATGCATGCGCGTCCTCAGCCCGTCTCAACACACACACATACAAACACACACACAGTTTTAATGATACTGCCTCTGTATGAACCCTTTGGCGAGTGCAGGATGGAGGACGGAGGGTGGGGTAGGACGAGCCAAACAGAAGCGTGTCTCTGTCTCTGCGTCTGCAGCCGAACAGAGGATTTCTCTCACAGAGGCCTGATGTCCACAAAAGCCAGGCTTAGCGCTAACAAGGTTAAACCCCGCTGAAAAAGAGTGACTTTTTCAATCAGCCAGATTTGTGTTTCTGCCCTGCGCCGTAATTAGCTTTGCTACGGGACGCAGGGGGAGCGAGAGATGAGGAGAGGAGAAGGAGGAAAGGAAAAGAGGCGAGCGCTGGAGGAGGAGATCAAGGGGTGAGAGACAGACAGACAGAGAGAGAGAGAGACAGAGAGAGAGAGAGAGAGAGAGAGAGAGAGAGATGACAGTGAGGAGCATTGTAGCGCTGCTCAGATCGGGAGGAGTAAATCTGATTAGCCGCTCGTGTCAGATGCAGCTTAGCATTCATGGCAACTTTCTACTTTCTGCCTCGCCAGACTATTTTTTTTTCTCCCTCCGTCTTTCTCTTTTATTCTTTCAGCATTTGTCATAAATCCATCCCGTATTCGGTTCTTCACATGAAATGCTCTCGTGGGCGACATAGATATCTTTGAAAAAAAAATCCCATTCTTTTCTTTCCAGATCAAATCCGTGTCACGCAGCGGAGACGAGCATTTATCCGAGGCCTCGCTTCTGTATTTGCCCACCTGTGTGTGTGTGTGTGTGTTATTACTTTCAGTGCACTGTATTCACTGCTCTTTTGGCTCACTAGTACCTTAGCAATGTCCTCCAAGTGCCACACGGCATCCAGGGACACTGTAACCACGGAGACAGTGAGCTATGATGGGAGTAGGTGGGTCAACAAGCCTCTCGTGATAGACTGTTTGGAGTGAGTCGGGGTGGCGAGGGTCAGCGGGGTGATTTAGAGAACATCTTGAGTTATAGAGGGGTGTGTATGTCTTTTGTGTGTGTGTGTGTGTGTGTGTGTGTTTATTGTGTTTTATTGAATATTTGAGTTACATCCCTGCTGAAATAAACAATAGAAACCATCATAGAAATCCTAATGGTTTCCATGACAAATACCATTAAAAGCCATCAGCTAACCATGAAAACCATTACCGGTCCTTAATGGTATCCACTCGACAAAACATGCCAGCAGTAGAAGGTGACGAGATACCAGTAGAGATCTACAGGGACCATTAAAGTTTCCATTAGAACAGATACAATTCCCATTATAACCAATAAAAACATTACAAATTCTACAAGGGCTCCTTTTGTGATTGTGTATATATATATATATATTTGCATGATTTATATAGTACTATACAGCTGAGTGCAAATGTTTATGCACCCTTCCTTTAACATTATTAACACTAGCAAGGCTTTCACACATGGTTCTGATGTTGTGCAGATGTTTTTGATTACCACATGACGGTTTTTCACATGTAAACATAACCCTTACTTGGGTTTACTTGAGTTCACACTGGCATAATTACATGTCGAAAAACAAACAAAAACAAAAAAACTTTGATTTCGGAATCGTTCCGACTTCATGGTTCCGTCTTCGTTCATGATCATAAATAACAAACAATTTTTGAACAAAAAATTTACCTCTTGAACGTTTTATAAATAACGACGACTTTCAGATCGTTTGCTGTTTGTTTGTTTTTTACCTCTACTAACTTCACGGACATTTATTTTCCCACATTCTGCTTGCGCCTTTATGTTTATTTCCCCCATGTGTTCAAAGATGAAAAGGTCGTGTTCGCTGTTTTCTTTTTGATTTTTGACTTGCGTCTGAGTTTGAACTTTTTGCCTGCTTTGTTTTATTTGTCATTAGATGACTTGATGATGCAAATGTACCCTATGTGGATATATGTGTCTGTATGTGGCTGTGTGATAAGTGTGTGTTCATTGTCTGTGTCTTTGGATGCGAGGGGTTTTGTGTGTGTGTGTGTGTGTGTGTGTTTTTGTGTGTTTGTGTGTGTGGCATTTGCGGATGTAAAAGAGTCTGTAAGGAGCTGGGAGGATCTTTGTCCCTCGCCTCGCTGTTTGTTTAACCAGAGGCCAAGACAGGAAGCCAGCCCACACAACTCCTCCGTCACCATGACAACGCCTCTGTTGACTGTGGCACATTTAGCCCTGAGCTGCTTCTGAAGGAAGAGACTACTGAGGACAGGGACAGTTTGTCTCTCAGTGTGTGTGTGTGTGTGTGTGTGTGTGTGTGTGTGTGTGTGTGTGTGTGTAAGGGAACCACAGTCTGTTTAAGTAGTTCAGATTTATATATATTCAGTTTTGTGATTACTGAACTGCTATGAAAGTTCTATAAGTTTAATAAGGACGAGATTTTGCACTTTTGAGAAGTCAGAGGTAAAAGGAATGGACTAGCCGCCATGTTTACAAGCAATATAGGAGGAATAAAAGCCATTTTTCACTCGAATACGGTACAAGTCAGAAATGAATTAATGATTGGTTCTCAAAACGGCATAAACCTTGACGACTGTCGCGTGCCAGTCTATAGAGCACTTTATTATTTAGGTTTAATCATTTGTATAGATGTTCTATATATTCTATAATACATACAGTATTATTATTGAGTTTGTGTTATGGCTCAGATAGATTTAAAAATTCATGCTTTCAGAATAACTTTGTCACTCGTAATGGTTGAGTTTTTCATTTAATTAAGTTTTCATTTTCTTTTTTTTACATAAAACACAAATACTTTATTTAAAGGTAGATAGATTAGATATGATAGATAGATAGATAGATAGATAGATAGATAGATAGATAGATAGATAGATAGATAGATAGATAGATAGATAGATAGATAGATAGATTAGATATGATAGCTAGATAGCTAGATAGATAGAATAGCTAGATAGATAGATAGATAGATAGATAGATAGATAGATAGATAGATAGATAGATAGATAGATAGATAATAGATAGATAGATAGATAGATAGATAGATAGATATTTTAGATAAATAGATAGATAGATAGATAGATAGATAGATAGATAGATAGATAGATAGATAGATAGATAGATAGATAGATAGATAGATAGATAGATATAGATAGATAGATAGATAGATAGATAATATATTAGATATGATAGATAGATAGATAATAGATAGATATGATAGATAGATATATATAATTATTATATTTTTGTAAATATATATATTTTTATAAAAATTATAAAATAGATTTATAATTTATTTTTATATTTTAATTAATATATATATATATAGATAGATAGATAGATAATAGATAATTAATATGATAATAATGATAGATAATAATAATTTATTAGATAATAATAATTTGATAATAGATAGATAGATAGATAGATAGATAGATAATAGATAGATATATATTGATATGATAATAAATATAGATAGATAGATAGATAGATAATTAGTAGATAGATAATAGTATATTAGATAGATAATAATAATAGATAGATAGATAGATAGATAGTTCTTTGTCAAGGTTTTAGCATGCTCAGTTCCTGTCGAAATATAAACAATTCTAGTTTCAGTAAAAAAAAAAAATACAAATAAACACATGATGTACGTGCAGATAAACTATTACACTAATAATCTTGCGGTCAGAGTGTTACCATGCTCACTGTGTGATGATGACTTCCTCTGTCCCACAACACTGCTCTGTTGACGAAGGAGAAATAACAAGATGGCGCCTGTGAAGAAAAAAACCCGTTGCTTTTTAAATACACACTTTCAAGGAGATTTTTTTTTTTTAGATTTTTTTTTGTTAATCTAGCAATTATTGAAAATGGAAAAGAAATAAAGACCCTCCTACACACACACATACACACACACACACACACAAAATACAGCGTGCATCATAGACCTTCTTCTCAGTGCATCAATTACCCCTCTGTCCAGCTTGTGTGCCCTGAGTTGAATCTCAAAAGCTACGCTGTCCACCTTAATCATCATCCGGTCAGCTCTCTGTGACCCTCGCAGCTAAAACCATACTCTGCTGGACGACTCTTTCTTTCTGCCTTTCTTTCTCCTCACTCTGATCTGTTCCCATCTGTCAGATGGGACAACCGTGCATCCCTTTCTATCAATCTTTCTGTCCCTGTCCTTTTCTCTTCACCCAGAGCTCATCCATCTCTCACTGGCAGACACCATAGACTCCGAGTCAGCACAGGCCCCATGAGACAGCGTGGCATCTTTCACCAGCCATGCAGCCACCAGGAGGACTCCCACAGAGGCTAGATGATGAAGGGAGTTAGATGTTTGATGAACATTGTCCTCTGTTTAGTTTCTCTATGAATATACGATTCATTCCATATGCTTGCTTTCTTTGCTTATTGACCCCTAAAAGGTTGCACAGTGTACTTAACTATGTTTGTGTCCTACACAGAACCTTGAGTATAGTTTCAATACTACTGTATATGTGGGCTGAAAAATTGTGTAATTTTAACTCCTGTAAAAGTTTGTGTAATATCTGTAAATGTACACATGTAATGTATGTGTGTGCATCTCTTTATGTCAATAAGAGAGTATGTATTGCATCCTTGTTATTTCCAGTGTTGCAAGTGATACACTATACTGCATCACTATTCAGGCCGTCTATACACTGCCTGTCTATACTGCCCCACTATACTGCATCACTACACTGCATCACTATACTGCCCCACTATACTACATGACTACACAGCCTGTCTATACTGCCTCACTATACTGCATCACTACACAGCCTGTCTATACTGCCCCACTATACTACATCCCTACACTGCCCGTCTATACTGCCCCACTATACTACATCACTACACTGCCTGTCTATACTGCCCCACTATACTGCATCACTACACTGCCTGTCTATACTGCCCCACTATACTACATCACTACACTGCCCGTCTATACTGCCCCACTATACTGCATCACTACACTGCATCACTATACTGCCCCACTATACTACATCACTACACTGCCTGTCTATACTGTCCCACTATACTACATCCCTACACTGCCTGTCTATACTGTCCCACTATACTACATCACTACACAGCCTGTCTATACTGCCCCACTATACTACATCCCTACACTGCCTGTCTATACTGCATCACTACACTGCATCACTACACTGCCCAACTACCCCACTATACTACATCACTACACAGCCTGTCTATACTGCATCACTACACTGCATCACTACACTGTCCATACTGCCCCACTATACACATCACTACACACCGTCTACCACATCTCATCCCACACTCCGTCACTCACTATACATCCCTACACTGCCTGTTATACTGCATCACTACACTGCATTACTACACTGCCCAACTATACTGCCCACTATACTGCATCACTACATGTCTCAATACTACATCACTACACACCGTCTATACTGTCCATACTACATCCCTACACTGCCTGTCTATACTGTCCCACTATACTACATCCCTACACTGCCTGTCTATACTGCATCACTACACTGCATCACTACACTGCCCGACTATACTGCCCCACTATACTGCATCACTACACTGCCCGACTATACTGCCCCACTATGCTGCATCACTACACTGCCCGACTATACTGCCCCACTATACTGCCCCACTATACTGCATCACTACACTGCCCGACTATACTGCCCCACTATACTGCATCACTACACTGCCCGACTATACTGCCCCACTATACTGCATCACTACACTGCCCGACTATACTGCCCCACTATACTGCATCACTACACTGCCCGACTATACTGCCCCACTATACTGCATCACTACACTGCCCGACTATACTGCCCCACTATACTGCATCACTACACTGCCCGACTATACTGCCCCACTATACTGCATCACTACACTGCCCACTATACTGCCCCACTATACTGCCCCACTATACTGCATCACTACACTGCATCACTACACTGCCTGTCTATACTGCTCCACTATACTGCATCACTATACTGCATCACTACACTGCCTGTCTATACCCCACTATACTGCATCACTATACTGCATCACTACACTGCCTGTCTATACTCCCACTATACTGCATCACTATACTGCATCACTACACTGCCTGTCTATACTGCCCCACTATACTGCATCACTATACTGCATCACTACACTGCCTGTCTATACTGCTCCACTATACTCCTCCACTATACTGCATCACTATACTGCATCACTACACAGCCTGTCTATACTGCCCCACTATACTACATCACTACACAGCCTGTCTATACTGTCCCACTATACTACATCCCTACACTGCCTGTCTATACTGCATCACTACACTGCATCACTACACTGCCCAACTATACTGCCCCACTATACTACATCCCTACACTGCCTGTCTATACTGTCCCACTATACTACATCCCTACACTGCCTGTCTATACTGCATCACTACACTGCATCACTACACTGCCCAACTATACTGCCCCACTATACTACATCACTACACTGCCTGTCTATACTGCCCCACTATACTGCATCACTACACTGCCCGACTATACTGCCCCACTATACTGCATCACTACACTGCCTGTCTATACTGCCCCACTATACTGCATCACTACACTGCCTGTCTATACTGCCCCACTATACTGCATCACTACACTGCCCGACTATACTGCCCCACTATACTGCATCACTACACTGCCCGACTATACTGCCCCACTATACTGCCCCACTATACCGCATCACCACAGATCACTACACTGCCTGTCTATACTGCTCCACTATACCGCATCACTAACCGCATCACTACACTGCCTGTCTCCCCTATACTGCATCACTATACTGCATCACTACACCCTGTCTATACTGCTCCACTATACTGCATCACTATATCACACTACCACTGCCTGTCTATACTGCCCCACTATACTGCATCACTAACTGCATCACTACACTGCCTGTCTATACTGCCCACTATACTCCCCACTATACTGCCACTTACGCATCACTACACAGCCTGTCTATACTGCCCCACTATACTACATCACTACACAGCCTGTCTATACTGTCCCACTATACTACATCCCTACACTGCCTGTCTATACTGCATCACTACACTGCATCACTACACTGCCCAACTATACTGCCCCACTATACTACATCCCTACACTGCCTGTCTATACTGCATCACTACACTGCATCACTACACTGCCCAACTATACTGCCCCACTATACTACATCACTACACAGCCTGTCTATACTGTCCCACTATACTACATCCCTACACTGCCTGTCTATACTGCATCACTACACTGCATCACTACACTGCCCAACTATACTGCCCCACTATACTGCATCACTACACTGCCTGTCTATACTGCCCCACTATACTGCATCACTACACTGCCCGACTATACTGCCCCACTATACTGCATCACTACACTGCCCGACTCTATACTGCCCCACTATACTGCATCACTACACTGCCCGACTATACTGCCCCACTATACTGCATCACTACACTGCCTGTCTATACTGCCCCACTATACTGCATCACTACACTGCCCGACTATACTGCCCCACTATACTGCATCACTACACTGCCCGACTATACTGCCCCACTATACTGCATCACTACACTGCCCGACTATACTGCCCCACTAATACTGCATCACTATACTGCCCCACTATACTGCCCCACTATACTGCATCACTACATTGCCTCACTATTCTGCATTACTATACTGCCTCTCTATACTACATCTCTATACTGCCCGTCTATTCTGCATCACTATTCTGCCACTCTATACTGCCTTGCTGTACTGCCCCTCTTTACTAAACCTATATACTGCACCTTATACTGCTTTGCTACACTGCCCTACTATACTAAACCGCTATACTGTAATCTATCCTTCCTTGCTTTACTGCCCTACTATACTGCCTTTTACACTGTATACACTTGAAACCTAGCTAGAATAGTAACTAACTAGCTAACAGTGTAGATGAATCTTGCTAATTAGAACCACTGTTTAACAAAGCCGAGTGATGTATAGACTGTGAGTAATAATCTTACTATTTAATAAATGTACGATTTTCAGAACAGTTTAGATGCTAGTGCTCATTTTGACAGTGTAACGGCTTCACTATGTCATATCAAGAAATAAGATATTTTAGCATAACGCAAAAGCTAGCAAAAGAAATACTGGTGTAAAAAAGAGATCTCGGATACCGATTAAAAATCCATGTGCAAAGAGTTTATGAAACAGAGGTAGAGTCAGAACTAGTCTAGTGCTATGGACTGTGTGCTGTGGGGAACATTGGCAGTGGGATAAGGTGACAGGCTTTGGAAAACCAGTCTATGATTGTGAGTGTGGCCTTGTGAATAGGGAAGATCGGTGATGAAGTCTAGTTCTATGTGTGACCAAAGGCATTGGGGGATGGGGAATTGTTCTAACAACGTGGCTAGTGGTTGGCATGAGGGGTTGGTTTGTGCACATACTGGACATCCCTTAACATACTGCTCAGGTTCTGTTATTAGATTTGTGACAGGGAGTCTGCTTCAGCATGTTTAGAGCCAGGTCTATAGATGATTTAAAAGATAAAGTGGGTGAAAAACAGAGCTGTTAAGTTGGATGACTTGATATACTCTTGATGTACTGGTCTGTCATTATAATTAGGGTTACTTGGCGCCCTACAGCAAGTGCCTCCAGTCGTCTAAAGCAGCCATGATGGTGATTATGTTGTGCCTCAGTGTTCCACTCAAGAATCTTCCACCATTCTGACCCATCTGATAAAATACCCGATGCGTTGAAGATCCTTAGCTGTTTTGGTTTGAGGCTTCCACCTTACTCTGGTCCATCTCTACCCCATTCTCATCAAGGACATACTTTTAGTGTTTGACTGAAGGTTTGTGAAACTCACATTTCTCCAACTTGACTTACAGGTTGTTCTTTAACAGTACAGATGCAGATGACCTGGGTGATATGCTCTGCTTCAGTTTTTGAGAAGATAAATATGCATTCTATGTGGATGATCACATATGAGTGCAGGAAATCTCTGATCTCTGAACAGCTGGCGCATTGACAAGACCATAAGGCATGAATGGATATTGATAATAATCATATTTGTAATATGGAGGCTGTTTGGGGTTTTTTGTTTCAGGTCTGAAGTTGCTTTGAAAAGTCCCTTATTCCCACAGTAAAGACACATTGCACGCTTTCTGCAGTTCTCTTTTTCCTCAGGTGGGAGTCCGACTTGGGCCAAGGCCATGGCTGAGTGTGCAGGACCTGCTTGTCAGGACAATCTTGACCAGCTTGTCAGTGTGGACAACTAGAACTGTCTGAGAGATAAAGTGTCATCTCAGAATGTCGCTCTATTGCGCTTTGCTGAGGCCTTTGTCTTTAGTGTTGGCTTGTTTGGTCCACTCACTGCTGCGACTGTACACAAAGTCCATGTCTATTTGGCCACGAATACTTTTCATTCTCCGAGTGAGAATAGCCTCTTGCTGGCATGTTTACCTGATTTAGAGTGATCAAAAACTTCACAGAATTCTCTTTCAATGTCTGCATAGGACCAGTTTAGTGTTGCAGGGTCGGAGTTGGCAGTGGCCCAGGTGAACTCTATTTTGGGTAGCAAAGTTCACACTTGCCGTATTTTGTCCACCTGTCTGAAAAAAATTTGATGGAGCACTGAAAAAAGAATGGCACTTTGGATAAAAAAAAAAACTTGCATTTTCTTGGGAAGCCATTATATTTATCAGGCAAAGCAAGATGAACATGTTGTGGCAACATTTCCAGGTTGGTGGAGGCTGCTGTGTTGCTCATGGGAATGCTTGCATACGATGAAATTTGTTCTCACAGTTCTCCTCTACTGACTCAGAGGACTTCCTCCACGGTGGAAGCCATTTGCTGTTCATTTGAGGTCCAGAAGATTCATTGAAGTTTGCACACACTTGCTGGATCTAATTTGTCAGACCTCATTCTGTAGCAATGAGTCAAAAACTAATCCAGGATCATCATCAAAAACATCAGACCAGATGGTGGGCAGACAAGTACAAAAACACAATCCAAAGACACAAACAATGATATCAAAATTTGCTTTAATCACAGTTTGTATAATATCAATGTTTAGAACTTCATAAAATACCACATAAATTAAGAGCTTCTCTTGTTGGCACCCATGAAAGAATAATTTAACCCCTGTTTTAACTCATTTGTATGGTGTACATCCAACCACAGCAGTGTTAGCAACAATAATGACATTTTTAACATATAATCTCCATAAAAATAGGATAAGGTGTAGATATTATACATATATATGTGTGAATGAATGTGATGAATCATCAGACACTAGCACTTTGGGTTGTATGTCAGTCTTTCTCCACCTACCCCTGATTATCACATGGCTTCCCAAAATGACAGGGGACAATGTTCTTAACTAATGCTCCTCACTGAATGAAAAAAATGTCCTGTAATTTCTGCACCCCTAATTATGCTCTTTACCTGAATGGCCACTGGTTGGTGGACAATGATCCATTTCCAGAGCTGAATCGCAGCCACTTGGGCCACAATAACCTGCCTACTTCCTAATTACACCCTGAATGTGAAATCAAGTGCATTTGGACACCCAGCACGGGTGAGCCGGGGTCTGGAAAGGCCTGAATAGAGTGATTAAGGGAGAGGAGAAATGAAAGGCTACTGGATGTCAGAGAAAAACGAAGGACAGAACTTGTATTCCTGGTATATATTTAGATATTTCACTTCAAGACGAAACAAAACAAACTCTCAAATTTGATTGGTTACTTTTCTATAAAAGTGTAAAAGCTCTGACAGTAGTTATCTAGTTTATGTTAATGTGCTTGTTCGAATATGTTATTGTTTTTAGAGTATAATCAGGTTCAGGGTGGTAAGTGTAACTGATTATTGTCCTAGAACTGCATGCCCTGAAGCTTTTTTATTCCGTTCACGAATACACTGGTTTTAGGAAAATGACGAAAATGTGGGTTTCAATTTTTTTAAACAAAGTGTGCGATTTTAATTCAGTGTTAAAGTGTGTCCACTTCACTTACATGCATAACTATGGCCGATGTCATAGGGGGACAACTGGTTCGCGATCCGATAACATATTAAATACTCATTAGTTTAATATCTTTTGGTCAGAAATGTATTATTTTTAATGAGAAAATTAAAGCAAGGAAAAAAATATAGATCAGAAATCATTTAGGTGTTAACTCACATTGAGTGTACCTAGTGTGTAGCTTGTTTTGTCTTGTCTGTCAATGGGATTTATCTTGGTGTCAAAAGATTTCATTAGAAAGTGTTTACTTATAAAGTTCTAGCAGCTAAGATCTCTGTTCTCACTGTAACTCCTGCTGATATAGATACAACAATCAGCTCCTCACAGATGAGCCCAAGCAAAATCAAAGATTAAACCCCTACAAAACGTCCTTCTCAAATTAAAAGTCACAGCTCCTGTTCCTTTTTTAAGCTCGCTGGCTGTTTTTAATCATCGTGAAGCCATGTCAGGTGAAGCCCTTGCTCTGATTAGATGTCATATTCATGCTGTAATCCTACACCTCACGAGCGAGGACAAAGCCCGGTGTCCATCTGAGCATTTGAGTGAACACAAGGCGGTCCAAAAACCTGCCATCTTGTGCCTCCCTGCCATGTTCTTGATGTTCTGATCATTGACTTTCTTAATGAGATTGGACAGGCGTGATTGGTGCATCCCGTGGTCCTGATACACCAAATGAGATTAGACAGGCTCCAGGCAGATGGGCTTTTCCATTGCACGGCTGCATTCTCAGGGTCCCTGTTCCTCGGGGGCTTCCTGTCTAGCGGCAACGTTGTTTACATCATTGCCGTACGCCCACGTGGGTCAAACAGGAAATAAGCACAGGACAGCGACACAGGAACTATGAGAGTGGCTTATCGATGTGGAGTAGGTGGAGGGGCTTAGATCAAATTACCTAATCGGAATGAAACAAGAAAGAGAGGTTGCTGGTTCCCTCCTTCATCTATCTATCTCTCTCTGCCTCTCTCACGGCCATCTGGCGGGTTCCTGGAGAAGCTCCTGAGCCCTGTATGTTTTATTAATTCACTTTCACCTAATTGCACTCTCCTGCGTGAGCCTGCTTGCATGAATAGACATTTAATCAGTGTTTAATCAGCTGGTTAATCAGTGCCACAGAACACGCACTTGGGATCAGTGCATCAGCATGATGGGGGACACACAGTAAACAAAATGAAAAAGGCTGGTGCGCTGGGTTATCTGAGGCAAAACTTACTAGGGGTGTAAACATTAGTCATACACAATAAATGATGTTATTTCCATTCTTAAGGCGACAACTCACATTGTTATTAGACTTATTTTTGGTTAGACCTGCCTGCAATGTTTAATAACAACTTAGTTGGATTTATTTTCCAAAATAGAAACAAATTAGCCACCTAAATTAAACCACTACGACCCAGACCATGCAGTTACTAAGGATGTTGCAAATGGTTCAATTGCACAGCTTGTCCTACAAGTTAACAGCTCGCATGAGAGTAAACACCTCATGATGGTTGATGGTGTTTAATGGACAGTGTTGGTGTTTAATGGTGTTTAATGGACAGTGGTGGAGTTTAATGGTGTTTAATGGACAGTGTTGGTGTTTAATGGTGTTTAATGGACAGTGTTGGAGTTTGTTGGTGTTTAATGGACAGTGTTGGAGTTTTTTGGTGTTTAGTGGACAATGTTGGTGTTTGTTGTGTTTAGTGGACAGTGTTGGTGTTTGTTGGTGTTTAATGGACAGTGTTGGAGTTTGTTGGTGTTTAATGGACAGTGTTGGAGTTTGTTGCTGTTTAATGGACAGTGTTAGTGTTTGTTGGTGTTTAATGGACAGTGTTGGTGTTTGTTGGTGTTTAATGGACAGTGTTAGTGTTTGTTGGTGTTTAATGGACAGTGTTGGAGTTAATGATGTTCAATGGACAGTGTTAGTGTTTGTTGGTGTTTAATGGACAGTGTTAGTGTTTGTTGGTGTTTAATGGACAGTGTTGGAGTTAATGATGTTCAATGGACAGTGTTGGTGTTTGTTGGTGTTCAGTGAACAGTGTTAGTATTTGTTGGTGTTTAATGGACAGTGATGAAGTTTGTTGGTGTACAATGGACAGTGTTGGTGTTTATTGGTGTTTAATGGACAGTGTTGGAGTTTGTTGGTGTTTAATGGACAGTGTTGGAGTTTAATGGTGTTTAATGGACAGTGTTGGAGTTTAATGGTGTTTTATGGACAGTGTTAGTGTTTGTTGGTGTTCAGTGAACAGTGTTAGTATTTGTTGGTGTTAAATGGACAGTGATGAAGTTTGTTGGTGTTTAATGGACAGTGTTGGAGTTTAATGGTGTTTAATGGACAGTGTTGGAGTTTAATGGTGTTTAATGGACAGTGTTAGTGTTTGTTGGTGTTCAGTGAACATTGTTAGTATTTGTTGGTGTTAAATGGACAGTAATGAAGTTTGTTGGTGTTTAATGGACAGTGTTGGAGTTTAATGGTGTTTAATGGACAGTGTTAGTTTTATTGGTATTCAGTGAACAGTGTTAGTATTTGTTGGTGTTTAATGGACAGTGTTGGAGTTTGTTAGTGTTTAATGGACAGTGTTGGAGTTTAATGGTGTTTAATGGACAGTGTTGGAGTTTAATGGTGTTT
The DNA here is from genome assembly GCA_012411365.1 of Ameiurus melas. NCBI lineage: Eukaryota > Metazoa > Chordata > Actinopteri > Siluriformes > Ictaluridae > Ameiurus > Ameiurus melas. The sequence continues at coordinate 22,851,572 of CM022766.1, read as the reverse complement.
AATGGACAGTGTTGGAGTTTAATGGTGTTTAATGGACAGTGTTGGTGTTTGTTGGTGTTTAGTGGACAGTGTTGGTGTTTGTTGGTGTTTAATGGACAGTGTTGGAGTTTGTTGGTGTTTAATGGACAGTGTTGGAGTTTAATGGTGTTTAATGGACAGTGTTGGAGTTTAATGGTGTTTAATGGACAGTGTTGGTGTTTGTTGGTGTTCAGTGAACAGTGTTAGTATTTGTTGGTGTTTAATGGACAGTGTTGGAGTTTGTTAGTGTTTAATGGACAGTGTTGGAGTTTAATGATGTTTAATGGACAGTGTTGGAGTTTAATGGTGTTTAATGGACAGTGTTGGTGTTTGTTGGTGTTCAGTGAACAGTGTTAGTATTTGTTGGTGTTTAATGGACAGTGTTTGGAGTTTGTTAGTGTTTAATGGACAGTGTTGGAGTTTAATGATGTTTAATGGACAGTGTTGGTGTTTGTTGGTGTTCAGTGAACAGTGTTAGTATTTGTTGGTGTTTAATGGACAGTGTTGGAGTTTAATGGTGTTTAATGGACAGTGTTGGAGTTTAATGGTGTTTAATGGACAGTGTTGGTGTTTGTTGGTGTTCAGTGAACAGTGTTAGTATTTGTTGGTGTTTAATGGACAGTGTTGGAGTTTGTTAGTGTTTAATGGACAGTGTTGGAGTTTAATGATGTTTAATGGACAGTGTTGGAGTTTAATGGTGTTTAATGGACAGTGTTGGTGTTTGTTGGTGTTCAGTGAACAGTGTTAGTATTTGTTGGTGTTTAATGGACAGTGTTGGAGTTTGTTAGTGTTTAATGGACAGTGTTGGAGTTTAATGATGTTTAATGGACGTGTGGGTTTAATGGTGTTTAATGGACAGTGTTGGTGTTTGTTGGTGTTCAGTGAACAGTGTTAGTATTTGTTGGTGTTTAATGGACAGTGTTTGGAGTTTGTTAGTGTTTAATGGACAGTGTTGGAGTTTAATGATGTTTAATGGACAGTGTTGGTGTTTGTTGGTGTTCAGTGAACAGTGTTAGTATTTGTTGGTGTTTAATGGACAGTGTTGGAGTTTGTTAGTGTTTAATGGACAGTGTTGGAGTTTAATGATGTTTAATGGACAGTGTTGGTGTTTGTTGGTGTTTAATGGTCTTTTTGTCCTACCTCTAGTTTGAACCAGATATCCTGCGAACCTTTCTTAGCAAACTTTCTTAAAAAATGAAACAAACTTCCTATTAGAATCTATATTTATATTCGTTTATAACACATTATCTGTTCATTGTGATAATACACCAGTGCATCATCTCCACTTGATTCCACAGTGATTTCCACTTAGAGGAAAAATACTCTGACCCAGCTTCATGTCAAACATTATTAACCCATAGAACCCCCTCAAACGAACTTATAGCGAAGCCATTTCTGACAAACCACATTACACAGACATGCATGGTTGGTGTTGCGACAAGAGAATTACCAAGCCAGGCCACACCCCAACAACGTTGGTGCACAAACCTGACAACATAGCACATCAATCAAAACACAATGGGACATAGAGCAGATGAGGAAATCCCCCCCTCCAAAACAAAGAGGTCTCTAAACTGCAACCCCATTAAGAGGTGACAATGAGCACAAGCCGTGCTCCTTAGCATGGAAGGGGACGAGGATAAAACCCACACACAAAACAACACAGTAGCCCACCGTCCCGCTCTGGGTCGGCGTCGGTAAAGTGTTCCTGGGGAATCAGCTTTAATAGGGTTTGTCCTAGCTGGATGATTGTGTGTGTGAGTGTTGATTCAGAAGGTCAGAGGCTTCATAGACTCTGTGACCCCAAAAGTAGAGTGCGGACAGTGGGACCAACAGAGCTTTCTGTCTTTCTTTTTTTTTCCACACTAATCTGCGTCAGAGATCAATATGGTGAAGACCAACAGGACAAAGCAGAGAACAGGATTTAGCAGGCTGTCCGATTTTGGAGGCTCGCTAGGGGGGCATAAAGCTGAAACTTTCTCTGCCAGGCACTGACCTTTAGCAATACGGGCACATCAGTGGTCAACCTGCTTATCATTCATTACCATCAGACACCTGGGCAGATGCTAAAGTCTGATACAAAAAGTCTGGTGTCTCACTGGGGTGGACTTTTTTCTTTCTTTCTTTCTTTCGTAACCAGAGATCAGAGATCAGAGATCAGAGTCACCTTGGCTATTGAGATCTGTTTAAAAGACTCACCATGGTCTCCCGAGGCCAGGGGTTGTTGTAGACACGTCTCCCGGAGCGATGGACATGGAGGAAGGGACGACTCGTGCTATGTAGTCCATTTAGAAACTGATGGCTGACGCCTTCTTCACGTATCCACATGGACGGCTTTTTCGGTCAAACTTGTCCGAGCACCAATTTTTCTGTCCAGCTTTCTTTTGTCCCTTTCTGCCTTGTGAACTAACAGTAGATCAGGAACAGCATGCTAGTTGAGGAATGTGTGTGTGAGTGTGTATTACATTGTTAATTATTACCACTGTACCAAAGTGGGTGCGTCCTGGTTTCCGGAAAGGTCTCACACATGCGTGAACACAAAGTCCCTGGTCAACATTTTGGATATCAGATGGGGTGCTCTGTCCTTACAATAACAAGTAAAGAATAAAAGTCCAGCTAGCATCTTGATTGTCTCCTGATATGGTAAACAGGAAGACTACACCTCAGCCTACATGTACAGGACTAGGGAACGAATGACGAGTCGAACCGTAGTTACATCTTCGTTATCGTGAAGCACGTTCACGTTTTAACATGCACACCAAACGGTTTTCCATCCAAAAGTTTTGAGCCAGGGAATAAGGTTTAGGGTTTAGTTGTCTTTTTCTGCTTGATCCTTTTCCTATTTTTCAACTACCGGTCGACTACAAATAAAAGTCTTAAGATATCAAATCTGTTTGTCCTGGGAGCTCGGGCTACTGATTTATCCGCAGATATTACCAAATAGGGACGCCAACAATATATAGACAAGACTGAGCCAGACCCCAAGTAAAATACTGTCCATTCTCCACACATAGACACACACAGACACACACACAGACGGTCTAAACAGAGGACAGGAGACGGAGGACAAAGAGCTTTTGAGTAGCTGTGGACATGGATCAGGTTGTGTCCTGCGCCATACAGAAATCTGCCCGGCTTAATTATATTAGTAAGGATTTACAGAGACGCTGCGAGGAAACAATGCGCCCTATCAATTCCACAAATCAGAACTAATTAGCGGGAATATGTGTGTGCGTGTGTGTGTGTGTGTGTGTGTGTGTGTGTTTGAGGGAGGGAGTGACTGAGTGATACAGAAAGATAGAGAATGTGTGTGTGTGTGTGTGTGTGTGTGTGTGTGTGGTGGAGGGACTGCACATTATCAGCAATTTGAATCAGATCTTATTAGCTTGAGAGTCTCTTGAGGTTTGTTGCTCTGTTTTGCTCCCTTTGCTCGGCCGAATTTAAAATAGAACGTGAAACATTAACAACAGTAACTAGCCTTAACCTCGAGTGACATACAGGGAGATATTTAACACACACACACACACACACACACACACACACACACACACACACACACACACACACACACACAGAGGCATATATTGATTTAGTCTCCTAGACAAAGACACATGCTGAAGTCTCATATATATATATATATATATATATATATATATATATATATATATATATATATATATATATATGTACTGTATATGAGTAGTTACTCCGAGCTCAGGATGCTAAACCGTTACTAAATCCATCTGCCTACACACTACAGGGAGCTGTGCAATGCATCTTGGGTAATCCAGGTATCACAAAGCCAGTTGCTAAGACACAGATACGAAAATGCTTTGTAGGGAAAAACACTTTGTTCAGGAATAATCAGGACAGTACGCTCCGATCTCACTCGGAAAGAACTTGGAACACGACGGCACACTTTAATAATTTCTTCTTTATTATAATACTTCGAGCCCTTGGAGCAACTCCAACGAAACATATGGCTGTCATGACAAGACCAAGGCCGCGTTAAGCCAACAGGCTACCAGGACTTTAACCAATGGGCAGTGTACTGAAATATGACAAGAAATCATGACAACCATAATAACGCCTGTTTAATTTTTAGACATAACTGATACAGTAGCATCAGCAGGTCCGGTTCGGTCCTGAGCTCGGGTTCCTGTCCGTGCAGAGTTCCACGTGTTCCTCCGGTGTCCGTGTGGGTTTGGTCCGGATTCTCTGGTTTTCTACCACCTCCCAAGAACATGCCAGTAGGTAGACCGACTCACGTCCAGGGTTCCAAGGATCCACCACGACCTGGACCAGGATAAAGTGAAGACGAATGAGCGGTCAATCTCATTTTTCTTTACAGAAACCTTACCTGCTCTTAAATGAGTAGCAGGGTTGAGTTTTTTATTTGTATTTTTTTGTTAGTTTCCTTTAGCCCAGAAGTATCAAACACACAAAATCACAAAAATGTGGTTAACTATAGCATTCACGCAAATGGTGTGAGGGCATTAAAGACATTCTAATTATTAACTTTAATTTGAAATAATACGTACTTTTGTCTTATTAACAATTTACTTTCAAGTCTACAATACGTGTAACAGGAAACAGGACAGTGACCTCGCCCTTCAATGTCGTTATAACACTGTAAATAATCGAAAGATTTTAGAGAGAATTTACTTTCCTTCTTCCTGCGATCTTCAGATGGGAAAATTCCGATGACGCAACTTCCTGTCGAGGATTGCGACTTCGTTATGTCTGGAACGTTCCGAATATTTTGTAGGGGTGAATGTGTTCAGGTAACCTGGTGGAATGAACGGACTTTAAACGGATGATTTGTGGATAACTATGCTTCGAGTTACGAATTCACACATTGATGCAGAATAATGTGTGAATTCATCATATATATATATATATATATATATATACGTAAGCGCGTCACATACGACACTGTCGCCAAACTTAATAACAATTTCAAAAACACAGGAAGTGTCGCGGACTGACCGAGAAGAAATGGACGTCGACAAACATCCGCTGATGAAGGTGATGCTACGTACATAGTCCCCAAAATATGGAGACTTTTGGGACACCCTGTATTTGACGGATTATATTTGAAGGTAAAGTGTACTTATAGTGAGCTTGGACAGGCACAAGTTATTTTAATAATGCTTTAAGTGATTTTTGTACTTTTCTGGGCTCTTCCGGCTCTGTGGCGTATTTGTCAGCTTCCAGCTTGTGAAGACAAAAAGCCGGCGACCACGAGTGGAGATGTGATCAGCAGGAGAGCGGAGCCCCTGCGTGAACAGCTTACTCCAGACCCACGTTTCATCTCGGCTTCATCTCGAGGCCCCCTCGCTGGGGTGTTAGTTCCCCATTCCAGGAGTGTGTTGTCCTCGGCACCCTGACACGCAGCACAATATGGCCTCCACACAGCTCCATTTATTACTTCCTGGTTTGCAATATGGAGGCATTTTTGTGTTAGTCACCTCCCTCGCTTCTAAGAGTGGCTCTCTGTGTGGGGTCGGTGCTGTATAGCCTTGGAGCTCCACCTTTGCCCTTTTAGTGTGTGTGTGTGTGTGTGTGTGTGTGTGTGTGTATTTGAACACACACTGTTCATACTCTTTGACCGTTACTTTGAGTTGTGAGACTGAACGTTAACGTTATTCTAAAATTCACTTTCTGTATATTATGTATATTATTGATCATAAATATTATGATCAATATTTATAAAAGTTATTCTTTTTTTTAAATAATAATAATAAATAGTTTATTTACAAAATCTTTCCTAATCATGCTCCTTACCAGTTGTAAGACACGTTTTCATGCCTGTTGTATGTACAGGAATGTCACATGATCTTCAGATATGAATAATCGCATGATTCTTATTTGAAATTTGTATTATTTTTTTTTTTATTATTATTTTTTTTTTTAGCTGTGCTTATTTTAACCCACTTACCCCTTAGTTCCCACAGTATTATGTCCCACAGCCCTATATTCCCCAGAGAAACAGTTTGCGTCACGGTTTCGGTTTCAACATGGCCTGAACTTTCACTGCTGTCACTATCTAGAATCCTCGCTCTCGCCTGTGTAACTGTGTATGTTTTCTCTTTTCCACTGTTTTAGATGTACCCGTGTTCACTGTAGGTGGAACTTTAGCTGGAACACGATTAGCTTTTCGCTTTGGCATTTTCCGTTAACTAAGTTTATCAACAACATTCACGCTTGGATCAGCTTCATCGTAATGACGGCGTAATGATGTAATCACGTCGTGTCGTCATGACGTCATCAACCTTCGGGGTCAAAAAAATGATAATTAAATTAGTAAGGAATCATAGCAGAGTAATGCCGGTATACTGGCGTTACGGGGATAACGTTTACACTGTGAAGCCGCTGAATCTGCCTTACGGGGATTTGGCATAGACGACCAAGCCGGAATATCGTCCTTACGGGAATAGATCAAAGACGGGTTTTCGGCCATACGGGGTAAGAGCGTTAAGGGTCCTTATTTTCAAGTCTGACGTCTTGACTTCCATTTATTTGTAAACGTGGAAATTTATTACACTTTGAAGCTTTTCGGCTGTTTGTTTTGTGTTTATATATACATATATATACATATATATTCAATCGTAAAAAATACTAACGCAAGATTATTAACAATAAACAATAGAAGTATTTATGTTTAATCTGATATGAACCCGATTAAGACGATACTCTGATTAAGAAACTTGCATGTAAACTGAGATTTTTGATGACCTTAATCTGATTAAAGTCATTCCCGTATGATCCCGAACGCAGCCGTGCTCTCTTGTTTGCCGTCAAACGGTCGAGCGCTGCCGTGTGTGTACGTGTCCTCTCTCACGGTGCGGTGAAAACTCTCACACGACGTTAATAATGTGATTACGGTGTGTACATGTCTGTAACGAACGTCGATAATGCGACTAAAACAGGAATACGCCACACGTCTTAATTCCACTTGTGTTTACTCCGAGTGTGACTTTAATCGGATTAAGATCACTATTTGTTTGTAAAGCACGTCTCAGACAGCTCAACATTGATGAAAGAGTTGCGTGACGGAACAAACTGCTACAAGAATTCAATCTCATGAGAAATTTATACAACAGTAAATGAATAAAAATAACTCAAACATGCCAGCTATCGACTCTCAGCTATCGACGCTCAGCTATCGACTCTGCCCTGACATTGTGTGCTGCCTGTAAACTTTTTTTTTGCTGCCAACTGTGGAAGAGCGATATGAAAGGAAGGGTTAAAGCATGTTTCCAGCTTGTGATAGAGTAAGAATGGCGAGCGCATGAACAATATCTCGCCTGAGGCCTGAGCTCACTTTGGACAGCCTATTCATCACATCTACAAGTGAACAAGAGGAAAAAAAGGAAACTCCAAACTCTATGTAAAGCCCTTTTCGCTGATGATTTGTTATTCCCTTCTTTTGATTTTTTTTTTCTCTCTCCAAAAAAGAGACAGAGAGAGAGAGAGAGAGAGAGAGAGGAGAGGAGGGAGGGAGGGGGGGAGTGGAAGGGAGGGGTGAAGAGGATGGATAGAGGGGGTGCCTTTAAAGGGAGGGAGGCCTGCATAAATTTTACATCCACAAGGCAGCAGCATGCATAGTGATTGTCGCTTCCCCTAAAAAACTTTCCTTTCTTTCTCTCTTTTTTCAGAAAACACTTTCCTGGCTGAATGGGCACCTATTAGTGACTCCATTATGGAGGCCGGGCTCTTCAATAGCTCCTGGCTGGGAAGCTTTATGCCACGGCCTCAGGGCTCAATGCAGCCCGCCCCTCTCCGAACCCCCCACTGTGCCCTTCCACTGTATAGGTAGAGCCAGTGTGGAGCTCTGTGTGTGTGTGTGTGTGTGTGTGTGTGTGTCTGTGTGTGGAGGATTGAGAGTGGACGCTCATCCTTCAATTTGCGAACTCCAGGTGTGTTGGGCCAAAGTGTGGCTTTGAAACCATTAGAAATGGAGAAAGACAGAGAGAGAGAGAGAGAGAGAGAGAGAGAGAGAGAGAGAGAGAGAGAGAGAGAGAGAGAGAAAAAAGAGAGATGAGTAAGTTTATGCTGCGCACACTTTCTACACAGCGTGCAAAAAAAAAAAAACCTGGACGCTGTGTTCTACATGTATTAGCCAATCTCCATAATCACACACACACACACACACACACACACACAAACAAGCCAAACGTGGCCCCAAGGCGAATGGCTGCGGTGGAGGCCCATATTGTTCAGTGGATTATTACAGACTTTAGAGAATGAGAGAGAGAACAGAAAGAGAACAGAGAGAGTGAGAGAGAGAGAGAGAGAGAGAGAGAGAGAGATGGGCGTGGACTCACCATCATCATCAGTAAGTGATGAGACGTTTTAGACGAGTGAGTTGTAGGGGCAGAGAATACAGGAACACCTGCACACAACACGAGACAGCGACAGAGGAAAAAAAAAAGAAGGAGAGACAGGAGAAGACGAACAGAACAAACACCGTGAAAAAAGAGGAGTTGTTCAAACAGTGTTCTCCAGCGTGCACACATTTCCTTCACAGCCTCTTCCTCATCCATCAGATCCACAGACTCGGTCTGTGTGTGTGTCGAAAAGCTTCTGCAGAAAATCTGAACCACCTTTCATTTTAGATCGTTTTATTTTTTGTCTTTTCATTTCTCGACGTGACTTTTTTTTTGTTTTTTACACGTTTTTACACACCTTTCGCTTATTCTCCCACGTGATTTTTACACACGCCATATTTTCTCCTGGTTTACTTTCATGTGATATTTACACATGATAAAGTTGTTTTTTTTTTTATCTTTGCGTGCGATTTTTTTAAAACAAATTATTTGTTTACTCATTTTTCTCCACAGGTTTTTATTTGATTTTACAGTTTCAAGTCTGATTTTTACACTGGATTGCTCATTGTATTCAAATATTTCCACGTGATTTGTTTTAATGTGGTTTTAGTTACAATACACTGTATTATTTTCACGCAATGTCACGTGTTTACTTGAGTTCACATGGGTTTTTTTTTTTAAAAAAAGTGATTTTAATGATTATTTTCATGCGATTCACATGATCTTTTTACATGATTATTCTCACATTTCACATTTTCCCCCCAGTGATTCATTTATTCATTGACATTCATGCATTTTTACACAAACTTTTCCACAAAATCATTTACTTTCACGTGATTTTTTCCCTCACTCATGAGTACTGCATTTGAAAATGTTAATTTTTTTGAATGATTTATTTGTTTTACTTCCATTGTATGATTTTACATGATTCATTAATGACATGATTCATTCATTTACATGATTCATTTATTCCATATGATTCATTTATTACATGATTCATTCATTTACATGATTCATTTATTCTATATGATTCATTTATTACATGATTCATTCATTTACATGATTCATTTATTCCATATGATTCATTTATCACACGATTCATTCATTTACATGATTCATTTATTCCATATGATTCATTTATTACATGATTCATTCATTTACATGATTCATTTATTCTATATGATTCATTTATTACATGATTCATTCATTTACATGATTCATTTATTCCATATGATTCATTTATCACACGATTCATTCATTTACATGATTCATTTATTCCATATGATTCATTTATTACATGATTCACTCATTTATAATATTTATCCATCCATCCATCCATCCATCTTCTACCGCGTACACCGTCTCCAGGGTCACGGGGAACCTGTAGCCTATCCAAGGGAGCTTCGGGCACAAGGCGGGGTACACCCTGGACAGGGTGCCAGTCCATCGCAGGGGACACTCACATACACACTCACACACCCATTCATACACTACGGACAATTTAGACGCGCCAATCAGCCTACCATACATGACTTTGGACTTGGGGAGGAAACCGGAGTACCCGGAGGAAACCCCTTCAACACGGGGAGAACATGCAAACTCCGCACACACATGGCCCTGGCGGGAATCGATCCCCGGACCCTGGAGGTGTGATGAGAACGTGCTAACCACTAATTAATTTATAGCGTATGATTCATTAATTTAGTTGATTCATTTATTACATGATTCATTCATTTGCATGATTTATTTATTACATGATTCATTTATTCCATATGCTGGCACCCTGTCCAAGGTGTACCCTGCCTTGTGTCCGATGCTTCTTGGGATAGGCTCTAGGTTACCCCCCGCGACCCTGAACAAGGAGTAAGCGGTAGAAGATGGATGAATTTATTCCATATAATTCATTCAATGACATATGATTCATTTATTACATGATTCATTCATTTGCATAATTCATTTATTCCATATGATTCATTTATTAAATGATTAATTAATTTACATGATTAATTTATTCCAAATGATTCCTTTATTACATGATTCATGTATTCCATATGATTCTTTCATTTACATGATTCATTTATTACATGATTCATACATTTGCATGATTCAATTATTCTATATGATTCATTTATTACATGATTCAATTATTCCATCCATACCTCTTATCCTACACAGGGTCGTGGTGGAGCCCAGAGCTTATCCAAGGGAACTCGGGGTCTGAGGCGGAGGACACCCTGGACGAGATGCCAACCCAGCACAGAGCACAATCGCACACACATTCACACACTACGGACAATTTGGAAATGCCAATCAGCCTACAGCGCATGTCTTTGGAGGAAACCGGACTACCCGGAGGAAACCCGGGGAGAACACGCATGCTCCACGCACACAGGGCGGAGGCTGGATTCGAACCCCCAACCCTGGAGGTCAGGGTCAACGTTCTAACCACTAAGATTCATTTCTTGTGTTCGTCTATTTTGCATGATTTCCTTTCATATGTAGTTTTGACACCATTTTCTTTACATGATTCATTGATTCGTTTTCTTCCATGCGTGATTTCCTTCTCTATATGATTATGATGATGTTATTTTCACATTATAGTTCACTTGTGGTTTTAATTAACCACATTCACTTCGTTTTTAGCGTCTCAGGGCGTGAAAGGGTTCACGTTTTTTCCATATGGAATCACGGTGGGGGGGATGTGAGAAATGTACGTGAGAAACGTACGCGAATGTTTCGCCAGGGATATTGTCTGAATCCCAGTGGGAAAAAAGTGTGTGAGAGAGGGAGGGTGCTTATGGTATTGTTTGTTTGTTTGTTTGTTTGTTTGTTTTTGACATCTGGTTTAGTTGTTTGTCCAGAAAATATAACATGTCTATTATGTGAGATATGTGTGTGTGTGTGTGTGTGTGTTTGTGTGTGTGTGTGTGTGTGTGTGTGTGTAGTGAGGTTGTTAAAAGTCTCAGAGAAAGTGCAAAGCTCCAGAAAAAAAAAAAAGAAAAAAAAAGAAAGGAAAAAAAAAAGCGAGGCTGAGTATGAACTCATTGTTCGGGCCATTCTTACCTCCACGGGGAACCATCTGCTCCCTGTCAATGCGTCACCTGCTCGTCTG
>CM022766.1:22812609-22835109 GCA_012411365.1 Ameiurus melas | reverse complement strand
TGAGAAAGAGCTCCATTATCCCGAGTGAGAACTGCGCATGTGGCTGGCCTGCTCAAGTCTCTCCCTCTCTCTCTCTCTCTCTCTCTCTCTCTCATTCAGAGCTGCATCGTGCTGAAAGCCTTACAAAAAAAAAGTTTCTTTCTCTTTTCCACCACTTAACCCCTCCCTCTCTGTCCTCTCTCTTCTGTTTCTGTCATGCTCTCTTGCGTTGTCTTTTCTGTTGAGGAAAAAGGGAGCGTACAATGGCGATGGAAGGGACTGAGTGGATTCCTTGGCACCCCTGTGGACTGCGGACTCGGAGCTGTGAGATTGTGCTCATGGGGAGCATGTGCTGAAGACTGGTTCTTCATCAATCAATCACATAAATGCAAATGTACACAACACACACACACACACACACACACATTTGCCTTACTATGCATGACATAATTATTAATGCAGTACCTTTAAAGAATGCTTTGCTACACCTAAACCTAACCTCAGCCTTAACCTATAAACAAAAGGAAAACTTTTCAGTAGTTAAGTTACAAAAATAAAGTTGCAGGGTTTTTTTTTTTGTTTGTTTTGTTTTGGGGTGTTTTTCTGGTAAAACTTGTGAGGACTAGTCATATGATAAAACCTGTCAGCTACAGTGGATATAAAATGGTGGGGTTTTGTGGTGTAATTTATTTTTTTATTTTTTTAACTAAGTTAAATAATGCCAGAAGCTTTTTTTTTACCTTTATTGTGAAATTGCAACATATAAATATCAAGTACCATAGAAATATTTTTTATATATATATATATGGCACCTGTGAACCACGCCGCCAGCCTCTATTATCTGAAGCAAAGATGCAATTCACAGGCCTGCACTGGTATGACAGTGCTATGCAACGTCTCATTCCCTTCTCAGGGAACAGGGTTACATGCGTAACACCGACGTTCCCTTTCAAAGGGAACTTTGACGTTGCATCTAGCATAACAGTATGGGAACGGGAATACCCACTCCGTCAAACCGAGGGTACGGCCTGTTTAAAAATACCCAAGCCCGAGGGTCACTGCAAGACACTCGAGCCCGGGGTGGAATGAATATCCTTGCTGTAATAACGAATGACTTGGTGTGCCATAGACCACCCTGCAGCCACACGCACATCCTGCAAGGATACCGCTTTGGACAAAGCCTTCGAAGAGGCAACCGCCCTAGTGGAATGAGCTCTTATACCCAGAGGCGTGGGGAGACCACATGTTGTAAGCCCTAGAGATGGCTTCAACTATCCAAGTGGAGATGCGCTGCTTTGACACAGAATCACTTTTCTTGTCGCTGCCAAAGCAGACCAGTAGCTGCTCCGACTTACGCCACTGGCCGAAGTGGTGGACGTAAGTACAGAGAGCATTTACTGGACACAGCAGGTGCGAGGTGTGAGGAACAGAGGAAGGCAGAAAGCCTGCAACACCACAGGGTGGGCAGACGGTGTAGGCACTTTAAGAATATAATCCGGCCTAGGATACAGGAAGGCCTTGGCTAATGCAGGGGTAAAGTCAAGGCAGGAAGGGGCAACAGAGAGAGCTTGTAGACCTCCCACTCGCTTGAGAAATGTCAGGGCCAGTAAAAGAGCTAACTTTAGAGTCAGAAGCTTCTCAGAGGCTGACTCTAAGGGCTCAAATGGGGCCCCTGACAGCCCTTCCAAGACCACAGCAAGGTCCCAGGAAAGTATACATGGCCTGCAGATGGGCCTCAGCCATCTGACACCACGCATGAACCTTGAAGTTAGAGGATGTTGCCTCACAGAGGCTCCTTCAACAGGGGCATGGCTGGCCGAAACGGCGGCCACGTAACCCTGATTGTAGAAGGAGCCAAACCTGCTGAGAAACGTTCTTGTGAGAACTCCAGGACTGTAGCTATTGTGCAGTTCACTGGGTCTAGCTGACGTTCCTCACACCACAAGACAAAAAGCTGCCACTTGAGCGCATACAATTTCCTTGTGGATGGTGCTCTAGTGTTTAACATGGTCTCTACCACCTCAGTTGTGTGACCACAGTTTCCGCAGTTTCCATAGTTCTGGCCGAGGGTGATAAATCAGCCCTCTGGCTTTTTGAAACAGTAGACCCACCCTAAAGGCTCAAATGGGGCACCCGACAGACCTTCCAGGACCATAGAAGGTCCCAGGAATGTATGCGTGGCCTGCAGATGGGCCTCAGCCGTCTGACACCACACATGGCGGCAAACTCGTTCCACTCGTGGCTGAGTGAGCTTGAGACAACAGGGAAGGAACTGGCTTTTTTTTTAATGCCGCCATATGTCGAGCTCACTGAGCAGGTCTGCTTGGTAGGCCTGCAACCCTGTCATTGTCTGCAGAGACCCAGAAGCAAGACTCCTCTTCGCTCCTCTTCCAGATCCATATGAGATCCCCTGAACCTGAGACGGCTGGCTGCCTCAGCAGCGGCTGGCCCAGATCTGCAAGACTCTGAAACCCGACTCGATTCAGCTTCCATTTTTTTTTTTTGAGAAGAGTGCGAGTCGCGAGCCGAGCTGCTTAATGTAGGCATTACCATGCACAGCCTCTTGAGGCTGCCATCGAATACTACACCGCTAACACTTCACCCAGAAAGTGTGTACTTTCCCCCCGTGATGAAACGGGAGCAAACCGTAACACAATTCTTGAACTCTTTCTTACTCATTACTTACCTCTCTTTTCCTCTAAAAAAAAAAAAGTATAGAAAATTTTAGAGATTTGGAGAAAAGATTGAGTAGAAATTAAGCGTTTTTGTCACACAAACAACAGACATGCAGTCTCGCTGAAGATAATAAGGCTGGCGGCGTGTTTCACAGGTGCTATTTATATATATATATATATATATATATATATATATATATATATCATGCAACGCGCTTGATTGCTACGTCACCTGAACATGGCAGGCCTATAAGTAGAGGCATGATTTTCCACAAGCTTCAGATATCGGTCATGCGCACAAGGCGTTCCCATACTGTTATCCTAAATGCATCGTCGAAGTTCCCTTTGAAAGGGAACTTCCATTACCCAGCTTGCATAAGTGTGTACACCCCTTTCTAATTTGTATTGTGGCAGTGTTCAGAATCAAAGATCACATTCAAACTCATGTTAAATAGTAATTAGTATAGACATGTCTTCCATTAAAGTCACTGATTAACCCCAAATAAAGTCCGGCTGTTCCTATAGGATCTTGCTGACATCCTCTTGGCAACATCCAACTGGAAAAACCATGGGCCGCAATGAGCTTACAAAACAGGTATGGGATCTCATTGTTGACAAAAATATCAATCAAGAAAATTTCCAAGGCATTGGCTATACCATGGAACACTGTAAAGACAATAATCAACAGGTGGAGAAAATATGGCAAGACGGTGACAGGACATCCCTCTAAAATTGATGAGTTTGATCAGAAGATCAGGAGAAAACTCGTCAAGGTGGCTGCCAAGAAACCTACAGCAAATAGTAAAACAATAAATAAAGAAATATATACATGAATAAACATCCAATCTCCCCAAAGCATGTAGAATAATGAGTTCTGATGAGATGAAAATTGAACTTTTTGGCTATAACACCAAAAGATTGGTATGTTTGGAACAAAAAAACCAAACAAAAACACATCATATCACCAGAAGAACACCATCCCCACGGGGAAGCATGCTGGTGGCAGCATCATACTTTGGGGCTGTTTTTCTTCAGCTGGAACTGGGGCTTTAATCAGGGTGGAGGGAATCATAAATAGCTCCAAGTACCAGTCCATTTTGGTGCAAAACCTTAAGGCTTCTGCTAAAACACTTAAGATGAAGAGGAATTTCACCTTTCAGCATAACGACCTAACACAAGCCTCCAGATCAACAAAGGAACGACTTCATCAAAACAAGTTCAAGTTCAAGGGTGACCTGAAGAGCACTGTGCATAGGAGATGCCCAGCCAATTTAACAGTTAGAATGCTTTTGCAAGGAAGAATGGCAAAATATTGTCAAGATGTGCCAAACTGATTGACTCTTACCTCATAAGATTAAATGTTGTGATAAAATCTAAAGTTGCTTCAACTAAGTATTAGTTTTGGGGTGTGCACACTTATGCAACCAGGTTATTGTACAATTTTTTTATTTTCCATTTTTCCCCTAAAATGATCCCCCCCTCCCCCACTTTAATTAATATGTTAAAATTTCACAATAAAGGTAGAAAAGGTTCTGACATGATTTATCATGGTTTCACAAAAACCGGCCAGTTATGAGGTGTGTACAGAATTTTTATATCCGCTGTAAATACCATGGAATTTAAGCAGACATTTTCTAATTAAACCCATGAACCACTTATTTTTTCATTATTAACCGTATCCAAAGCAATGTGTCAGTGTGCAATTACTTACAAGACCAAACAAAACCCCTAATCCATGCTGATATGAAGTGAATAAGCTGACCCCTATATCAGAACTGTGAGATCAGTTAAAAAAAAAAAAACCTCTACAAGCAGGACAAAGAGACAAGCTTTTCATTCTGTATAGCAATTTTAACTGTTAAAAATGGGATGTTTCTCAAGAGCAATCCTTAAATGTCAGACGGCACATCTGCTGAAACTGTGCACGCGTGTTAGAACAGATCTTCTGTGTTGGACAATCAGCGCTTTCGCACATCCAACTACTGTCTGGCCATAGACCAGCAATTGTCTGCTAATGACACTGCACTCGTCCAGTGTGAAGCACAGTAAGCAGGCTTATTAATCTCTAAATGATGTTGAATGACTACAGAGCGCTAAGATGCCCCTAAGGATGGAGCTAGGGGTCAGAAAGCAGACGACCAGTAGCTTGTTGAAGCTGGTGCGCCAAACATGAGTTCTCTACTTTACTTTTATATATATATATATATATATATATATATATATATATATATATATATATATATATATATATATATAATTCTAACACGGTAAACTAGAACGTGGATGTAAGTAAGTTTTACTCTCAAGTAAGTTTTATATCATCCACGTACGGCTATGTGAGTAATATGCAGTGTTGGAAAATTCTTTGTTACGATGCTCAAGTATTATTTTGAGGGTATTTATACTTTTTTTGTGGGGCATAGTGGTAAGCATGTTTGCCTGGCATCTCTGGGGTTGGGGGTTCAATTCTCGCCTCCGCCCTGCGTGCACGGAGCTTGCATGTTCTCCCAGTGCTTCAGGGGCTTTCTCAGGGTACACCTCTTTCCTCCTCCAGACCAAAGACATGCATTGTAGACTGTCATTTCAAAATTGTCCATAGAATGCGTGTGTGATTGTGCCCTGAGACAGGATGGCATCTCGTCTTGGGTATCCCCCCGTCTTGTGCCCCGAGTCCCCTGGGATTTGCTTCAGGCTCCACAACAACCCTGTTCAGGATAAGCGGTGTGACAAATGGACACTTATATATGCCTAAATAAGCTTATGAAATGACACTTTCAAGATTTTTTGTTTGTTTGTTTGTTAAGTCCAGCTAACAAGGTTTTCTGAATATCACAGTTTTCACAAATTTTGGTTCAAAGTGCATTGTGTGTCTGGTTTTCTGGGTGGAACTGTATTATATTGTCTGTTGTCGTTGTTGTTGTTGTTGTTGTCACTATGGTCAAGTCAATTGGTTTTTATTGTGATTTCAGCCGTATACAGCCGGTACAGTACACAGTGAAATTAAACTACGTTCCTCCAGGATCACGGTTCTATATAAAACAACACAGTAACCACATGAGACACAGAACTAAATAAGATATACACGTTTATACACAAAGTGCACATGCAAACGTGTGCAAACACCACAAGACTGTACAGTAACTACTAAACCAGGACAATGAGCACAGTAAGAGACAGTGTAGTGCATAGTTCTAGTCTGGAATTGACCGATCTAACAGCTAGTGCAAAAAGATAGCACAAAAGAATAAATTTTTAATGCTGTGAATTTAAACATACTATGACATAGTATTCAGCAGATTATCTTATACCATATATGGACATAGCAGTTATTGTGATAGCAGCCAGGTAAAGTATATAGCAGTGACAACAAATTAAAGAAGATATTTTTATTTTAATATGGTGAATGTGCATGTGATTAAGTGTAAAGTGTCTCCTACAAAAAAAAAAAAAAAACACCCAGAAGAAGGGAGATTTGGTTTTAGTGAAGCAGTACATGCTGGTTTCTCGTTTCATGGCGTCCTCTTGTGGTGGACATACTGAGGAATAAATAGAGAGGAGTGTTATTATCTGCAAGTGTTTTGACTATCTAATTGAAATAAATGCAAGGTTTAAAATACCTTTTTAATGTGTATATATAAGCTTGTGAACACATCTGTATCCTTTTAAATCTGTAGTAATATACATTTCTCAGCTGTGGTGTTCAAGGTCAGTAAGTAATCCTTTAATCAAAAACAACCAACATGTGAGCATCATGTGAGCATCACTCATCCCAAAAAAGTTCAGCCAAATCCATATAAACCGTAGTCCTGTGGTTAAAAAGGGGCAGTTTACATGATTTTTGTGCTACTTCTGTGCAATATGTGCAACTGACATGCCACATTGGATTATTTTCCCAAAATACTCTTTAATTCATTTTGAGCAACAACAACAACAACAAAAAAGTAGTGCATCTTTTATCCTCTTTTATGTTAATTAAATAATTAATATTTGTAGATCTTTCATAACCTACACATGAAACTGGCACTCTTATAACGAAGAAGAAGAAAAGGTTTCTCTAAGGGTTCTTTGGATCGTTAACAGCTTTAAAAGTAATAATGTTCAGTGAGTCGGATCATTTTGACTCACAACTGAGAGTCGACTCTTTCAGCTGCAAAGTGGCTTGCTCTTCTTTGCAATAAATCATACTCTATATTCTATTTAACAAAACAACATTCATTTGCATTGCGTTTTATAAAATTGATTTGAAATAACTGGGTGCAGGGTGGCTTAGTGGTTAGCACATTCGCCCGGGTTTCCTCCGGGTACTCCAGGTTTCCTCCACCAATTGAAAGACATGCATAGGCTGATTGGCATGTCTAAAGTCTCTGTAGTGTATGAATGGGTGTGTGTGTGTGATTGTGCTATGCGATGGTTTGGCACCCATCCAGGGTATACTCCGCCTTTTGCCTGATGCTCCCTGGGATAGGCTGCAGGTTCCCCATGACCCTGAAGGATAAGTGGTATAGAAGATGGATGGATGGATTTTAAATAACTGTTCAAAAAAGTTGGAACAGTATGAAAAATGTTAAGAAAAACAAAGAGGAGTGATGTGTAAATGTACTTTGACTTGCAATTAAACAAAAAATGTATAAAGGCAAGGTATTTGATGTTTTACCTAATCACCTGCATAGTTTTTTGAAGACCATAGTTTTTTGGTTTATTCTGAAACTGATGCATGCAACACGTTCCAAAAACATTGGGACAGGGGCAATTTAGGACTAATAGCGATGTGACAAGTTGAAATAAGAAGGTGACGTGGAACAGGTGAGGCAATCGTCTAATCATAGTATATAAGGAGCCTTCAAAAAAGGCCTAGTCCTTCAAGTCCTACAAGGATGGGTCAAGGCTCGCCGATCTCTGAGCGTAAAGGTTGAGCCCGAAAAACCACTTCTGAATGCAAGTGATCTCCAATCCCTCAGACGTCACTGTCTTAAAAACCGTCATGAGTCTGTAATGGAGATCCTGACATGGGCTCGGGAATACTTTGCTAAACCTTTGTAAGTCGACACCATTCGCCGCTGCATCCACAGATTCAAGTTAAGACTTTACTATGCAAAGCAGAAGCCGAACGTCAACACTGTCCAGAAGCTCCACCCACTTCTCTGGGCTCGGCCTCATCTGAGATGGACAGTAGCACAGTGGAATCGTGTTTTGGAGTCAGACGAGTCGACATTTCAAATAGTTTTTGGAGAAAACAGCCGTCGTGTTCTCCGGGCCAAAGAGGAAAAGGACCGTCCAGCATCAGGTCCAAAAGTCAACATTGGTCATGATATGTGGGCGTGTCAGTGCACATGGCATGGGTAACTCACACATCTGTGAGGGCATCATTAATGTAGAAAGATATGTACACATTTTGGTGCAACATATGCTGCCATCCAGAGCAGAACAACGCCTAACCACTGCTCGGATTACAAGCGCATGGTTGCGTAAGCAGAGAGTCCGGGTGCGAGCATGGCTAAATTTTACTTAACATATGTAGATGTCCTAAGTGGCTCAAGTGACATCAATCCTTAAAACAACTGAAAAAGACTTTTTTATTAGAAGTTTTTTTTATATATACAATTACTTACTTATTATTTGCATTGTGTTTATTATTATTATTATTATTATTATTATTATTATTATTATTAGTTTTCCCCCCCTTTTCTCTCCTTGTTAAACATGCTGCATGGATTCAGTGTTCCTGTGCCTGTTTGTCACTTGTTAAGATGTTTTTAATAAATATTTATTTCATTTTAAAATCTTTATAAAAAAAACAAAACAAACAAACAAACAAACAAACAAAAACCCACGTGGTCATGTTCTACAAAACGACAAGAACTCAAACCCGGTTCAACACACTGCATATCCGGTGTGACCGGAAACGAGCGTCGCGCGGGGCAACCGAACCGACTAAACCGCGCGCGCGCACGCGAGAGTGCACTTTCTGAAGAGGGCACACGATATCATTCGCTTTTTTTTTGTTGAGTTATTCATTTAAAAAGAAACAAACAAAAAAAAAACAACCAACCCTTACAGATAAATTATTTAAGGTGGGAATGCTGGTTATTGCTTTACGGAGCGAATGTGAAACTTATTTTCTTGTTTTAAAAAATCTGAAGCGGTTTTAGATTTGAATAAACCTCGAGCTAGCATGCATGCTAATTCGCCTCAGCACCAAACTGGCTAGCATGCTAGCACGGCCAGGACCTGCGCGAGCGCGTGCAGTGGTAGCGAAGTGACTGGATTGTTCGGGAAGCTGATGGACACTGACAGAGTTAGCTGAAGATCACTGTCCTGTAGATTAGTGTGAGCTATAACTCAGGGGTTGTGTGAGGAAAGTGTTCAAACCACTTCGAAAAGACTCAACTAGACAGCTCTGAGGCACTTGTTCATTGATTTGTAGACTAGTTAACCAGCTAGTTAACCAGTGAACCCCCTGTTCTCAGCTACAGTCAAATATCAAAGCAGGAAAGCCTTACTTGTGCTCTTCCACCCTTACTTTACCATCTCTCCGCCTCTCTTAATGCCTCTCTTATCACTTATCGCCACTTCTGTCTATCATTCTATCCTTCTGTCTATCATTCTATCCTTCCTTCTCCCTTACGCAATCTCCATCCCTCCATCTCGTACAATCCGTATCCGTCTATCTCGACCCGTATCCCTTTATCTGTTTATTTTGACTTCTTCTGTCGTTCTCTCTTCTCCTCGTTCTGTCTACGTGCTATCTCTTCCCCTCCTCTCACCCGGTCCTTCTTTCTGTTCACACCCCCCCTCAATCAAGGGTACAAGGTTGAGGCGTCGAAACCCGAACTGCCACGATGTTGCTCGAGGCGCGATTTTGACATCCATGTCGTGTTTTAATTGTTTGTTTGTTTGTTTTTCCCCCCTCAGCACGATCTGATGTTTAACTCTGCTTGAGATCCCGAAGACCAGCTGATGAAATGGCCGACGTCGCCGAGAAAGGTTTGACGATACGATGCAACAAATTTATTATAAAAAAAAAAAAAGTTCAATCAAATGTTTAAAAATAAATAAATAAAGACGTGCGAGACGAGAGAGGAGATACAGAGGCGAGCTGCTGATTGTGCCAGAAGTCTGGTATGGAGACACCTCATTAGTGGAGTCTCTGTAAAGCAGAGCTCGTTACAGACGAGACGGTGACAGACGACGGCACCTCACAACACAACACAAGGTCATTAGGGTCTCTGAGGGATGCTGCGGTGTGTGACGCCAAATCCCCAGATTTCAAACATTTTACACGGCATACACATTCAGATCAAAAGAAACATTTCAGTCGAGTGTCTCCAAAGTTTTAACCACTAGTGTAAATCTTTAACGATTGCTGGTCTTGTAGGTGTTTTGAAGTACCGCCCCAGCTCATGATTAGTTATTAGTCCTCCATTGTCACCAGCAATCCTGTCTCCAGCTTGAAAGATGTGGTGTCCTTGCTTTCTGCCTTCTTGAGTCCATTCATGTGAAATAAAATCCATCGGTACATCATTTTTCTTCATCACCTGGGATCTACATCCAGAGTTCTGTAACTCTTCCTCGTGACGATGCCTAGTGTCGATGTATGAATAAAGCCGAACGTTAACTTGACCGCTGTGTTGCAGAGGAAGCTCGGGCCGAGTTGGACTCGATCGAAGCGGAGTTGGAGTTCCTGGAGCTGCAGATCTCCGAGTTCCTGGAGAAGCAGGCCGCTCTAACCTCCAGGAAAAACAAACTCCTGAAGATTCTCGGTGGCTCGTGCGACCCTGCTCAGCCCTCGGGATCCACGAAGTCGTCCAAGCCCGCCTTCAGCAAAAAAGACCTGCAGCACTACGAGGAGTCAGGTGAAAGGAATACCTGAAATTGAATTGGCGGGTAAATTTGGGCACTCCTTACGACGATAGTTGTGTTTTCTGTGATAGATTTCTCGTGGTCAAAAGAGGTTGAGCAGGAACTGGCGAATGTGTTCAAGCTCCCCAAGTTCCGACCTCTTCAGCGAGCCGCCGTCAACCTCAGCATGTCCGGGAGAGATCTCTTTTTGGTGATGCCTACAGGCCGCGGCAAGAGCTTGTGCTACCAGCTACCGGCTGTCTGTTCTAAAGGTATATGGGGAAAAAAATACTCAATTAACACGTAATCTTCAAGATTAAATTTGGTAAAGAAATTTTAAATGAACTTTTTACATTTAAACTAAACACCAATTGGGACACCAATAGGAATCTCTCCTAGGGTGCCAAGATGGCCAGAAACGGCCCTGCTAATATTTGCTTGTCCGTCAGGTTTTACGCTGGTCATAGCTCCGTTGGTGTCTCTGATGGAGGATCAGCTCATGTATCTGAAGTCCATCAATGTCCCTGCTGTCACTCTTAATGCTTCTAGTTCAAAGGTTAAAACGTATAAATATTTAATAAAATCTCTAATTATCATCATCAGAGAGCATTGTCCGCTCATTATTGTCTTTTGGCTTGTTCAGGAGGATTCTAAATACGTTATGGCAGGTATGATTGATAAAAACACCCCGTTCAAACTGCTCTACGTCACTCCGGAGAAGATCGCCAAGAGCAAACTGCTGATGTCTAAACTGGAGAAAGCTTACAATATGGGTCTGCTGGAGCGCATCGCTGTGGACGAGGTTCACTGCTGCAGTCAGTGGGGTCATGACTTCAGACCAGGTGAGATGGTTTATTTCATTTTTTTTAACCACAAGAATGTGTGTGTATATATATATATAATATATATAAAATAAATTACTCTTTCACCCCATTGAAGTCAGAAAGTAGGCTTGTCTTTTACTCTAAACATAGCCTTTCTCAAAATTGATGCTCAAAAAAAATGCTGGAAGGCATTACTGACCCATATATTATTATTATTATTATTATTATTATTATTGTACAATATAATATTCACCGTATGACTGATTAATCCTTACTGACATGATCCTTTCTGCGACTCAGATTACAAGCTCCTGGGCATTCTCAAACGTCAGTTCCCTAAAGTCCCACTGATCGGGCTGACCGCCACGGCAACCAGCAGCGTTCTGAAAGACTGCCAGAAGATCCTTTGTGTTCAGGATCCCATCACTCTTACAGCACCTTTTAACAGGCCTAACCTCTATTATGAGGTATACGCCGTTCTTTCCATTTCACTTTACAAATGCGATGCATCATGATAGTTATTCCGGTTCACGTATAAGAAGCGTAAATAAAAACTAAAACACTTGGAATCGGAAGATAAGCAACAACGAGGGGTGTGCGGAAGCTACTGGAGATTCTCTTGATTGTTTTCCTGTAATGGTATGTCCTGCAGTGTTTTTTTTTTCTTTCTTTTTTTCTGTTTATACCACAACAATTTCCCATAGAATATAATTTACTAACAAGCAGTATGTTGTACTTTTTTTATCCATTTAATGTTGTGAACCCTCTATGAAACAAGCTCCGGTTATTGTATGTGTTACAGCTGATATAATCAGTCATTCCCCTCACAATAGCCTCTTTTTCTCTTGTGCTCTTTCTCACTCTCTCTTTCTCTTTCTGCCTGTCTCTCTCGGTTAATAAGACAAAAATACACAGCTTGTCACGTTACAGAGAAACTGCCCAAAAAAAAGCGCGTACATTCCTCCGTCCTGACGTTACATCTTTTAACTCGGACTTGCTAGAGTCGCACCTGTCTTGTTTTATTTGTGTTAATTAATTTGTTTATTTTGCAGGTTCGGTTTAAAGACAGCGAAGGCTCGACTAAAGAAATTGCAGCACTGATTAAAGGAAGATACAAGAACCAGTCAGGTACACGTGAAAGAAGTTTCTCGTGAACAACGTTCTTAAAACGACTAACAACGGGGGTCACAAAGCTCTGACACTGGAGACTCCTTCCATAAATGTTAAATAAACGTCTCTTTAGAGAGAACTTCACCATATCAACAATGACAACCTGTGTATGTGGAGCGTCCACCGCTCGCAAAAATCCCAATTTTTTTTTTGTATGGAAACGATAATGTATTAGAACGCAGTGGTATAAAGTTTGTTCATATTTTTGCCTTCCAAGTAGGCATATTTTACTAATGCATGTCTAAAACGATCATGAACAGTAAAAAAAAAAAAATTAAGTTTGATTAAATATGATGAAATGAATATCTTCTTTTTTTTTTTTTTTTTGTTTGTTTTTCCCTCCCCCCCCCATACAGGAATAGTGTACGTATTCTCGCAGAAAGATGCAGAGATGGTGTCTACAGACCTGCAGCAGGGAGGCATCCTGGCCCAGCCGTACCACGCAAACATGGAGCCTTCACATAAGACCCTGGTGCATCATCAGTGGTCTAGCAAAAAGATTCAGGTACAACCTCTGGTTACATGAAGGTGAGGTGAGGCATTTATTAAAACATTAACAGTATATACACAAAAAAAGTACCATTATTCCAGCATAGGATATGTAATTTATTATGATGATCAGTAAATAAGGCTAAATATGTTTATGATTAATATTTTAGACGAGTTAAAGCAGCTTATATACTGAAACTGTACACCGTTACTTCAGACCTGCCAAGTTTCACACGTTTTGTGTGGAAACGTCGCACTTTAACATCAGAGTACGTGGCCATGGGTTTCGAGAGAACTCCGAAATACGCACAAAGAGCAGTCATCTTTAACCCCCTCCTTCCCAATAAAAGCAGCAGATGAGCCAATTGACGTATGAATCTGAAATTATACGACAGTCGTGTAGGTGTTTTGAACTTCCTGACATTAAATCCCATCCCCTGTAAGCCCCGCCCCTTCCCCTCATCTCACGTTAGTAACACTTTGGCCGGTCATCTCCTCTCGACTCGATGATCAGTTTTGAGTTCATTTACGTGATATACAGTATATAGCTAACATCCGTTAACTATTTATTTTGGGATGCACAAGAATTTCAGCCGTGCAAAAATGGCTCAAAACGGTGCTTTCGACATGGGAATTTTAATCAGAACTTATTCCAATGAAGTTTTACTTTTGTATTACATTTCTAATGGTAATGGTGGTCATTAGAAAGGGATTAAACATGCTGTTCGCCCTCATGCAGTTAGTCAGCAGCAAAAAAATATCAGCCTCGTGGAAACGTTTCACTGTTTCTGTGAAAGGCGTTAGACAAGCCGTTTGTAAAAGAACTAGATAAAAAATGTACCGTTTTCTTTACTGAACTTGCTCACGCTTCTCTTCTTTTTTTTTTTTTTTTTTGCATTTATTTATTCATTTTCATGCATGTGATTCATTTACATATGATACATTTTCATGTGATTCATATTCATGTGATTCATTTACCTTTTCTCCCCTCCCTTCCCCAAATATTTCATTGAGGAAAAAAAAAAAATAATAATAATTAAATAAATTAATTAATTTAAAAAAATAATAAATTCCCCCCGGCTCATCATGGCTACTCAATAGCTGTCGCTGGTTATATAAAAATTATAAAACCCAAGAACTAAAGTAAAAATAAGAATATAAATAGCCAATTGGAGCTGAAGAGGGACACACACCCAAAGTCTCCATAAAACAAAGGAGACAGCAGTGTATCACCCCTTGGGCTGTCCACAAAGTGGACCTACAGTAAGCTAAAAAAAAAAAAAAATTCCAGTAAGAAAAACGTCCCCATAAAGTCCCCACGCTTCTCTTCTTTAACAGTTCTTTTGTGGAGGCGAAGCGTTTCATTTGATTAGCTCTATTAGTGTTCAGCTCAACTCGATCCTTTATGGTACATCCCTCGCATTGACTTGGGAAGTGGTGACTTGTTGGGTCAAGAGTTAGAAGCCTGCAAAATAGAGCTGTGAAATGACTAATTTACTAGGAGATTTGTTTAGTTCATGGTGTACGTCGTAATCTTCATATCGTGGCAAGCCGTGCAAGTGTCAGCAGGCTGTAATACAATATAACGCTGAAAAGTCCAAAACCTCGTTTTTTTTTTTTTTTTTTTTTTTTTTTTTTTTTAGGTGATTGTTGCTACGGTGGCGTTTGGAATGGGCATTGACAAAGCAGATGTGAGGTTTGTTATCCACCATACCATCAGCAAGTCCATGGAGAACTATTATCAGGAGAGCGGACGTGCAGGTACGCTTCTGACCTGCAGAGCTACAAACATCTACGTTAAAAAAAAAAAAACAGCGCTGCTAATTATTAAGTAGTGTTCATGCCAGACATCTATTTTCTTACTGTTGCTTGATGCACGTTTAGGGAGGGGGAAAAAAAGATTAGCTCGCTAACGTTACCCTACAATCTCTCACAGACATGCTGCATCACAATTCGCCTCTTTGTACTAAGCACTAAAATTTTGTGAAGAACAAAAGTCCATAGTTTTGAGTGTGTAGCAAAAGAGCACGGAAGTACACGTATGTTAGTACGTACGTACGTACTAACACGTAACGGAAGAGAACATCGTCGCTTAGTTACGCACGACATCACCATAAACAAACCCTTCGATGTATTACAGTATAAATGATATAAGGAATAATGAATGAAGAAAAGCTGAATCATTTAAATGATCTGTTTTTTTCACATTTCATTTACACCTCTAAAACGTGTCCTTACAAGCGCCATCTCTCTTTCTAATCTTGTTAAACCGTTGTTTAAAACGCACGGTCACTGTATCGGCCAGTCATGAGGCAGGTTTACATGAGCCACAAAACTCCTCCTCATCCCTCGCGGGAGGAATCATGGGCAATATTAGCTGAAAAAAAGAAGACAATTTACCAGAACTAGTAATGGTCTGCACTTATATAGTGTTTTTTTCAAACCTTGTTGTACTAAGCGCTTTACACTGTCTCATTCACACACACACACACACACACACACACACACACACACACACCAGTGGTAGCAGAGCTGCCATGCAAGGTGTTACCTTGCCATCGGGAGCAACTTGGGGTTCGGTGTCTCGCCCAAGGACACTTCGGTATGTGGAGTCACGTGGGCCGGGAATCGAACCGCCAACCCTACGATTAGTGGACAACCCGCTCTACCACCTGATCCACAACCACCCATAGTGGACCATCTGGGTACCTCTCGATGCTTATTTCAACATACTACTCTTTGGTACACACTAATTCTAATCTCGGATACCATTTAGGACCGATAGTAGGCGAATCGGGATGCAGCAATACTGTTGATGTGTAACTCTGAAGTTTCACGTGATTGGTTCGTTTAGGTCCTAATGAAAAGTCTGGCTGATATTTTCTTGTTATGAATGTAATAAACAATAATAATAATGGAAAAATGGTAAGACCAGTACTTTACACTGTAGCGATGATCCGATCTACAAATAATAAGTCTGTTGATCACGTGTAGATGCTTCTGTTCTGTACACAGACTATGTTTTTGATGCTATGGTTTTTATGGTCGAATAAAAAATTTTCTCTCTGCTGCTTGGAGGCATAAAATAGGTTTTCAAAGGCTTTTCAAAAGAGCATTCTGAGTTACTTAATGTAAAACGGTATTAGGTTGCACAGTTTTTGTGTTTGTACCTCTGCTGCTGTTTTTAGATCGCATAACACCGTATAATGCAGCGCTTTCAACATGTGTGTGGATGGAAATAATTCAGATCGAACTACTAACGTGCATCTGCTCTCGTAGACCTAGTCCTGTAAACCAATCAAAGTGGAATCAGCCCTTAATACGATACGGCAGGCGTTGCTGTATAATGTTCATTTGTGTTGAACTGTGAGAACAGTGTGTGAGGTGATGGGATGTTTGACCCGATTTTGCTTTTGTTTTCAGGGAGAGATGACGGTCCAGCAGACTGCGTTGTGTTCTATGGGTTTGCGGATATTTTCAGGATCAGCACTATGGTTGTGATGGAGAACACCGGCCAGCAGAAGCTTCAGAATATGGTGGCTTATTGTCAGAACGTGGACAGGTAGTAGTGGTAGTAGTAGTAATAAAAATACGTCACTGTCGTTAGCACATACGGACCAGCTTCCGGTTTCAATAGCACGTGCTTTTGTCATTGCAGTGGAATTAAAGTCCTCTATGTAGTATGACGGCAATTCGGTAGCTTCGTTGTAATAACGTTTGTGCTCAGGTGTCGGCGTGCCGTGATGGCGGTTCATTTTGATGAAGTTTGGGTCGATGAAGAGTGCAACCAGACTTGTGATGTCTGTCGCCATGGCAATGGTGAGAGAAATGTTCCGATTTTTTTTTATTTATTTATTTATTTTTTTTTATATTTATTTATTTATTATTATTTTTTTTGGGTCCAAGTAGGACAATTTATGCCTCTCACACCCATGAAAATGTTTAAACCTTTGTTTCTGTTTATTTACATTTTGATTTTAAACAAAACTGGCAATTGCTAATGCACGATCAAAAACTGTTTTTCGTTGTCCGGAATGCCACAACGAATTTCTGTGCATTCGTGAAAACAGTAGCTGTTCTGATCATCACCAGAAAGTTGACTTGTGGCACTAAAATTCTTTTATTCAAAGGCATTGACCACGCTGATGCTCGTATGGTACGTCTAAATGAGTAGAAGGATTTTAGCGAGCATTTTTCGTAACTTCTCTAGTTAAGAATTGTGCTCTGAGTTTAGTAAAATCACTGAACTGCTTCATTTTCAAATTAAGATTACACAAATACATTATAAGTTGTTTCAAGGCCTAAAAATGTTAAAATGAATGTTGATTTTGAGGCCAATTTTGGCCCGGGATCTCAGGGTTGGCGTGCTGTTTCTCTGGGGAATATAGGGCTGTGGGACATAATACTGTGGGAACTAAGGGGTAAGTGGGTTAAAATGATGAAATTTGTTAACAAAAATAAGTCCGCTAGATATCAGAAGCTGGTTGTCGCTTGTATCAACAGCTAGTTGTACAGTTTTCAGTTTCTAAACTAAATTTTCTTTTGCCTGTGACTGTTTTAAGGGATCGGATGTTCTAACATTTGAAATTTTCCAAGACCTGAATTATAAACAACTCCTTTTTAGAACCAATATGTGCAAGCATAATTATAATGTTCGTATTGAAAACATCACACGGCACTTTGAGTCAAAGTCACAGGTCATTGTTTTGAGCCTGCTTTCAGTACAGTATAGTAACTGGTCCACGTCTCTGTGCCAGACTACATCACCATGGACATCACCAAGCACGCACGCGAGGTGGTGGACATCGTAGAGTTGGCTGCGTCTCTGGACGAGAAGATGACTCCTCTGAAAGTGTGCGATACCTGGATGGGGAAAGGCAACGCCAAGATCCGTAAAATGGCCAAGGTCACGACCCTGTCACGCCTGGAGGTGGAGTCCATCATCGTTCATCTCTTACTCCACGGCTACTTCAGGTAATGTTCGAATCTCGCTCGGGAGGAGGATAACACGAAGTGACAAAGTTTTGAAAGTTCTAGGTGCACTGAGATTTCAACTCTCGTCCCTGTTTTGTTTTAAAGCGAAGATTTCAGCTTCACGCCGTACACGACGTACTTTTACCTGAAAGCAGGACGTAAAGCTGGCTTACTGAAGAGTGAAAGCCACACTGTAACGATGAAGATGAGGAGGAAGGTGTCTACACCCAGCTCAAGTGTAAATATTCATTTTATTCCTTTTTATTCCTATATATATATATAAAAAATACATATGGGTAAGGTCTCTTTCTTTTGCCTTTTTTAATTTAAACTTATTGAAAATTCTTCTACAGTTCAATCAGCATATTTAAATAAATGATACCATTTCGCCGTAGATCAGTTTGTCTTTTACACGTAACTAATTTTACTCACATGCACCTGTAGTTGTCTCCCCTCCCTTGATTTTAGGACCTGAGATTTCCTCTGAGGTTTATCATATCTAATCGTATCTAAATATCATGTATGAGCACTAACAGATGTTTTTCTTCAACGTTGTTCACCATCAACCTACTGATAATAGGTTTGTTTAAATGATACAAAAAAAGACATGATATTGACATTTGCCTTGTATCTCTTAGAGTTGTTTAGTATGGAGATTATTTTGGTGTATAATTTATAATAAATAACACAAATCGAAGAAGATCCACAGAGAAAAGTAAGTGATTCACAAAATAAATAAATAAATAAATTCCACGAGAGACCTTTCACATGGGGTTGCCAGCTCTGTTGAATTAATGAACAAAAGTATTGCACAGACCTTCTTCACGCATTTTGTGACCGAAAGTGCGCTAGTAGGAGTTATGGCTCAGAAATATGCCTGGAGTTTTCCTGCTAATAAAAACGGCCTATGAGACGAATCCATATATGAATCTGGAATGATTGACAGTTGTACAGGTCCGTTATTAACGGCCTCCCCCTGAAAGCTCTCACGTTTGGCTGGTTTTCTCATCTCGACATGATTTTCCCACATGAAAGGTTCGGCGTCCTCGCTTTCGGTCAAGTACATATTTAACCGAACAGTAAATCCTTGACGCGTCAGTAGGTGGGAGTGTGTGTGGTATCTGCCCTGTGACTTGTAATCTAGGATTAGGCTTCGTTTGCATGTTTAAAAACAATTACCACACAAGATCAAGAACAAATGTGCACTAAATGCTTAACGCTCCCTGCAGAAGCTTAACTTTGTTCTGGGAACAGTCCTACTTCATGAATAATATTCAGCCCTTCTTTACTATTCGTTTATACTTTTCCCAAAGTGATGCCGTTTGGTTGAGTTACCGTCTAATTTCAGTACAGGATGTAAGTCTAAAGACGTGTTATTTTCCTGAAACAATTACTTTAATGATTTATTTTGCACAAAGGTCATCAAGATTGAGAATCAGTTTGTCCCCGACATTTGGACATGCTCTGGTGTGGATTTCATAAAGGTTTGGTTCATTAAGTTCAAGAAAAAGCTAGTTGTGTTCGGTTTTATTCAGCCGTACCCCTCATGCTCTCCAATAATCCTGACTCACCTCTATAATGCTAGCCTGAGCGCCGTAAAAAACGCAGAATAAGGAGGAGGTGGAGAAATCTCAGGCACGCCAGTGAGGCCGTGCAACAGGCCGTGACCGACATGAAAAAGAAGAGAAGTAAAAGACGACGCCAACGGCAAGCACAGAGACAGTACGTTAGGAGCAGTGTGTGCGGCTCGCAGGACGTTAAGCCTGTGTTTAAAAACAGGGGCAGACGCTTTCGCTACGGAGAAAAGCAGGTGACTTCATCAGCAGGGCACTTTTTCCCCAATTTGAGGTGGAGGTCTTCTCAATTTCAGTCAACACACTTCGGTGGCCTCTGGAGTATTATCCACTGAATCTGCACTGTTTTATGGGGACTCTGTTTCACTTCCCAGAAATGACGAGGCATACAGACCAATACAACATGATCTATTAGTGCTCTTCCTGCACTCAGGACTCGGGGGTGGACAAATCATAAATGTATTCGCTAACCCACCAGGCAAATAAAAGTGCAGAAACGCGTTGCCAAGTCCCATGTTTTGATGTCTGGAAATGTATAGTAATGTAACAGCATACGGTGAGCTAGTTAAGTGCATTAATACAGGTTAAGAGAAATGATGAGTCTATGGCCATGTAGTAAGTCATGTTGGCCAACATTTCATCCAAGAGCCATGGTATTCTTGTTCTTGTCTCGTATCGCACGTTTACTGTTTAACTGAGAATTGTGTGTGGCATTAAATAGATGTATGGACAGCTTCAAAAAGAAAATCATTATGTACATCAGTGCAAAAGAACATACCGTGGTACAGAAGACAACCTCACATAGATATTCACAACCAGATGTTAGATGTACTAAAAACAACAACAACAAAAAGACCTATACTTAGACCATGCCAATCCTACGAGAGATTGTACATCTGTGTAGTGCTGCAAGCGTCGGGGTTCAGAACGAATAGCATGTGCTACAGTTACAGCATGGAGATGCATCACACCACTGCTTAAATGAAAACCTGCTTTCTGAAAGTCAACAAGGAGTGTCCCTGTAGCATCTATGGATTAAAACGAATACCCCAGCCAGGAAACCTGCTACTGATTTGTCTACCCCCTGAGCTACTTACTAATAGAGATTATTTAAAATGCTTCTTGGTGCAGACTTTTTGGAAATTCAGTCCATGTTAAATGTTGTATTGTAAAAGGCTGTATTCTCTTTTTCAGTAACGGCTTATCTCTCTGCCCACCCTCAAAGACACGCTGGTTAAAAAAAGCTCTTGTGCTGCCCACAGGTCAATCTGGCAGGAGGCAGCGGAGATAAGAGTAGAGCCAAGCTAAAACCAAAAGAAGGGAAAAGACCTGCTGAGAGCGCTGGGAAAAACCCTGTGGCCAAGAAAATCAAGAAAGAAACTGTTCCCTAGTCCCATGAGGAAAAAGAGCCCAAAAGTACAGTTATTATTACACTATTTTCAAATTCGCATGAAGATCTTGTTTAGTCAGGATGTCCAAAGAAATATCTTTCAACAATTCTTTGTCTTGCTTGTCCATGTCTGTCGCTTCCCCTAACATCGTGCTGCACGTCCTTGCTATACGCGTTTTCATAACTCTCCCATCCCCCCCCCCCACCCCCCTTTTTTTTTTTGCTAATGCAGGATTGTGGATTCACTCACATGGGAACATTACAGTGGTGTCTAGCATTAACACTTTGCATGGATCAGTAATCCCATGTACTCAACATTTGTTGTCTGTCTTCACTTCCCCGTTACCAAATTACAGATTCATAATGTCCTCCGTTTCCTCAGATTGACCAATCAGCTGCTGAGCTCCAGGAAGAAACTTGCGGATGCTCGAAGGATGTCAATACTGATCAAAGTGCAAATGGAAATTTAATCAAAGCGAACACCGACCCACCGAACCCAGAGAAGAGACTTTCCACAAATCAGGAAGACTCCAACTCTTTACAAGCACCTGAAAGTAGCCAGCCGTGTGTTATCGAAGTGAACGTTGAAGTGACGGTTCAGGAACAGACAGGCGTCGCTACAAACGGCATCCAAGATCTTAATAAAATGACTAAACGACAATTTGTGCCATCTAAAAGAAGACGACCGCAGTTTTCACCTCCATCTTCCAAATCAGTTCTGGCCAGCTGTCCATCGGAGACCTCCATCGTTTCTGCAGCAGCCCTGGAAGAGCTGTGCGACCTCCGCAGCTACTACAGCAAACAGTTGAGGAGGATAAACTACGCCTCCCATGAGCAGCTGCAGAAGTCCGGGTCAGGAATGCGGGGGGGGAGGGGGGGGGAAAAAGAAAGAGACAGCAGCCAAGGCACCCCCACCCCCCCCCAACCAACAACAAAAAAACAACCCCACAAACCCCAAAAATAAAAAAAACAACCAAGCAGAGGCTTTTTTTTTTTTTTTTTTTTTTTTAAATTTTAAAATTTTTGGAAGTCACCTTATTTTTGAAAACGATTTGAAACCCCTCACTTCAGGAACGTTTTGTTGCACTTTTGTTTTTGTTTTATTTATTCTGGTGTTAAAAAAAAATAAAAATAGAGTAAAACTCTAGTATAGGTTTATACCACAGCTTTATTGAATTCTGGCTTCTGATTGGTCAGAGATTGTTTGATAGATTATCTATATCTAGCAGTAGTATAGTAACAGCTCATTCATAGGGACTCGACGCTCTAAAATAAACAGATTAAAAGAATGTGTTTGTAGCTTCTGATTACTGGTTGAGGAAGACGACTTTAACAGTAATATTCAGAGGTAAAGCTTTTACTTTAGGTCTTCAGGACAGAGGACTTTACTCTTCACGATTTCTCAGGTTTTTTGTTTTTTGTCTTATTCATTTCAAGAGAGCATAAAAGGCTTGTGGGGGAACACCTGATTATAACTGCTATAACATAAGTGATTACAGGAACTAACTTGTTTCCTGAACATTCCACAACTTTAATTGTAACTCGTTCTTAAATAATTAAAAATTGTAAAAAAAAAATAGTGTGTT
>CM022766.1:22805109-22807609 GCA_012411365.1 Ameiurus melas | reverse complement strand
GAGCTTACCCAGCACCTTCAAGCCCAAACCAAAGACCAAACTTCCAAAAATCAAAGACAAACAGATATTGAAAACAAAGAAAAACAAGCTTCAAACTAAGGAGGAAAAGGGTAAGGAGAAGAGCACCAAACCTCTGACAAATGCAAAGCAGATGAAAAAATTAAAACAGGAGAAAGATCAGCTGACAACTGCCCCACACTTTCCATATTTTGAAGATCACTATTGCCCACCAGACTGTGCTTGTTACGGGAGGTGTGTCTCAAATACAGCTTTACATATGCTGAGTTTAACTGTACAGTGATTTTTAAAGTTATGTGTGTTGTCTTGTTCCTACAGATTGGTGCAATGTTCAGACAAAGGATTCGAAAAGGTTCCATATGGCATTCCATACAATTCCCGCTACATCCTTCTTATGAACAACTGCATTGAGAGCATTCCGCTGAACCTGCTCTCAGAGTACCTTTCTATGGAGTTTCTGGTGCTGAGCAACAACCGTCTGGTAGACCGTTCCATCGAAGGTGCCTTCAAAGGCATCCAGGCACTAAAGAGGCTGTATTTGGACCGGAACCTACTCCAGAGTGTCCCTACTGACCTTCCAGCCTCGCTGGTGGAGCTCCGTCTGGATGGGAACAAATTGAAAGTGATGTCTGAGGTGGTCTGGTTTCGCTGCCCTGGCCTGCTCATTCTTAGCTTGAGCAACAACAGTTTAGAACATATCTCATCGTCGTTCCCTGTTGGTGTTTTTTCTCCACTAAGCAGCCTTCGCACGCTCAGCCTCTCCCATAACCATCTTACCTCTGTCCCCTTGCAGCTCCCACTTACCCTTCAAGAGCTTTACCTCCGTGGTAACCTCATCCAACGTTTCCAGCCAGGAATTTTTCAGGGCAAGGCACAGCTTCAAGTGCTGGACCTTAGCGTCAACAGGCTGACTAACAAGGGCTTGGGAAAGGGTGCACTTATCAATGTCACCCACTTGGAAAGTCTCAACCTAGAAGGGAACTTCTTGAACCAAGTCCCTCGTCACCTTCCACACTCTCTAAAGACCCTTAACTTAGAGGGGAACTCCATCTCGAGCATCACCAAAGCCACGTTTCTCTCACTTCCACGCCTGGAGCACCTTGGCTTGGCCCGCAACAAGATCTCCAAGGTGGTGCCTGGAGCATTTCGGTTGCTTCCTTTGTTGCACCAGCTGGATCTTAGCCACAACGTGCTTCAGCAGGTCCCACGTCAGCTCCCGGCTTGGCTCGTTTATATTGCGCTCAACCATAACAAGATTCAAATGATTCCACATGATGCATTCTGTTCATTCAAAAACTCAGAAGCAGCCAGAAGTCGTCTGGTTAAGGTACAGCTGGAGCAAAACTTGGTAGACTTGGTCAGCCTGGACAGCATGGCTTTCAGCTGCCTAAGAGGCTATCAGGTGGTGCACTTTTCCTGAAGATGCGCGTTATAGAAACAAAGGTACAAACTGATATAAAGAAAAAAAACAACAACTAACATGTGCAGCTTGAACTCAAAAGGTTCAAGTAGGAAAGGCTGCTAAAATGCCGTAAATGTACCAATTTGCTTCTTTCAATACTGATTCGGTCTTAACCAAATGGATTCAGAAGTACAGGTGACAGTATTCCTTGGGTACCCCCAAACGATGACACAAAAGGTATCAGCAAGGAGACAAATTCTTTGTTTCAATTCTGTTATTAACATACTTTTGTCGACTTGGCTTCAGTATTTCCAATTGGCCAGTTATCTCAAGAGCTCTTTTATTGGGGTATTAGCTCAAGTAAAGTTTATCAGACGGACCCTTGGAGGGATACGGCATCGCTGTTTATAACGGTACACCAGAGAACTAAAAAGTTGACAAGGTCATCTTAAAGGCAGTAATGAAACCGGGCTTGACAAATAAATATTACCACCTACATCTTGTAACTCAAGATCCGAGTACACAAATATGGATAAATGTTTACTTTTGAACCTATATATAGGTGTGGCACCTTTACTTTTGTTTAATGTTATGTAATTACATTACATTATGTTTTTTATAAAAAGTAACGTCTTTCTCATTCTGAACAAGCCAGTGTTCAGAAATGATCAAATACAGCAAATCTGTTTCTTTCTTTTATTTATTTTTTTTGCTGGATGGAAAGCATGCTTGGCTTTACAGCAATCATCGGTGCAGGGTATCCAAGGTGGGGGAAAAAGCGCACTGTTGAGGGTCTGGAAGAGAATGTGAGTGTTATAAATGTTGTTTTTATGTGCCAGAATAGAAAAAGATAAAGATAAATCTGGACACTATGACGAAGTCTGGGTTCAACTTCCAAGTTAAAATCATCACGCATTAACAAAGAGAGTCTGAAATATACGATATCCAGACGGTGCTTTTATATATTACATGCAAAAAAAATGAAATAAAATTAAGCTTGAAAAGATTGCAATAAAAGCAGGGGTAGCTGAGTGGTGAAGGTGTTGGTCTACTGCTCAGAAGGTCGCAAGGTCAAACCCC
>CM022766.1:22617609-22800109 GCA_012411365.1 Ameiurus melas | reverse complement strand
CTTACTGAATGTTTGCCATTTAACAACTAAAAACATGATCATCATTTGTTAATGCAAGTTTATTTTTTGAGATATTTTGTTTATTAATTATAAAAAAAATCAGTTAAAACAAGTGTTAGTTACTTTGCTACTTTGCAGATTTGTTCATCTTAACTTAACTGTTCAACAGTATCAGTGAAAGGAACCTTAATGCAAAGCGTTAAGGAATAATTTGTAAACGTACAAGCATAGCAACAAAAAAAGTACAGCTTCTTACTTTTCCCTGCTAAAATATAAGGGGGTACAATCTTTTGCACTCACGGCAACAAAGTTGAAAATCCCATCAATTTCAGGTTTCAGTTAGCCTCTGTTTCAGCTGTTTCAGTAAAAACTAACATATGGTCAGATAATATAGATAACTCATTCTTGCGCTTCCTGCCAGATTCTGTCCCTGAAGATCATTGATGCGAAGTTATTGGAACCCCCCAAGCATTCAGGTGTCCCTTTAAAAAGCTAGCATGTGGTCTTTACAAGCATTCCAAGCCACCATTTAAACAGGTTTTGTGATTTATAATAAATAGTTGAACCGAATCTCCACAGGAAGTCTTCACTGCTGGACTTCCTGTTTCCATGGCTCTGATTGACTGTGTAACAGGAGACCACGGGGTGGCTGTATTGTAGAGAGTCTATTTAACACGCAAATGCAGAATCATGAAATGCTGCTCACACGTTGGCCCGGTGTTCTTTCCGTGATGGAGACAATCTGCTCGAGGATGCGGTGTTTCCTCTGGAACAGACGTTACCTAAGCAGGCTGAACCATGGGCTTGTTTTTTTCCTCCATCATTTCGCTGTGGAAGATTCACAAGCGGAGTGGAAAACAGCCCTCTTAATAGTCTGGGTTCATGACGCAGCCTTTTCAAAACACTTTGTTATATGTTCTCCAGCTGAGTTGCATCAGTTTGTAAATTTCGCAGGTTT
The DNA here is from genome assembly GCA_012411365.1 of Ameiurus melas. NCBI lineage: Eukaryota > Metazoa > Chordata > Actinopteri > Siluriformes > Ictaluridae > Ameiurus > Ameiurus melas. The sequence goes on along the minus strand of CM022766.1, from coordinate 22,799,151 downwards.
TTGCGCAGTTGGTGGTTTACCGCAGTTTGTATACCCTGAGTCATCGTATGATTTGTGTCTCACCCAGTGCTGACAAAGTGGTGACTTTTTAGACACCTTTAGCGACTTTATTTCAAAACAAAGTCTAGCGACAAATACAGTGAATTTTTTTTTTTAGCTTACATCACCTCTGTTGGTTTTACGAGGTTCACTTGACCCACTAGCAGTCTGTAAAGCCAACAACCAATCACTGATCACCATTGTTCCCAAAAACCACTGTCTGAGCACTATTGCTCCCAATGACCAGTCATTGATCACCATTGTTCTGAATGACCAAATACTGATCACTGTTGATTTCAACGTCCAATCACTGATCACTGTTGTTCCCAATGTCCAATCACTGGTCACTGTTGTTCCCAACGTCCAATCACTGATCACCGTTGTTCCCAATGTCCAATCACTGATCACTGTTGTTCACAACATCCAATCACTGATCATTGTTCACACCGTCCAATCACTGATCACTGTTGTTCACAACATCCAATCACTGATCATTGTTCACACTGTCCAATCACTGTTCACTGTTGTTCACAACATCCAATCACTGATCACTGTTGTTCACACCGTCCAATCACTGTTGTTCACACTGTCCAATCACTGTTCACTGTTGTTCACAACATCCAATCACTGATCACTGTTGTTCACAACATCCAATCACTGATCATTGTTCACACTGTCCAATCACTGTTCACTGTTGTTCACAACATCCAATCACTGATCACTGTTGTTCACACCGTCCAATCACTGTTGTTCACACTGTCCAATCATTGTTCACTGTTGTTCACAACATCCAATCACTGTTCATCGTTGTTCACAACATCCAATCACTGATCACTGTTGTTCACAACAACCAACTCCTGATCACTGTTTTTCTCAATGACTAATCACTGATCACTGTTGTTCACACTGTCCAATCACTGATCCCTGTTGTTCTCAATTAACAATTCCTGATCACTGTTGTTCACACCGTCCAATCACTGTTCACTGTTGTTCTCAATTAACAATTCCTGATCACTGTTGTTCACAACATCCAATCACTGTTCACTGTCGTTCCTAATCATTGATCGCCATTGAATCCCGAAGACCAATCACTCATGACCCGTGTTTTTCCAACCCTGTCATGTCTTTGTTCTTTATTTTAAACTGTTTTTTGGTTATTTTTACAGTAAAAAAAACCAAAACAAAACAAAACAAACAAAAAATATTTTTTGGTGTTGTGACCAAAGACGACTTCTCTCTATAAGACATGTTATAATCTATTACTTTGTACTCTATTAAAAATCTACTATTCTATTTTATTCTAAAATCTTTACATAAAACATTTTGACATGCAAATGATCACGGCGATTCAATGAATATGCAAATTCGTCTACGGGGTCATTTGGGGACTTTTAGTGACTTTTTGAGCCTGCTTAAACTACTTTTGCCTGAAAAGACCTCAGCTGGACGCCCTCTAGACGAGGAAACACAAGGTCATCAAACGAGAGCTGCTGACTTTACGCTGAACATCTCTCGTCAGATCAGGTTACACTACGTGTCTGTCTGTACGAGAGAGTTGGAGATTTTTTTTTCTTCTTCTTCTGAGCAGGAGGTGAATCTTGTTCAGACACAATTATTCTTTTATAGGAAGCCAAGGGGGATTTGTGTGTGTGTGTGTGTGTGTGTGTGTGTGTTGGTGTTTTGGCTCTCTGTCTGGATTTTGATGGTGATTTTGGCACGCTATAATGATTAGCGTACCTTCTTGCCTCATCTCAGGAAAGCAACAGAGCACAAAAAAAATACAAATTGTAAAACTCATGGAAATAATTTAAAATCAGTATTTTCTTTAAATATGTGTGGCAAAAATATTGGCACCGCCAAGAAACATGCATTTAAACATCTGCAAGCCATTAATGACCATTAACCAGCCACTTCTTGTTATACTGCTTAGCAGCCAGAGCTTACTGTTAAACAGACTACATTGCATGGTGGATGAACCGTTTATCGTCAGCATTATTAATAATAAATGACATTGTTTATTGAATAATCGTATAATCAGTATGGTATCAGATTGATTTTGTTGCTGTTTTATTAAAGCAAGCGTACATTACAGCATTTTTCGGTCTCGTTGCTTATTGTTGCAACAAACCCCGACTCCAACATTAACACACCGTAATTAATGTTGAGAAAGTAAACTAACACACGTGAATGAATCGATTTGATTAAAAGTGAACAACATAGACCTGCACTGGCTGTTCGTTCCACCCATATCATGCTACTATATGATGATAACTTATTGAACTCTGGTCTCCATGTGTAAATAACGGGACGTTCTTCAGCCTCAGTTCTGGATTTTGCCACTTAACAAACACAAACGTCTTCATGAAGGTGTAGTTCATGCTCCGTTAGCAAATCTAGGTTTTATCTCTTGCACTCGGTATAAAGAAACTCCATTGTTACTCGTCATCGCTCATCAGTGAGTCACTCTTCTCTTAACACTCTTTCGATCTTTATTTGTAAATGTTTGGTGAACCAAGAGGTTTGAAAATTGACTTTATTGTTGGAACAGTCGAGATCTGATCTAATCTGAAAGTTACTTAGGAACTTCAGTGACTTCCACATACTTATGTTTTACAGTTAGAATAGCTCTGCCTCTGAGCGTTTTTTTATTTTATTTTATTTTATCTCTAATACTCTCCAAGCACTCTTTCATAATCCACTTGTTTAGAGTCGAATTAGGAGCTGAGACCGAGAACTTAATAAACTCCACACGTATTGAGTTTTTATTTGATATTTGATATTTGCTCTGTGTTATTTTGTTTGTTCTAATAGGGATTTAGCTGTAACAAAACATAAGAACCGCACTGTATTAGAAATAAATAAATAAAAATCACTAGCTATGTAGCATATTGGAACTACAACTGTAGTCATTTGTTGTGACCATAATGACCAGATTTTGTAATCCTTTTGGGATGCCAACATATTTTGTGGAAAATAATAATAAATAAAGAGCAAACACACTGTACATAAAGACCAAACACACTGTACAATGCGATGGCAGATCATTGATCCTTTGGGGATTTTGTAAAGATTCATTAAGTCGTGAATTCTGCCAAGAACCTGGATATTTTATCCCAACTGTTTGCCTCTGCCATGAGGTTAAGACTAACCAGAAATCATTGCAGAAACTAAAATCAGTGTCAGTCTCTGGATTTAAAGCTCTGTTAATACCGTGAGGTCTGAAGTAAAGACAATAAGTGCCAGGATGTTTTGTCCACAAATCCTGGTTGTCTCTGCCATGAGGTTAAATGGTTGCAGGAAACAAAATCATTGTCAATCTTTGGATTTGAACCCAGTTGAAATCCTGTGGTCTAAATTGAAGAAGGTACGCACTCGGATACTTTATATGCCCAAGTCCTGGTTGGCTCTGCCAGGAGGTTAAGTCTTAAGGAGACAGAATTGTCTACAGGACACATAATCAATCAGCCCCGATGTCCAGATTTAGAGTTAGATATTCTATCCGAAACACGTGGTTGCCTCTGCCTTGTGGTTAAAACTTGCAAGACAGAAACGGTCGCAGGACACAAACACACAAAATAAGTGAGTTTATCAATTCAAACCCCATTAAAACCATGAGGTCTTCATTGACGAGGCTCAGTACCAGGATCTTTTATCCAAACACCTAGTTGCCTCGGCAATGTGGTTAAGACTTGGTCTTAAGAAATAAAGTTCACCAAGGTTAAGAAATAGTTGTAGGACATAAAATGAATCTTAGTTTCTTGATAGAACTTTCATGTACCTGCACAAACCGAAGAACATATGTAAGGCTTATTTCCTTTAGCTTGAATCCTTTACGAGTGTCTGTAAATTGTTCAGACATTACCGGAAATGAGCCACAGTTATGATATTCTCTTGTGGAGGGTTCACCAAATATGAATTGGAAGAGAGCCGCTCATTTTGAAAACGAGAGTTTCGCAGAAAAACCGTTGGGGGGAGATGAGGGGGGTGCCAATAATTTGTAAAAACAAAAGAGCAGAAAAATAGGTCATAAAACGTGTACATGATTAAATGCGTCCAACGTGTTTGTTCTTTATTTGTTTCGGTCTTCGACGACGACTTCTTTAGGCTGCTTCCTCACGCCGAAACCTCCGGCCAACAGTAACTCACCACGCTTATCCAAGACGAGAGCAGAGGAAAAGGGATAGAAAGAGGAGCAAAAGCAGATGTTTCAAATATGCGTCAAAAGAAAACAGCACGAAGACACCCGACCACGATGGAACGAGGAGAAAAGCCAAGAGTGTGCTTGTGTAAGAAAGCAATCCGTCACTTCGCACACTGCACTTAGCGTTAGCAGGTAAAGAGGAGAGCGCTTCATCACCTTCTGCTGCACACCAGCTGTGTTAGGAGGGATAGAGACAATGGTAGATGAATGACCTTGAATGCGCAGAAATGCACACACACCGTCACCCCACTAAACTCACAGACACGTGTACATGCACAAAGACACACAGCTGGGAGATGGATGAAACATGGAGGATGATGGGGGAGATGAACCTGTGGGTTAAATCAACTACCACTTTTGTGGTTGGAACCATCAAATTGGCAGGTGTCACAGAGAGAACGTGGACACACACTCACACACACACACACACACATGCACACACACACACACACACACAGAAACTCTGAGAGTTGAAAAGCTTGTAATTATGTCCGGAAATGGACACTGAAAAAACAAAATTCTGAATTGACTTCCCCCCCCACATACATCTTCTATACCGCTTTATCCTTTTCTTTTGAGTACATTTTTTTCCATCGGCATTCTACACGTGTAGTGGAAATTCACCTGCAAAATGAGAAATGTGCACGTAAGTATTTTATTCGGTCAGCAATTGCTCACGAGCCCAGGTAGTCACTCTTAGACTCAGAAAACTGGAGAATACATATATATATATATATGTATATGTGTGTGTCAATATGTCTATAGTTACCTTCATGAATGATTCCATTCCTTTTTATTCTTATTCATTTAGCAAAGGACAAAGAGATCAACATTGGACCACAGAATACACGGATTATCATATTGTAACCGTAATCTGTTCAGTTCTCTCACCTTCTCGTCTGTACGCTCTGCTCAAACAGATCACGTTCTCAGAGTGAAAGCTTGATCGTTCACAGATCGCTAACCAACTGCTGTAACCTCTGCTGTAACTCGGTGTCGTAGAGCCTTGTGTAATTAAAGGTTTGGAGACTCCTGAAAGAATTCTGGATGGGAACAATAGGAAAATGATCTGTTTTATGGTTTTATAAAACAACACTTTAAGGAGATTAAAGGACTACTGGAGAACCCTTAAGGGTAACCCTTTATGAATATTTTATACAGGCATGTATTACAACATATGGCAACATTACAAAATAAACATTTAATAACATCTCTTGTTCTAACATGACACCTACATAAGTCCTTTATAAACATTTAATAACATCTCTTGTTCTAACATGACACCTACATAAGTCCTTTATAAACATTTAATAACATCTCTTGTTCCAACATGACTACATAAGCCCTTTATAAACATTTAATAACATCGCTTGTTCCAACATGACACCTACTTAAGCCCTTTATAAACATTTAATAACATCTCTTGTTCCAACATGACACTTACATAAGCCCTTTATAAACATTTAATAACATCTTTTGTTCTAACATGACACCTACATAAGCCCTTTATAAACATATAATAGCATCTCTTGTTCCAACATGACACCTACATAAGCCCTTTATAAACATTTAATAACATCTCCTTTTCCAACATGACACCTACATAAGCCCTTTATAAACATTTAATAACATCTCCTTTTCCAACATGACACCTACATAAGCCCTATATAAACATTTAATAACATCTTTTGTTCTAACATGACTACATAGGTCCTTTATAAACATTTAATAACATCTCTTGTTCCAACATGACACCTACATAAGCCCTTTATAAACATTTAATAACATCTCGTGTTCCAACATGACTACATAAGCCCTTTATAAACATTTAATAACATCTCTTGTTCCAACATGAGACCTACATAAGCCCTTTATAAACATTTAATAACATCTCTTGTTCCAACATGACTACATAAGCCCTTTATAAACATTTAATAACATCTCGTGTTCCAACATGACACCTACTTAAGCCCTTTATAAACATTTAATAACATCTCTTGTTCCAACATGACACCTACATAAGCCCTTTATAAACATTTAATAACATCACTTGTTCCAACATGACACCTACTTAAGCCCTTTATAAACATTTAATAACATCTCTTGTTCCAACATGACACCTACATAAGCCCTTTATAAACATTTAATAACATCTCTTGTTCCAACATGACTACATAAGCCCTTTATAAACATTTAATAACATCTCGTGTTCCAACATGACACCTACTTAAGCCCTTTATAAACATTTAATAACATCTCGTGTTCCAACATGACACCTACTTAAGCCCTTTATAAACATTTAATAACATCTCTTGTTCCAACATGACACCTACATAAGCCCTTTATAAACATTTAATAACATCTCTTGTTCCAACATGACACCTACTTAAGCCCTTTATAAACATTTAATAACATCTCTTGTTCCAACATGACACCTACATAAGCCCTATATAAACATTTAATAACATCTCTGTTCCAACATTACATAAGCCCTTTATAAACATTTAATAACATCTCTTGTTCCAACATGACACCTACATAAGCCCTTTATAAACATTTAATAACATCTCTTGTTCCAACATGACACCTACATAAGCCCTTTATAAACATTTAATAACATCTCTTGTTCCAACATGACACCTACATAAGCCCTTTATAAACATTTAATAACATCTCTTGTTCCAACATGACACCTACATAAGCCCTTTATAAACATTTAATAACATCTTTTGTTCTAACATGACACCTACATAAGCCCTTTATAAACATTTAATAACATCTCTTGTTCCAACATGACACCTACATAAGTCCTTTATAAACATTTAATAACATCTTTTGTTCTAACATGACACCTACATAAGCCCTTTATAAACATTTAATAACATCTTTTGTTCCAACATGACACCTACATAAGCCCTTTATAAACATTTAATAACATCTCTTGTTCCAACATGACACCTACATAAGCCCTTTTATAAACATTTAATAACATCTCTTGTTCCAACATGACACCTACATAAGCCCTTTATAAACATTTAATAACATCTCTTGTTCCAACATGACACCTACATAAGCCCTTTATAAACATTTAATAACATCTCCTTGTTCCAACATGACACCTACATAAGCCCTTTATAAACATTTAATAACATCTCTTGTTCCAACATGACTACATAAGCCCTTTATAAACATTTAATAACATCTCTTGTTCCAACATGACACCTACATAAGCCCTTTATAAACATTTAATAACATCTCTTGTTCCAACATGACACCTACATAAGCCCTTTATAAACATTTAATAACATATTTTGTTCTAACATGACTACATAAGCCCTTTATAAACATTTAATAACATCTCTTGTTCCAACATGACACCTACATAAGCCCTTTATAAACATTTAATAACATCTCGTGTTCCAACATGACTACATAAGCCCTTTATAAACATTTAATAACATCTCTTGTTCCAACATGAGACCTACATAAGCCCTTTATAAACATTTAATAACATCTCTTGTTCCAACATGACACCTACATAAGCCCTTTATAAACATTTAATAACATCTCTTGTTCCAACATGACTACATAAGCCCTTTATAAACATTTAATAACATCTCTTGTTCTAACATGACACCTACATAAGCCCTTTATAAACATTTAATAACATCTCTTGTTCTAACATGACACCTACATAAGCCCTTTATAAACATTTAATAACATCTCGTGTTCCAACATGACACCTACATAAGCCCTTTATAAACATTTAATAACATCTCGTGTTCCAACATGACTACATAAGCCCTTTATAAACATTTAATAACATCTCTTGTTCTAACATGACACCTACTTAAGCCATTTTTATACCATTTTCAATGTTTATAGCGGCTTATATTCTAACACAGACTTTTTGCTACATGGTATACTTTCTCTGACTCTCAGTTAGTGTGACTCTAGATTTGATGTCCTTGTATAAGCTCTTACTACAGAAATGGCTAAGTATGACCAACTGACGTTCTGACCGATCAAAATCAAGAATTTAAAAGTGATGTGGTATAGATTGCTTTGTTTGTGAGTATATAAGGTGTGTATTCATGTTCAAGTACTGAGACACTGTGAAGTTACTACACACTGAAAATCAGTTCTCTCTCTCTCTCTCTCTCTCTCTCTCTCTCTCTATAGTGAGTAGACGCATGCGGAAGCCACCGTCTCTGCTGTGTTTCTAATCAGTCCCGTTTCCCGACTCGACTTGTCTCCGGTCTTCAGGAATTTTGGCAAAATGTCCAATTTCCAAGCAGTAAAGAACTCTTAACATTGATGTCATGGAACTTTGTAGGACGATGGGAAATGTTAGGTGGAGGTCACGTAAAAGTAGAAATGACACCGTTTATCTGCACATTTGAGGGAATCGTGAGGCTTCTCGTGTCTCAAAACAAAAAAAATGTCACAGAGACGAGAAGTTCAGTCACCAAACAAACTTCCCTGGATGGATTCACAAAAACACAAATCAAGTTTTTGCTAACACTGGAGATTAGACGACTCTTGGCACCCCAAATAAATAGACACAAAGAAGGAGAGTGTAGTAGATCTCTCTCTCTCTCTCTCTCCCTCTCTCACACACACACACACACACACACACTTTAGTTTTAGATAAATACAAGTCAAGAAATGGCGGAATTCCCAGACCTCACACATACAAAGAAAGTGTTTCGCCTGGCAATCAGTGTTACCAGGGACTCTTAACCAGCATCAGAGAGAAGCTCTGTCTCACACACACACACACACACACACACTATACTATTGAACGGATGAAGTAAAAAAGATGGCTGACCTTTTACTTTCGCTGCGTTCTGGGCTTCTGCCTGCTGGAAAGGCCACCATTTCATTGGGTGGAGCTCTGCCTTAAAAAAAACGTTTGCAAACCTTTTGTAGAGAAGACATCGAAGTTTTTTGTTCTTGCAGAGATACACACAATAAAAAGACGAGCATATGTACATACAAAAGCACAACCTTTTTTTTTTATCATAGGTGATAATGATGTCCTTTGATGTTGGCTACACAGATACTAGTCCAGGCTCTTGTTATCTCAAAACTGGATTACTGCAATGCACTACCTCCCAGCCAGCTCCATCAAACCCCTTCAGATGATTCAGAATGCAGCCCAAGAGAACCCGAGTTACACCCTTCTTCATCTCCCTCCGCTGGCTTCCTGTAGCCCCCCGCATCAAATTCAGGGCCTTGATGCTCACCTACAAGACCTTGTCAGGAACAGCACCCTCCTACCTCAACTCTCTCTCCTGAAGGCTTACGTTCCCTCTCGCAATCTGCAATCAATCAACGACCGACTGATGCCCACTCAGCGTTGCTCAAGGTCCCTTTCCAGAACCTTCACACTAACTGTCCCTCAGTGGTGGAATGCACTTCCGATCTCAATCCGGTCCGCAGAATCTCTCACTATCTTCAAAAAACAGCTAAAGACCCACCTCTTCCGTGAACACCTAACCAACTCATAAAAAAATAAATAAATACTCCGGCTATTACACCTCTACTCTGTGCACTTTGCTTCTTCTTTAGCTCAATTAATGGATCTTGTATGGTAGCACTACTTGTATTGTTCTCTGCTTGATATATCGCTTTGCTTGTATTTCCTCATATGTAAATGAGGAATCTGGCTAAAAGCGTCTGCCTTTTATGTTCTTGCCAAATTCCCCCGTTTTGTATTGTGGACCATTCTGTAGTGTGTCATGGCTGTATTATATGACGTTCCCTGGGATTAGTTTCAGAAAGGCAAAAACTCAGAAACGGTCCCGTTAAAGAAGCCAGAAAAGTGATGTTTCACCAAACAAATATGTGAGTGGTCTGAAAGGTTATCGATCGGGACATGGCTTTTCGTAGTTTACATCATCGTGGTGAAAAGGTAGATGTTTACTAAGATCCTTCTAGAAACCCAGAATAATATGGAAAATATTTAATATTTTTTTTTAACTTCACATAAAAAAATAAATAAAAAATGAATATATATATATATATATATATATATATATATATATATATATATATATCAAGAGAGAATATATATATATATATATATATATATATATATATATATATATATATATATATATATATATATATATATATATATATATATATATATATATATCAACAGATATTAAACGAAAACCTGACTGCCTCTGACAGAAAGCTTCAAATGAGCCGTGGTTGGATCTTCCAGCAGGACAATGATCGAAAACATACATCAACATCAACACAAAAATGGTTTACTGACCACAACATCAAGGTCCTGCCATGGCCATCCCAGTCCCCTGACCTGAACCCCATAGAAAACCTGTGGGGTGAACTGAAGAGGAGAGTCCACCAGCGTGGACCTCAAAATGTGAAGGATCTGGAGAGCTTCTGTATGGAGGAACGGTCTCAGATCCCTCGCCATGTATTCTCCAACCTCATCAGGCGTTATAGGAGAAGACTCAGAGCTGTTATCTTGGCTAAGGGAGATGGCACAAATTATTGACTAAATGGGGGCCGATAATTGTTCAACAACTATATTTAACAAAGTTTTTTTTTTTTTTTTAGAAACCCGTGTTGTATTTGTAATTGTTTGAAATCCATGACAGCAAATAATTTTTGATTTTCTTTAACAAAAGATCATAAGGTTAAACAATAATGACAATTTTTCACAGCCTTCTTTGCTCATATTTACCAAGGGTGCCAATATTAGTGGAGGGTACTCTTATATTATATTATATTATATTATATTGATTATTTTACAGTAACAGAAGTTACTGAACTGTTTTATTGCTTTTATACCACAGCAATTACACCATGAATAAAGGATTAAGTGACACACATCATAACACATCCTAATTTTATTTACATTTACATTTATTCACTTAGCAGACGCTTTTATCCAAAGCGACTTACAAATAAGCAGAGCGATATATCAAGCAGAGAACAATACAAGTAGTGCTACTATACAAGATCCATTAATTGAATACCAGAGGAACCAAAGTGTACAGAGTAGAGGTGTAAGTGCAAGTCTGTGTTTTTTTTTTTTTTTTTTTTTTTTTTTGGGGATGGTTAGGTGTTCACGGAAGAGGTGGGTCTTTAGCTGTTTTTTGAAGATAGTGAGCGACTCTGCAGTCCGGATTGAGATCGGAAGAGCATTCCACCACTGGGGAACGGTATGTGTGAAGGTTCTGGAAAGGGACCTTACGCCTCGCTGAGTGGGAACTACTAAACGTCGGTCGCTAGTCGATCGCAGATTGCGAGAAGGAGCGTAAAAAGAGTTGATGTAGGTGAGTTGGGGAGAGTTCTTGTAGGTTTGTGAGCAGTCAAGGCCGCAAACTTGATGCGGGCAGCTACAGGAAGCCAGTGGAGGGAGATGAAGAGGGGTGTGACAAGAGTAGTCTTGGGCTGGTTGAAGACAAGGTGCGCTGCAGCATTCTGAATCATCTGAAGGGGTTTGATGGAGCTGGCTGGGAGGCCTGAAAGCAGTGAGTTGCACTAGTCCAGTTTAGAGATGACAAGAGCCTGGACTAGTATCTGTGTAGCCTGTTTGGTGAGGAATGGTCGGATTTTCTTGATGTTGTACAGGATGAACCTACAGGACCTTGCAGTTGCTGAGATGTGGTCTGTAAAGGTCAAGCCCTCATCAAGAATCACCCCAAGGTTCCTGGCCGTCTTGGTTGGCATGAGTGTGAGTGAACTGAGCTGTACAGTGAAGTTCTGGTTGATTGAGGGATAGGCTGGGATGACGAGAAGCTCCGATTTTCCCATGTTAAGCTGAAGATGGTGCTTCTTCATCCAGACCGAGATGTCTGACAGGCAAGATGAGATGCGAGCAGAAACAGATGGGTCGTCAGGCTGGAAGGACAAATAGAGCTGAGTGTCATCAGCATAGCAGTGATAGGAAAAGCCATGAGACTCAATCACCTGACCGAGAGATGTAGTGTATGTAGAAAAGAGGAGTGGACCCAGAACTGATCCCTGTGGAACGCCAGTTGTGAGTTGCTGAGTTCCAGAAATACCTCCGCTCCATGATACCTTGAAGGATCTGTCCGAAAGATAGGATTCCACCCAGTGTAGAACCGTTCCATTGATGCCCAGGTTGGAGAGAGTTGATAGGAGGATCTGATGGTTCACAGTGTCGAAGGCAGCAGAGAGGCAGCAGAGAGAGGCAGCAGAGAATTTGATATTTAATCAAATTCAATTCAAATTAACATTTTCTTTGTCACACACACAATCACACACAGTAGAACATGTAGTGAAATGCTTTCTAAGACTGTCTGTGACAAGAAATAGAATTTACATAGAGTTAGAAAAAGGGAAAGTATTTTTTGAAAGTGTTTGTGCTGTAGATACACTTCAGGTCAGGGAAGCTCAGTGCGGATGGTGCACTCAGCTGATCGCACCACCCTCCGGAGAGTCCGCCCATCCTGCTGTTCCCAAACCAGGCTGTAATGTTTCCTACCAGGATGTTCTCAATGGTGCAGGTGTAAAAGTTCCTTATCACCTTAGAGGGCTGTTTAAAGTCTCTTAAGAGTCTAAGGTGGTAAAGAGTAAAGACGTTGATGGGCCTTCTTCAAAAATATTATACTTGGTCATTTATTTATTGAGGAAAGTGATTCGATGTTACATATCTGGGAGCTGCAAAAGTATGTGAATGTTTGCTTTCAGTATCTTGTGTGATCCTCTTGTGCAGCAATAACTGCAGATAAATGTTTGGGGTAACTGTTGATCAGTCCTGCACATCGTCTCGGAGGAGTTTTATTCCGTTCCTCAGTACAGAACAGCTTCAGCTCTGGGATGTTGGTGGGTTTCCTCACATGTACTGCTTGCTTCAGGTCCTTCTACAACATCTCTACTGGATTAAGATCAGGACTTTGACTTGGCCGTTCCAAAACATTCACTTTATTCTTCTTTAAGCGTTCTTTAGTAGAACGACTCTCATGTGTTTAGGGTCATTGTCTTGCTGCATGAGCCACTTTTTCTTCAGATTCAGTTCATGGACGGATATCCTGACATTTTCCTTCAGAATAATTCAGAATGGTATAATGGTAGATCTGGTATAATTCAGAATTCATTGTTCCATCAATGATTTCGAGTCGTCCTGGTCCAGATGCAGCAAAACAGGCCCAAACCCTGACACTACCACCACCATGTTTCACAGATGGGATAAGCTTCTTATGCTGGAATGCAGTGTTTTTCCTTTCTCCAAACATAACTCTTCTCATTTAAACCAAAAAAAGTTTTACTATGGTCTCATCTGTCCACAAAACATTTTTCAAGTAGCCTTCTGGCTCGTCCATGTGATCGTTAGCAAACCGAAGAAGGGCAGCAATATTCTTTTTGGAAAGCAGTGGCTTTCTCCTTGCAACCCTGCGATGCACACCGTTGTTGTTCAGTGTTCTCCTGATGGTGGACTCATGAACATTAACATTAGCCAATGTGGGAGAGTTCCTTTAGTGGCTTAGAAGTTACCCTGGGTTCCTTTCTGACCTCATGGACTATTACACGTCTTGCTCTTGGAGTGATCTTGGTTAAAAAAAAATAAAAAATCTAATGATGTTTTAGGACATATTTATTCAGAAACATAGAAAATTCACAAACTTTCAAGCACCACTATATTACATTTACTGTTGTGGAATTTTCCTCAGCATCTCTTTTTTCCTCTCTCATGAAGTTAATAAGATGAAAAGACAAAGAAAAATACAGCTTGGTCACGTTACTGAGAAACTGCAAAAAGGGTAAACTTCTCCATCCTGAAGATGTCAGAAAACTTCAAACGAATATACAGCTTTAATCTCTGACTTTTAAAACGCACTGACACTGGAGACTCCTTCCATGAATGTTAAGTACCTTCGCCATATAAATGATTTTTTCAATGGTAAATTATATAGCACTTTTATCCAAAGCGCTTTACACTGTGTCTCATTCAGCCATTCACACACCAATGGTAGCAGAGCACCATGCAAGGCGCTAGCTTGCCATCAACTTGGGGTTCAGTGTCTTGCCCAAGGACACTTCGGCATGTGGAGTCACCTGGGATGGGAATTGAACCGCCAACCCTACGATTAGTGGACAACCCGCTCTACCAACTGCGCCACAGCCGCGATGATTTTTTTTAATCCGCTTACACGGAGCACCCGCCATACAAGTCCTAGCGAATGAGCTGTTACTATAGAAACGATAACATATTAGAATGTGCTGCGGTCCAATCAGATTAGAGAATTCAAAAAGTGCATGTTTGGTTGTACTTTAACATGAACCCTGTGTGTTCTGGTGGATTGTGGTACTTTAAAGACAGGATTGATTTGACGACTGCGATGATACCTTGCAGTTTGCTGGAGTTTAGGGTTTAGGGTGCCAGTGGTGTAAGTATAGAGTAGATGTCTCGCTCCTTGCTGTGGTTAACCCTGCAGTGGTTTGGGATGAAAGGGCCGAGAAGAACAACTCAAGATGTATGAGCGAGAGCTGACCTTTTTTTTGTGTGTCTACACACTGGAAAAAGCAGAGAAAAGTTTGTGATAAAGATCAGGAGGAATTGTTCGTCTGGTAACAATAAGCTGATGGGAATGCTGATGTGCTGTTGGTTTGCAGTAAATGATGGTGAAAAGGGGAACGTGTGCACACACCATGAGAGCACTCAGCAGGTTGAGTTGAATGTTAGTTTTAGCGTGTAAATGAAAGCATGAGCTCAGTTTCACACCACCAGCCCACTTTGCTTGCTCAGTGCAGAATCCGACACGTGCTAGGTTTGAGAGTCGTAGTAGAAGAGACCGAGCGATTCGGGACAGCATGTTCCCCTTTCTGGCTTGGATTGGAGTGTGTATCAGTCCATAATCCTGAGTGTACTCAAGTCAGGACACCAGGGTGGAGACTGCGCTTCTCCCCCCTTTTCCTTTTCACTGGCCCTCACTGTTCTGACTAAGTTTATATCCCAGTATTCAAGCATTCCTTAAACATTGCCTAATGTTTCTCCTAAAAAAAAAGAAAGGAAGTGCATGGATTTCTGAGCGTTACACAATCGGATATTTCAGGGTGGGAGCATCTGCTTTTATTGTTATCAGTAATGTTTTTTCCAGGGAGGTCTCACCAGAGGACAGTTTTTGGAAATTTCAGATGTTCTTGCACAAACTGATTAATGTGTACAGATGTTTTTGCTCAAATTCTGACTGCAGGTGCTATATGAAATGAGAAAAAAAAAAAAAACAAGAATGTCTATACTTGTCATACTATCACTATACACACACACACACACACACACACACAAAACAAACAAAAAATTGTTTCACGTCCATCATGATAAATGAGGCACCATGTCCTCAGTTATCGTGATGGATCTGAAACAATTTTGTTTGTTTTGGGGTTTTTCTGAACTTTCCCCCTTTTCCTCCCTAATTTGGTCGCCGACTAGTTCCAGTTCCCACCCACCAGCCCACTCCCCTATCATACCAACCGGGAAGGTTGAAGACTAGCATGTGCTTCCTGTGAGCACCTAGCCAATCACATGTTTTCTGCATCACAGAGCAGTGTAAGACTCTTGGAGGAAAGTGCTATCTACCGTCTTCTGCATATAGTGGTGCTTGGATGTTTGTGAACCCTTTCGAATTTTCTATATTTATGGATAAACATGACCTAAAACATCATCGGATTTTCACACAAGTCATAAAAGTAGACAACGAGAACCCAATTAAACAAACGTGACAAAAATTTTAGATTATATACGATCATTTATTTATTGAGGAAAAGAATCCAATATTACATATCTGTGAGCGGTAAAAGTATGTGAACCTCTATGATTAGCAGTTAAATTAAAGGTGAAATTGGGGTCAGGTGTTTTCAATCAATGAGATGATGATGAGGTGTGAGTGAGGGAGCGCCCTGTTTTATTTAAAGAACAGGGATCTGTCAGAGTCTGATCTTCACAACACGTGTTTGTGGAAGTCTATCGCAGCACGAACAAAGGAGATTTCTGTTGTTGGAGCTCATCAGGCTGGAACAGGTCACAACACCATCTCTAAAGAGTTTGGACTCCACCAAGCCACCGTCAGACAGATTGTGTCAAAAAAAACGTTTTGTTTGGTTTGGCTTACAAAAACATTTACACACAACTTTTATTAAAGGTTGATAAATGAGGCGTATTGAACAAGGGCTCCAGACATACTTGATGCTCATAACGCTTCTCTAAAGACATATTTTCCAGTCTGATTAGTATGTATCCAAGGAAAATCTGACACGCTTCCAAAGAAAACTCGCTCGTACTCTCACACACCCTTCCTTTCAACAGACAAAGAAACACAACAAAACCTCGTCTGCCCTTCACATACACTTCCTCGTGGTAAAAGGCATCCGTTTTACTTTTACATTCCCTCCAAGACATCTCTCGAGCCCCTTTAACATAGAAGGAAAATTTTTTTATTACATTCCTCGAGCACAACTGATTGAAATGACTGAAAATGCAGCAGAGAAACTGAGCAACTAAATTGAACTAATGCGTGCTAGATAGATAGATAGATAGATAGATAGATAGATAGATAGATAGATAGATAGATAGATAGATAGATAGATAGATAGATAGATACTTTATTGATCCCCAGGGGGAAATTCATTGCTATGGCTCCTGTGCGGTACTGTATGTTAGTGATTTACCTCACTCTCATGTAGTGTTGATGTCTTTTGTGCATCTCAAAGGTGTTGTGGTTGAGATGGCACTCGTTATATTGTTGACTCAGATGAGTGTGATTAGCTAGCGGCGAGAGGATTGCCAGGTCAGGATATATAACAAGCCATGTGGCCATTCAAAATGAGCACAGAGTCTAAACCCAATGGTCATTAAAACCAGGTCAGTACCAAAATCCTGATCATTCTTTTGTATGCCAAAGCAAAATAGGCAATTCTTCGTGAAAACAGCAGATTTGGTCAATTTGCTGAGAAATCATTGATTCATGTTCAGTAAGCACTTTATTCTGATCATGGCCATGGTGGATCCAGAGTCTATTCCAGGAACAGTGGGTGAGAGGCAGGAATAAACCCCATACGGGACACCAGCCCATCACAGGGCACCACATACACACTCTCACACATTCATTCACACCAAGGGCCAGTTTCGGCAGTTTTGCCAAGCCAACGTTTTGAAACGTAGGAGAAAACACACATGGACTTGCGCATGGACATGGGGAGAACATTAGGAAATGTGTTTTACATTTGCCTCGCACTGCCGGATTTGGGGCTCCGGATTCCACCTCCACCCTATGTGTGCGGAGCTTGCATGTTCTCCTCTATGCTTCAGGGCTTTCCTCGGGATACTCCAGTTTCCTCCAACAGTCCAAAGACATGCGTTTTTGGCTGATTGGCATTTCCAAATTGTCCATAGTGTGTGAATGGGTGTGTGATTGTGTACTGCGGTGGGTTGGCCCCCTGTCCAGGGTCTTGTGCCATGAGCTCCTTGGGATAGGCGTCAGGCTCCGACGACCATGTGTAGGATAAGTGCTACAGAAAAAGGATAGATGGACGGGTTATTGCACACTAGCATAGGTTTATAAATGACTAAGAAACATTTTCCATCCAAGTCAGGTACAAAACAGACTTTTATTACGGTGGTACACTTCGAAATCACTTCAAAATCTTTACACTCTTGGTGCTCTGTGATGGATAGTGTACTATGCAGGGTGTACTGTATGTCTGCACTGATAGGTTCTGGATCCACTGAGACCCTGTACAGGATAAAGCATTTACCGAAGATGACTGATTGAATGAACTTCATTCTAATGGTGTAACAATCGGACCATGTGGATCGGATGGAACAATTTAAAAGTTTGAATTGAAATGAATCAAGGCAACGGATTCATTTGTATTATTGGGAACGAAAAAGTAAACAGAGTTGGAAATTGTGGTGGAAATCTGACATTCAGTGTAATATGTTCAAAAAAAGAAGCAGCTGGATGTAATCAGAGTGTCAGCAAGAACAGTAAGAAAGATCAAATACACACGATGAGAGTATTTATTGTATGAAATTGCCATCCAAGTCGTTTAATCGCTGGATGCACGGTGGCTTAGTGGTTAGCATGTTTGCGTTGCACCTCCTGGGTTGGGAGTTCGAATCCGCCCTACGTACACCGAGTTGGCATGTTCTTTCCGGAGTTTTAGTGGTTTCCTCCCCCAGTCCAACGACATATTGTAAACTGATTGGCATTTCCCAATTGTCTGTAGTGTGTGATTGTGCCATGCGATGGGTTGACACCCTGTCCAGAGAGTCCGCCCTGAGCTCCCTGGGATAGCCTCCAGGCTCCCCCACAACCCTGAGTAGGTTAAGCGATATGGAACTAAAGATAAACACACATAAAAATAAAAATGTAGAAAAACCGCATGTACAATCGCTTGTGTTGCTAACTGCTGTATAACGGTGAAGGGTAGAGGAAGGCGAGACTAAACAAGTGGAGCGTGTCATCAACCACAATCTTGACAGTGGGATGATTTTTTCCATCATTGTTTGGTTAGAGAGAGTATAACATGTGGTCATGTGGCGTAGACAAAAAAAAACCAAAAAACTAAATCACTGGCAAAACAGACAGTTGTATACTGCTATTTTAGCGATTTTGTTTGAATGACCCAATTCTTGGAAGAAGAAAAGAAAATGAAAATGTGACCAAGGAATAGGTTTAAGTGAGAACGTTTATTATTATTAATTTTGGTAAATGAACCGATGTTAGAAATTATTTTATTTTATAGTGTCAAGGCAGCGGCTCATTGATTAGCACGTATGCTTCGCACCTTCGGGGTTGGGGGTTTACCTATTCGCCTTGTGATTAGGGGCTTTCCTCGGGTACTCTGGTTTCCTCCCCCGGTCCAAAGACATGTGCAGTATGCTGATTGGCCTTTCCGAATTGTCTGAATTGTGTGTGAATGGGTTTGAGTGTGTGTGCCAGTGTGTTTGCTCTGTGATGGGTCGGCACCCCATCCAGTGTGTCCCACGCCTTGTGCCCCGAGTTCCCTGTGATAGGCTCCAGGTTCCCCACAACCCTGTATAGGATAAGCGGTACAGAAAATGTATGGATGGACTTGTGCGGTGTATGAGTAACTCATTTAGAGGGTCTCAGAGCGAGCAGATTTAGCTGTCTTTATTTTATTGCAGTGCTGTATCATTTGGATTTGGCTGAGATGATAACAGCGATTAAAACACCCGGTGTCATGCTGTTGGAGAAAATAATCAGTGCCATGATGTGACGAAGCGGTGACACCGGTATCACATTAAAGTTAATTATTTATAAATAACAGCACATCCTTAAGTGTTTTAATCCTTGTATATTAGAAAACAGTTCATTTTTTTTAAAAGAACCTGTCATACTTTTATCCATTTTATACATCCATAAAACAAATCAGTTCCTGTTTTCACTTTGTCTAGAGAGTCTGTAAAATATGTTTGGATAAAGAGACAATTCATATAAAATTCATGTAAAAAAAATTTGACATGAAAACAGTTCAAATTGTCATCTGGTATATATATATATTACTGTCCTGTAAAGTCTGGTCTGTTTTGTATTATTAATATTTCTGCTTGGAATATATCTGTGTGTTCATGTTTAGTGAATTTTCATTTAAAAAAATTTTTTTTTTTTCATTGCATTGATATTGCACAGATGTCCACTAAACTTGAGCACTCTCTCTCACACACGCACACTAACCAACATGCGCTTCTGCTGAAGGGTCTTTTGTGATAAATTGGCAACAATGTCGCACTGAAATGGCAATGAATTTCCTACTGGGTGAATTTCATTGCATTTTTCGTACCTTATGCAATCGCTATATTTATATATATATATATATATATATATATATATATATATATATATAAAATCTGGCCAGTTTCTTGCGCCCGGTTCTGGGTAAGAGGTGTAACTTTTTTTTATGAGTTTAAGACATTCGAGGCAAAGAGCTGGCAGTGCTGTTTGGTGAGAGTAATAAATTGAAACCAGACTGAACCACACGGTCCAATTAGTTATAGATGGAAAA
Organism: Ameiurus melas; assembly: GCA_012411365.1. Lineage (NCBI taxonomy): Eukaryota > Metazoa > Chordata > Actinopteri > Siluriformes > Ictaluridae > Ameiurus > Ameiurus melas. Next base: position 22,778,879 of record CM022766.1, on the reverse strand, counting down.
AAAAAAAATCTTTTCAGACATGGATTGCTTTGTCTGAAGGTAACAACCACTAATGTAAACCAAGGTGCAGTCAAATATTTGAAGGTACAATCAAATATTTTCCTCCTATTACACAAAATAAGATACAGACAAGATGTTCTATGCCTGGAAGCACTAAGTTAAGATGAGGCTTCACTTGCGTGTAGTTCTGGCACTAGTTAAAACATTGGATTTTGATTAAAGACCTATAATGTTGCAGCCTGAGGTGCATTACTAGGACATTAAAAGTTATGCATGGACAACAAAGTCCAGCTCAAAGGCCTAATAATTATTCACATGCTGAGGGGAAAAGGATATGAAGAATATAAAATCAACTTCACACAGTTCCTGTTCATGAAACCATGACACACTGTGTAAGGAAACAGGAGGAATTGAAACACTTAGACCCTTTAAGCCTTGTGTTCTGTTTGATGCATAACAATAGATGTACTCTTCACGAGTCAAATTGAGTTTGGGCAGCTGAGACCGATAATAATAATGATATTTGTAATGTCTATGAATCTGCTATAGCAGATAATCAAATAACTTCTAACAATGAAGACTAAGGTGTTTGGACACAAAGACTGGCTTCATAGATGAATTTTAGATGTTTATGAATCTTCCAGCTCGCATCAATACCACTGTTGTGTAGATAAATGCACAAATAATTCAAGCAAACATGTGTATGGAGCACTGATGTGCTTGCGAGAAAGAAACGGCTTTGTGCTATTCATCAGGACGAGCATTTTAAGAGGCAGCATGTACATCTACAATGCTGTTAAAAATATTTGCTAATTTCGTCTGTTTTTGGGTATATCTCATACTAAATAGTTTTAGATTTTTTGATCGAAGTACAACATAAAACAAAGGCAACCTAAGTAAACACCTAATACAGTTTTTATTTGTACTTTTTTTTATTGGAGCAAAAAAAAATGTTTTCCAGCATCTATCACCTGTGTGAAAAACTAATTGGCACCTTAAACTTAAAATCTGGTTGTGCCACCTTTAACAGCAATAACTGCACTAAACGCTTCTGATAACTGTAGATCTGATTTCTGGTAGACAGCAGAATTCATGTTTCTCAATTACTGCAAGTTGTCCAGGCCCTGAAGCAGCAAAGCATCCCCATACCATCACACTTCCTCCACCATGCTGGACCGTAGCTATGATGATCTTTTTGTGGAATTCTGTGTTTGGTTTACTCTGGATGTAACAGGACCCCTGTCTTCCAAACAGTTCCACTTTCAGCTCATCAGTCCACAGAACATTATCCCAAAAGGTCTTTTATGACTCCCTGGATGAGTCATCGCTGTGCTCTTGGAGGAACTTTGGAAGGTCAGCCACTTCTGGGAAGGTTCACTACTGTGCTGAATTTTTCCATTTGGAGATAATGGCTCTCACTGTGGTTCTTTGGAGTTCCAGAGCCTTTGAAATAGCTTTGTAACCATTTCCAGACCAATGTATTACAATCACCTTCTTCCTCATCATTTCTGGAATTTTTTTCAGTTTTGGCATAGTGTGTTATTGTGTAAGACCTTTTAACCATCTTCATGCTGTTGAAAAAGTTCTATTTAAGTGTTGATTTGATTGAACAGGGTTTGCAGTAATCAGGCCTGGTTGGGTCTAGTTCAGCTGAACCCCATTATGAATGCAGTTTCATATATTTGGGGAATTAGTAACTACGGGGACAAATACATTTTCACACAGGCCCAGTTGGTATTGGATAACTTTTTTTTTGCTTCAATAAATAACATTATCATTTAAGAACTGTATTTTGTGTTTACTCAGGTTGCCTTTGTTTTTCTCTTAGATTTTGTTGTCATTTAAGAAACAATTTAGTATGAGAAATCAGGATGGGGACAGATACTTTTGCACAGCACAGTATAGCCAGCATTTCAAAGTATCTGACTACTCAAAAACCACTGGGTAAAACATATCAAACCTCTGCTGTCTGGTGAAATGTTTTTGACAAACTCAGAAAAACCAGCAGTGTTTATACAGTTGTCATCACGCCCTGCACGTTTCCTGATTTTTGCTAACACTAGCTAATTTACTGGTGCTGACTTCAATAAGAACTGTGATTTAAACAAACTAGCTTGCTAGCCAAGTGTAAAATGTAAGTAGCCAGCTATACACTGTACCTAAATATAAACTGTACCTAAACATTGTACAAAGTGGCAACCAGAACTCTACTATTTATAACTTATTTATTGATTACAACAAATTGAAATCATTAAGGACAGTTGAAGTCGAACATGCACAGGTAACAGAAACACACAAAGACAAACAATGGCAATGAGAGTCCTAAATGAATATAAGCTGAATAGTTGTCTGGGAGTGAAGTAATGGCCAGACAGGCTTGGAGAAAGGGGGTTTGTGCTCCTGGTGTGGTTTTGATGAGGCTCTGGATGTGACATACCAGCAGGTGTGTAAACAGGTCCTTGGCATCCTTCTGTCTTCGGGACATGATGGTGTAGCATCTGTTTCAGGTGAATTTATTTGCACCTTCTCGAGTAGCTGTACAAGCCAACTCTTGAGTGGCAGTGCCGGTTACAGTTGCTGCAGACAAATTGAGTCGCATAATGTGGCTGAAATTGCCGCACCTTCCTCCTGTCTCTCTCTCTGCTTTCTGAGTGCCCTGTCTAATGGCAAAAATGCCAGGCTGTATGGTCTTCAGCGCTGGATTCCCATGAACTAGGGTTGATACCGCATAATCTCATGACCTTCTTGCAGACATCTTTGAATCGCAGTCGTGGGCATCCAGTTAGCCGTGAACCCTCAGTCAGCTCACCATACAGAAGATCTTTGGGAATGCGACCTGGATCCATTCTTCTAACGTGGCCAAGCCAACGGAGACGCTTCTCACAGTGGATGGCAAACAAGCTGCTTGTGTTGGCATGTTCCAAAACTTCTGTATCAGGTACCCTGTCCTGCCATTGCACATGTCGCAGGCACTTCAGGTGAAAGCTGTTGAGATTCCTCTCATTGCATTGCGTAGGTTGTCCAAATCTCACTATCGTAGAGGATTGTGCTTAAAACGCAGGCCTGGTTGATACGGAGCTTGGTTTTCACAGTAAGGTTGGAGTTTTGCCACACCCTGTGATTTAGTCTGGCCATAACTCTTGCAGCCTTGGCAATCCTACAATTTACCTCTGCATCGGTGGAGAATGAAAAACCTCCAGGCTGCATCCATCTATGGCAATGCTGAGAGGATGGTCTGAGCCCTGAGCCATAACGTTGGTCTTCTTGAGGCTAATGGTCAGCGAAACTCCTTGCAGGCATGGGAGAGGTGACTGACCAGCTGCTGCAAACCTTCCTCCATAAGTTGTGGTGGACATCCAATCCACCCTCGTGGCTAGCCATGAGGGAGTGGTTGGTGTTGCAATCTGCACTGTGAAAGCTGTGGGTGAGGAGAACACATGCAAGGTCCACATGCCTGGTGATGACTAAATCTAATTGGTGCCAATAGTGGGAGTGTGGGTGCCTCTAAGACACCTTGTGAATCTCCTTACACTTGAAGAAGGTGTTTGTGATGCAGAGGCCATGGGAGCAGCACAACTCTAGCAGTTGCTGACCATTTTTGTTGATCTTTCCACATCCGTGAGATCCAAGGCAGGTGGGCCAGGCCTCATGATCAGCTCCTACGTTAGCATTAAAGTCCCCAAGCAGATAAAGGCTTTCAGTACCGGTATCCTCGAAATCACTACATTTAAGGCCTCGTAGAACTGATCCTTTTCATCTGGAGTTGAGCATAGTTTCGGGGTGTATGTGCTGATGATGTTGGTTGGGCCCGAGTCTGTAGACAAACGGAGGGAGAGGATTCTTTCTGTGCCTGATGATGATGGCTTGATGAAGGGTACAAGTGAGTTCTTCACAGCGAAACCAACACCATGCTGACGTGATTCGTGCGAGGGCAAAAAGAATGTGTAACCAGCTTCTCTTATATACCACTGTCAGCCTGTCGAGTTTCCTGAAGGCAGGCCATGCCGACTTTGGGTTTCGAGAGTTCCTTGTCAATGACAGCAGTCTGGCGTGCATCATCGATAAACTGCAGATCAGCAGTGAGTCCAGGACACATGGTCCTGACATTCCAGCTTGCAAAGTGAAGAGCTGGAGTCTTGTTGTTTTTTCTTTGCTTGCCTGGTGCAGAATTTATGGCCTACTTGTCGAGATGATTCTCTAAGCTCCGTGCACCCAAGTGAAGCAGGCAAGCCATGAAAGGACAGCACCTTATTAGCTGGGGGCTACCTCACTAGAGGTGGGCGGTAGCTCTCAAGTGAGATGCGATGCTCTCTCCCACCAACAGAAGTGGCCCCTGGCGCTCGTTTCCTTCGCCAATCGGATTAGCTTAAAAGCAGTGACTGCCACTACCTGTGTTGTGTCAGCGCCATGAGGTGTCAATAGAGTGTCCTCTCCATTGGAGCTACAAAAGCCTGGACAGGGTGATATGGACGATCACCCCCCCCCACTCCACGCAGCTGGTGGACCTAAGGGAAAGGACGAAAGCCGATACAACTTGTCATCAACTGCGTCGCAGGAGTTGCCGGGACAAGACTACATTTGGCCTTGAACTGCCTTCGGGACTTCGGGTCCTTATTTGACCTTCAGGTTTACTCCTGAAGCATTTTTCATGCCTTGTATGGATGTATCCGCAAGACAGCGGAGTTTTGAAGTTTCCTTCTTCTGTGAGCAACTGGTTTTAAGGCACCAGTCACCCGCCTTCGCCCCTTCTCCTGTCTGTAAAAGCAGGTAAGCTAGGAAAACTAAGGTCCGCTTAGAAACTAAGCCACTAGAGCAGGCCAGGAGTTGGACTTGGTTGTCAGAGGCTATATGAGACGCACGCCATGGGAGCATTTTTTAGATGACGGGGGAGCTCAACCCCAGCACCAGCTCCACCCATGGCTATGACAACCTTGGACCCTGTGTAAACAGGTGTAAACAGGTATGAGTGTAAATAAGTAGCATGAATTCACCATTTATTCACCAAAAAAAAATCACAGTGTCCTTTTTCATGCCCAGTAGAGAGGATTCTTGTTGAAAAAAAAAAATGGCTATGGTTTTAGATGACCCAAACAGAAGACAAAGGTTAATGATGAACTTTGAAATCCTGGTCAAATCATTATTACACTTCTTATTCTCTTTATTCATATAACACTTTCCATTAGGGTCCAAAATATTGCTGTACATAAAAAAGTGCTTTACATAAAATTAGGCAAAAAATAAAAATAAAACTATTCACAGTCATGGCAGAACGAAGGACACTCGGTAAACTGTACCTAGGTAAATAACTGAGCACTTTCAGTAACACACTGTTCCAGACAGAGAGATGTGAGGTTTTTTTTAACCTTCCGCCATTAGGTGCTACAACACCTCTCCTTCCTGGCAGTCTGAACAGGACTTAGAGCCATGGAGCAGGACAGACACTTCACTAGATTACCTCTCGGTGTTGCTTATTCAAGAATTTTCTTAGTTGAATATTTTCTTATATATAACAACACAAAGACCTCGTAAGGCAGGACACATGTGGGTGAACACGGGGTGTGTTTGATTAGGCGTAATCCAAAAATCAGTGCCATAGTCTGTAGGTCAGGTTACAAGCAGCCAGCATCGAAAGTGGCAAATTGATATTCATAAAACAAACAAACAAAAACAAAAAAACACGAGCACAGCCAAAACTATGAATCATGGGAATACAGATAAGAACTTACAGTCCTCTCTGGAAGTATTGGAATGGCAAGGCCAATTCTTTTGTTTTTGCTATACACTGAATACAACTGATGTTGTTTTCCTCGGCCGACCACGTCTGGTTGTTAGTACACCAGCGGTTTCCTCCTTTTTCAAGACATTCCAAATGGTTGTATTGGCTATGCCCAATGCTTGTCCACTGGCTCTGATAGATTTCACCTCTTTCCACAGCTTCAAAAAAGCTTGCTTCTCTCCCATAGACAGCTCTTTGGTCTTCATGTTGGTTTATCCGTTTTAACAAGAACGCAGTCTTCAGAGCTATTAATAAGCTTATTGCTAGACATTCAGAGCTATTAATAAGCTTATTGCTAGACATTCAGAGCTATTAATTCAAGAAACACCTGTCAGTCACATGTTCCAATATGAAACACTTGATCGCTTGAAAAAATGAGTGGGTTTAAACAAAAGCTGCCATGTTCTAAGTTGTTTAACACATTTAGAAATAAATAAATATGAGTATACGAAAGCCGAAATTCTGATCCGCCGTCTCATATTCATCATTCGATCACTAACACAAATGTCTTCAATGTGCAGTGAAAAAATAGAGTTGGCCTTGCCGTTCTAATCCTTTTGGAGAGGACCGTAGCAGTACAAAATGAGTGATACGATTTTATAAACAGAAACAAAGACAAAAGCAGGCATTAATAGGCAAATTAATCATGACCTAATGCAAGAACAGGTGCATACAGCCAGATAATAAGATGATGTGAATGAATGTGAGCTGGAAACAAGACCAAAACAGAAAATCGACGTGGCACTTGTCGCCATGGGAACCGTCGACAGACTTACTGTTATGGGTTTCTGTTTGAAGCTGATCTTCAGTGCTTATCATTAAATCTCTGTGCTTTTATTTGTTTTGACATGTGCCTTTGTTTTGGTTCTGGTCCTGTCTCCGCTCCTGTCTTGTCATTGGTCTGTTACCCCACTGTGATCACCTATTCATGCTGAACCCTCACTTAGTTCATCTATTTATACCCTGCTGTTTCTGTGTTTCACTGAGAAGTCTGATCATGCTTTTTTACATTCAAGCTGTGTTTCTGCATTTTGGAAGTCTTCGTTCCACCCTCACCCTCCACCTTTTCCCATTTTCTGGCCACGGATCATCTTAATTTGTTGCCGCCTGCTTGTGTATTGATCTACGCAATGGACCATGATGATGATTCTGGGATTTCTCCGAATAAAACACATGCTGAGTTTACACGCTCGTGTCCTGCCCTCACTCACAGCATGCTAAACTCTGTGTAAACTATTTTCTCTATTATATTCTTTAGTCTGCCACGTTTACCCTCAATTTTCACTCTTATTTTTTTTTCTTCTGGAGCTATATCATTTCTGGGAAAATGGTGAGTCATAATCTGTTGCAACAGTAAGGACAAACCCATGATAACAAATACAATACATGAGGCACATAATGAAAATAATGACGTTTAGTAGAATACAGCAGACACAAAATATCCAGTACACTGTTCGTGAGTCAGTGCCACATGGGAGGAAAAAATCGCAGTTGGGTCACTTGAACCATGTGGTGCGAATGCGGCCTTAGTGGCTTAGTGGTTAGAACGTTTGCCTCCTCCAGGTTTAGGGGATTGTTTCTCGCCTCAGTGCCTCAGCAGTTTCCTCCTCATTCTCCTATTGCCTCCCCCAGTCCAAAGACATGCGAGTTGTATGCTGATCGGCATTTCCAAATTGTCCGTAGTGTGTCAATGGTTTTGTGAATGTGTGACCAATGGGTGGTGAACCCCCTTTGTGCCCCGAGTCCCCTGAGAGAAGCTCCAGGCTCCCTGCAACACTGGATAAGGATAAGCGGTACAGAAAATGGATGGATGGATGGATAGAATAATTGTTGGCAGATTGCTTTGAGGAAAAAGAAATAAAACATGCATCACACCAATTTATTCGAGAAAACGTCATAAACTTCCCTGTCCGCTGCTTCTACCCCGAGCACAGGCCGGCATGATTCCTTCCAGCAGTGGTCCTCTATTGGAGCGTGTTATTGTTCCCATGTTTGACCATGAGGTGCAATAATATTACTCGAGAAGCTAAGTGGGGCAGTGAACAGGCTGGCCTGTAATTGCTCAACATCTCGGATATCTGTAAAAAAACAACAACACGGTGCCACTGTGCGTACTTACAGTGTATCCGCGGTCTCCGTGTTTTTAAAACACGCCATTCTTACATGTGCCATGATCATTTACTACAGCCCAATGAATTTGTGGTGTTTTTTTCTTTCTTTCTTCATGTGACCACTGTGACCTTCAAACCCAAGAGTTTACACAAGTCTGGTTTCTTTGTACCACTAATCACATAGCTGCTTTTATTTTGTCGTAATGGTTTATCAGACTACTGCTGTGAGAGTTAAACATTGTCCGTGTGTGATCAATGAAAAACCAGAAGGCCAGATTAGGAGCTGTTGTGTACGAGGGAGGAGTGATAGTGTCTATTCATGGCACAACTGACACAACCCGTTTCTTTTTCTTACGCGTTCTGTCTTATCCTTTGTGCCTCAACAGGTGGTGAATATCAGATCTTTGCTGCAGAGTTTGGCCTTTGTAACAGGTCATTTCACACACGTCCCTGATGGATCTAACAGATGTAAACCTGGCCACAGCTTCACCAAGCCCAGTCATGGAAAACGTGCCTCTCTTCCTGCCTCACAAGAAACCTGACCCGGTTTAAGGCAAAAATCATAAGAATTCGGGTGACGCTTTACAATAGTCTTCCCTTAACGGATATTATTTACCATGTTGTTAACATGAACATGTTAGCCATTATAATATCTGCACTGATACACAAGAACAGATGAACTAACGCGTCATTCATGGGTGTAGTTTTTAAATAAAATAAATCAATCAAATAAAATAAAAACAATAATGCAAATATGCACCAATGCTCAAAATGAGCTAAATGAAACCCACCATCTTAATGAACATTGTTGTTGTTGTTACCTAGGAAACATTCAGAATTGACCTCAATAAATGATCAACATTTAGGAAGACGTTATCATTTTATGCTCATTTCTGCGGACTTTTTTTTATTACTCGTAGTTTGAAAACACTTTAGTCAATGCGTTGGTGTATTAAATTAGTCAATTTCATTAACTTTTAAACTAGAGATGCACCGATGTATCGGCCGATAATCAGTATCAACCGATAAAGGCAATTTTTTACGCGTAGAAACATCCGATGATCATGGCTGATTATATCCCGTCAATCAAAAGAGGGCAGGTAAACAAGGTGCGCATGCATGAGCAAGGTACGCGAGCAACATGTTGACAATCGTGACATTGTGTACATTGGACACATGCTTTAGTTATGTTTCTGTTATGTCTCCTCCCTGTTCTGTCATTGGCTGTTATTTCACGTGTGTCTAGATTGGTGTCAGCCGTCAGCAATCGACGCGGATTACGTTTGTATATATACCACGGGCCTCCCAGCACGACGCGCGGAATATTAGAATAGATACTTACGTTAGCGTTCGATATAGTAGATTAGATTAGTTTAGATTCCATATGGTAGTTAACCACAGTCATAGTCTTAGTTATGGTCCTCGTCATGTTCCATGTTTAGATTAGTGCATTTGGTTTCTCCGCTCCCAGTTTCTCGTTTTAGTTTCCTGTTTTGAATATCGACCCTGTATTCCGTGACCGCGACCTTGATTCATGCTTTGCCCCGTGTATGCCTGTTTGCCGATTGCCTGGCCTTTGCATGTTTGTGGATTACGTTTCTGATCATGATTTGGATTTACCTGCCTGTGTCTCACATGAAATAAACTGACTTACTGCATTTGCATCCGTCCTATCTTCGGAAATTTAATATCGGTACGTCTCTAATTTAAACAAACATCAATGAATACATGTGTTAACTTACTTTATTAGTTAAGTAAGGAATAAACGACATGGGCACATGCTGGGTAAAGGATATAGAAGATAAGTGACTGAAAACACATCCTGAAGTGTTTTGTTCCTCTGACACCACAGTAATTTACCAATGATTGCAATTTTTTATAATTTTTTTTTTTAATTACAGAGTGACAAGTTACTTTTTTGTCCATTTAGTACAATTTAATGTTTTGGGAAAGTCTGCAAAGCAAGTTAGTTCCTGTCATCACTAAACAAACAGTCGTTCCCTCACCAGCCTTTCTTTTTCTCTCCCTTGATGATGATTGACTAGATTGACTTTCCTTGATTCGGTAAACTTAAATGTCTCCTCCCAGAAACCTTCACCATAACAATGACTGTATGCTTTTCTTTGTTAAAAACATACTTTTAGTCCATTTACTATGAAGCTTATATTATGGGTTAGAACGACGTTGTTGGGGTTTGTGTAAAATTAAGTTGTAAGAAAGGTTTGACCTTAATTATAAACTCTTCATACAAATTAGCTTGTGTGTGTGTGTGTGTGTGTGTGTGTGTGTTGAGAAAGCAACGATAGCTGTACCAAGCCTTAAGCAGACACAGCCACATCAGCCAACGACCGTTCTTGACTTCTAAATTGCATCCAGATTGTTTACAACAATTGTGTCAGCGGTCCGAGATGCAGACTCACACTGTGTGATTACGGGCTCCTACACGATGTGCTCACACAGGAAATGACTGAGACCCCCCAGGAAATGACTGAGATCCCCCCACCCCACATAAATTGAGTGTAGGTTATACAGGTATAAGGTTCCTACTGACAGGCTATGTGTTTATAATAGCTCTCTTCACATCCCGTAAATGAGCACTTACATAGACACTTACTTACTGTAATTGCAGGTGTAGTTCCTTAGATGTAACACCAGAATCACTTCTGCTGTCTCGGGCTCTGGAATATTTCTGTTCACTGTCTTTGTGCAGCGCATTAAAAATAGCATATACAGTTGTGTGTAACAGTTGCAGAACCTGCTAAATCGGAATACTGTTAACAAAATAAGACGGATCATAAAAATCCCATATTGTTGTTTATTTAGTCCTGTCCTGAATAAACTATTTCACATAACAGATGTTTACATATAGTTCACAAGACAAGATTATCGAAGGGCGGTACTAAATAAAAAAAAATGTTGACAAAATATTAACAATTTATAATGTGGGCGGATGTGGCGCAGGTGGTAGAGCAGGTTGTCCACTAATCGTAGGGCTGGTGGTTCGGTCGATTCGGCTGGCCCGGGTGACTCCACATGCCGAAGTGTCCTTGGGCAAGACACTGAACCCCAAGTTGCTCCCAATGGCCTTGCATGGTAGCTCTGCTATAATTGGTGTATGAGTGTGTGTGAGTGTGTGTGTGAATGGGTGAATGAGACACAGTGTAAAGCGCTTTGGATAAAAGCGCTAAATAAGTGCGCCATTTACCATTTTACACTGATCATCCTGTTTAAAAGTTTACATCCCCCTGGCTCCTAATGTATCATGCTGCCTACCCCCAACCCCAACCATCCTCATCACTGTGAAAACACCATCTATCCCTGCTGTGAAACATGGTGGTGGGAGCATTATATTCAGAGTTAGACATGGCTTCATGCTTGCCCCTCTGACTAATTCCCTCTTTACCCAGTCACTGACTATTGCTGGACCATCTCCTCTAGATGAAGACACAGTTGTGCTGTGTTCTAATAATTTATCCTTTTCCAGTACTTTGTCCTGGACTTGTTTTGATTGCTCCTTGGGCTGCATGATGCTGTTTGACAAACTACGGGTTCTTCCAGAAGCAGGTGTATATATATATATATATATATATATATATATATATATAGCATAATATTAAAACTTCAGATGGCAACTGCTACCACTAGAACTAATTTAGGGGTTTTGCAGCAATGGGTGTGAATACTTATGCAATCACAACTTCAAAAAATTTTATTTGTCGAAATTTTGCTATATTTTTAAAGCAATATATATTGTTTTTGTTGTTATTTATTTATTTATTTATTTTACATAAAATCCCAATTATTTCAGTTTCGGGTTCTACCATGACCTAATGTTCAAAGAGGGTGAATACTTAAGCAAGGCATTGTATCACTCAAGAGCAATTACACTTTGGGTTCCTCAAGGGTTCTTTGGATAGTTATGGGTTCTTCAGTCACTAAGTTGGTTCTGCTTGGAAACCTCTCCGGTAGGGGAACCATTTATTTAATGTGGGGTTTTTACACGAACCTACACAGCCACCATCAGAGGAACCAAGTGAAAACTCTTTAGGGTAGTTTTATATCCATGAAACTAGCATTATTAAAGATACTAATAGCTACACACTTTCCTAGCATCCTACGAATTTATTTTGCATTTTGTCAAATTGTCTTCATGGTTCAGCTTCCTGTTGTCCTCAATTCCTGCCCCAGTTATGCCCAGATCGTTGCTAGCACCTGGGTCTTGTTTGCTCACACATATTCCTCATAATTAGTCTTGTCAGTATTCAGCAGAGACAGGCCACTGCTTGAAATATGAATGTAGATATGGTTAACATTCAAACTGATAGCTGTGTTACTTGTGGTTAGTAGGGAATAGTCAGCAGGGTACATTTTGGACATAAGGTTAATTTCAGTTTATTGCATGTTCTGGTTGGTTTACGATGTTGAGTTCAGCCTGTCTGTTTTCAGATAATGGATCTGGCAATATAGAGCTTTGACTGATCACAGTCGTGGACTGTGAGTACTGGGAGTACCGCAATAAAGAAATGTCCTTCCCTAACCCTAACTGTCTCTGGTTACACTTTAGTTCGGTTTGGTAATCTTTTCATTCATTTTCAGTAAGCTCTTTATCCTGGGAACACTTCCTGGATGGGACACCAGAAGATGCAAAACTCCACACAGACAGTAATCTAAACTCAGGATTGAACCAGTGAGCTGTGAGGCAGCAATGCTTCCAATGTTGGTTTGATTTTTAAAACATTTAAACTTTTTGACTCTCGAGTGGCGCAACAGAACAGTATCTCTCCTAACGTTGGGAGATCGAATCCTAACAATGCCACAGTCATTGATCACACTTGCTGGGTGGGAGAGATGGCATTGCCGGATAGGCTACTGTTAATCACAGCGACGTCCGCCAATCGTCGGCATCTCTGAGCTCATGTATGAAGAAGAGGGCAAATAGAGCTTTCTGGCTTCATGTCTCTCAGAGGAAGCACATGCTAGCTTGTGTATGGGAATTAGCACATAAGAGACAAAAATGTTTTGACCCAGGGTATATACGTTATATACACACACACAAATATATCTTAAGTACTGGATTTCAACGACACAGTGTGATTAAGAGTAGTCCCAGGAAAGAGACACGACAACGGAGGAAAGCACATCATAAAAAGAAGAATAGATACGACTCTGAAGGAGGAGCGAGCACATTTTCTGAAAGATTGATGGTAGTTACAGACATGCTGGCAGTAGCAAGACTATACCTGCCTTTTCTCCTCTTGCACTTAAACACACACACCGACTGAAGCACATGCGTGTAATTCCCTGTGCCATTCGAGTTTACTCTTTGCGTATGCAAGCTGTGTGCGTTTAGCTGTTGGCAAAGTTCTCCACTTTAAGCAGGGTTTAGAAACGACTCCTTTGAAAAGACTCTTTAAAGCACAGGGTGGGTTTTTTTTTTTTTGGTTTTTTTCATGTACCTGTATCATCTGCAATCCATTCAGGATTAAATCCCCCTCACATGTAATTACCACTGACTTTGATTGTTTAGATACAGGCCTGCAAAATAGGTCCCTCTTGAAACCTCTACGGAATACCATGACATTATTTCTAACAGTGACACGTTTAAAATTGTTCTTCCTACAGAAATGTTGGTGAAAACAAACAAACAGGGGCAAACAGTTTGACTTAAGTGTAACAGTAGCTTTGTTCTGTTTAGGTTCGGTGCTACGTACCTGAAATAAAATAAATAAAATATGTTGCAAGCATCATATCATATACATCACTGTTTAATTAGAGTGTGCTTGTTTTGCACATGGCACGATGCGACGGGAACTGTGAGTAGGCGGCAAATTGTCCACTTTGGCAAAATTACCGAGTCATAAATGGCTAAACAACGGTATAAACATAATTTTACTGTGTTTTGACATGTTAACAAATGTCCACATGACTACTGCTTCTCGTAGGGAATGGCATGGGATACAATTTCCAAAAACAGAGCAGTAATGGTCAAGCAAGATTCAGACTCTCTCTCTCTCTCTCTCTCTCTCTCTCGCTGTGTCTATATAATATGTATATATATATATATATATATGTATATATATACAGTGGTGTGGAAAAGTGTTTGCCCCCTTCCTCATTTCCTGTTCCTTTGCATGTTTGTCACTCTTAAGTGTTTCGGAACATCAAACCAATTTAAACAATAGTCAAGGACAACACAAGTAAACACAAAATGCAATTTGTAAATGAAGGTGTTTATTATTAAAGGTGAAAAAAAATCCAAACCATCATGGCCCTGTGTGAAAAAGTGATTGCCCCCCTTGTTAAAACATACTATAACTGTGGTTGTCCACACCTGAGTTCAATTTCTCTAGCCACACCCAGGCCTGATTATTGCCACACCTGTTCACAATCAAGGCATCACTTAAATAGGAGCTGCTTGACACAGTAAGGTCCACCAGAAGATCCTTAAAAGCTACACATCATGCCGAGACCCAAAGAAATTCAGGAACAATTGAGAAAGAAAGTAATTGAGATCTATCAGTCTGGAAAGGGTTATAAAGCCATTTCCAAAGCTTTGGGAATCCAGCAAACCACAGTGAGAGCCATTATCCACAAATGGTGAAGACATGGAACAGTGGTGAACCTTCCCAGGAGTGGCCGGGCCCCAAAAATTACCCCAAGAGCGCAGCACGACTCATCCAAGAGGTCACAAATGACCCCACAACAACGTCCAAGAACTGCAGGCCTCACTTGCCTCAGTTAAGGTCAGCGTTCATGCCTCCACCATCAGGAAAAGACTGGGCAAAAATGGCCTGCATGGCAGAGTTCCAAGGAGAAAACCACTGCTGAGCAAAAAGTACATCAAAGCTCGTCTCAATTTCTCCACAACACATCTTGATGATCCCCAAGACTTTTGGGACAACATTCTGTGGACCGATGAGACAAAAGTGGAACTCTTTGGAAGGTGTGTGTCCAAGTATATCTGGCGTAGAAGGAATACTGCATTTCATAAAAAGAACATTATACCAACAGTAAAATATGGTGGTGGTAGTGTGATGGTCTGGGGCTGTTTTGCTGCTTCAGGACCTGGAAGACTTGCCGTGATAAAAGGAACTATAAATTCTGCTGTCTACCAAGAGATCCTGAAGGAGAATGTCCGACCATCTGTGTTCTGTACTCAAGCTGAAACGAACTTGGGTTCTGCAGCAGGACAATGATCCTAAACACACCAGCAAGTCCACCACCGAATGGCTGAAGAAAAACAAAATGAAGACTTTGGAGTGGCCTAGCCAAAGTCCTTGACCTGAATCCTATTGAGATGTTGTGGTATGACCTTTAAAAGGCCGTTCATGCTCGAAAACCCTCTAATGTAACTGAATTAGGACAATTCTGCAAAGATGAGTGGGCCAAAATTCCTCCAGGACGCTGTAAAAGCCTCATTGCACGTTATCGCAAAACGCTTGGTTGCAGTTGTTGCTGCTAAGGGTGGCCCAACCAGTTATTAGGTTTAGGGGGCAATCACTTTTTCACACAGGGCCATGATGGTTTGGATTTTTTTCACCTTTAATAATAAACACCTTCATTTACAAATTGCATTTTGTGTTTACTTGTGTTGTCCTTGACTATTGTTTAAATTGGTTTGATGTCCCGAAAAACCTTAAGTGTGACAAACATGCAAAGGAACAGGAAAGTGTAAGGAAGGGGCAAACACTTTTTACACCACTGTATATATATATATATATATATATATATAGTGAGATATATATGTGAGAACACCCCTCACATTTTTGTAAATATTTGATGATATCTTTTCATGAGACAACACTGAAGAAATGACACTTTGCTACAATGTAAAGTAGTGAGTGTACAGCTTGTGGAACAGTGTCAATTTACTGTCCCCTCAAAATAACTCAACACACAGCCATTAATGTCTAAACCACTGGCAACAAAAGTGAGTACACCCCTAAGTGAAAATGTCCAAATTGGGCCCAAAGTCTCAATATTTTGTGTGGGGACCATTATTTTCCAGCACTGCCTTAATCCTCTTGGGCATGGAGTTCACCAGAGCTTCACAGGTTGCCACTGGAGTCCTCTTCCACTCCTCCATGACGACATCACGGAGCTGGTGGATGTTGGAGACCTTGTGCTCCTCCACCTTCCATTTGAGGATGCCCCACAGATGCTCAATAGGGTTTAGGTCTGGAGACATGCTTGGCCAGTCCATCACCTTCACCCTCAGCTTCTTTAGCAAGGCAAAAGTCATTATCATGCTGGAATACTGCCCTGCGCCCCAGTCTCTGAATGGAAGGGGATCATGCTCTGCTTCAGTATGTCACAGTACATGTTGGCATTCATGGTTCCCTCAATGAACTGTAGCTCCCCAGTGCCGGCAGCACTCATGCAGCCCCAGACCATGACACTCCCACCACCATGCTTGACTGTAGGACAGACACACTTGTCTTTGTACTCCTCACCTGGTTGCTGACACACACGCTTAACACCATCTGAACCAAATAAGTTTATCTTGGTCTCATCAGACCACAGGACATGGTTCCAGTAATCCATGTCCTTAGTCTGCTTGTCTCCAGCAAACTGTTTGCGGGCTTTCTTGAGCATCAACTTTAGAAGAGGCTTCATTCTGGTAAAACAGTCATGCAGACCAATTTGATGCAGTGTGCGGTGTATGGTCTGAGCACTGACAGGCTGACCCCCCACCCCTTCAACCTCTGCATCAATGCAGGCAGCACTCATACGTCTATTTCCGAAAGACAACCTCTGGATATGACGCTGACGTGCACTCGACTTCTTTGGTCGACCATGGCGAGGCCTGTTCTGAGTGGAACCTGTCCTGTTAAACCGCTGTATGGTCTTGTCCACCGTGCTGCAGCTCAGTATCAGGGTCTTGGCAATCTTCTTCATAGCCTAGGCCATCTTTATGTAGAGCAACAATTCTTTTTTCAGATCCTCAGAGAGTTCTTTGCTATGAGGTGCCATGTTGAACTTCCAGTAACCAGTATGAGGGAGTGTGAGAGCGATGACACCAAATTTAACACACCTGCTCCCCATTCACACCTGAGACCTTGTAACACTAACAAGTCACATGACACCGGGGAGGGAAAATGGCTAATTGGCCCAATTTGGACATTTTCACTTAGGGGTGTACTTACTTTTGTTGCCAGCGGTTTAGACATTAATGTCTGTGTGTTGAGTTATTTTGAGGGGACAGTAAATTGACACTGTTACACAAGCTGTACACTCACTACTTTACATTGTAGCAAAGTGTCATTTCTTCAGTGTTGTCACATGAAAAGATATCATCACATATTTACAAAACTGTGAAGGGTGTACTGTATATATATATATATATATATATAATATGGGATATGGGACTTGGGCACAAGGCAGGGCAGAAACGCACGCTACAGACAGTTTAGAGATGCCAACCAGCCTACACTGCATGTCTTTAGACTGGGGAAGAAACTTGAGTACCCAGAAGAAACCCCTGAAGCACAGGGAGAACATGTAAACTCCACATGCACAGGGCAGAGGCGAACCTCCAACCCAGGGTGTGCGAGATGCAAACATTAAGCCATCATGCCCCCATCGATTGTAAATGTATAGTATTAAATTTCAACATATAGTATTATAGGAGGCCTGAATAATTTCAGAAACCTTCAGCGTGTATGGGTACAGAAAACTTTTAGTGTAGGAGATGTTCAAAGAGTTAGTAAGGATTCCACTGGAATCTGGCTTTTAGTTTAAAAAGTAAATAAATAAATAAAATGAAACATATTTTATAGTAACATGTTTGTTACTATGAAATCAAAAACAAAAAATGTTTGACTTCATGTGGGAACATTTTATCCTCCTACACTGAGGAACTGTCTCCATCGCCTGTGCTTTGAAAATAAATAATTAAAACAACAACAACAACAACAGTGCCCAGAATTGAGAGTTGGGAATATTAGAAGCAGATCTTTATCTGGATACATATGGTTAACAGTTTATCTGTTTAGAGTGCTGAACATTTCACTTTATTTTTGCATTTCAGGCTTCAGAAGTCCTCCGATCTCCAGAATATGATCATGTTAAAGCAAGAAATCCAAACATTTCTCTGGAATTCATTTAGATTTAATTATTTAGCATTTATGTAAGGAGTCTTCATTTGCTGATGAGGAAATGACTGTTTGTAGCTGCTGTAACGTAAGTGAAAACAGGAACTACCTCGTTAAACAGCATTAAATGAAACTCTAAATGGATACAACGTACAGTGTGTCAATCTTTCAGAAATACAATGTTATCCTTGGGAAACTGATGTCATATAAGAGGAATAAAACACTTCGATGTGGTGAAAATAATCGACTTTACGGCGGTAAGAGTCGCATCATGCTGTCACTGATTATTTTCCCATGACAGTCCCTCCTGCAGCGTTTTATTCCTCATCACTCAATTTATTGTCTGTAGAGCATTTGGTCTTTACAGTCAGTTTTGCCATTATTTCTGCAGCTAAAGTGAAGTAAAATGTACTATGTATGTTTTTATGGGGATATGTATGTGTGTAAATATACAGTATTTATGTTGATATGGAATTGAACCCTGTTGTATGTCATACACGATACATCCCAGAAAAGTTCAAGCTCGAAAGCTGTGGATAAAAGGAAAAGCTACAGTAGTATGCTATGTTATCACTATGTCCCTCTTGAATGGAGCTCTAAATGCTCTGCAAAATACATAATGTTCGTTGGCTGGACTCTGGAATTCAGCAAATAAGATAAGCAGGTCACCATCTGTAACCTCCAGAGAGCTAATGCTAATATCCTCCCACGCGCCGCTCACTGAGCTGAAATAGATGCAGAGTTTAACACCCCCCTCCCAACCCCACCCCCCCAACAAAATGCTAATGCTTCTAATGAGAAATAGTACTGTGACCATGTTAGCAACAGGTAAATGAGATCAGGTCAGTTTTCTCCAGGAGTCTGGGGACCTCTACTTCTTTCACATGATATGAAGCACCCATCATGGATATCATGGAAATGTACCTAGGCAGATTACCTAGGAAATGTACCTAGGAAGATACAGCTAGCTATCTAGGATACTTTTTACGTTACTGCTTCAAGACCAAAACTAAATGCAAGTAAATGTAAATATGACTTATGTAAACTGACTATAGCTAGCATTCAGGACGTTTGTAAAGTAAGTCCTGTCAAGTCTTTATCTGAACGCATTGATGTTGATTGAGCGTTTATGCTTTATCGAAGGAACCTCTGGGAGGAACGGTGGTTTAGTGGTTAGCACGTTTGGGGTTGGGAGTTCGTTTCCTGCGTCTGCCTCGTGTGTGTGGAGTTTGCATGTTCTCCCCATGCTTCAGGGGTTTCCTCCAGGTACTCTGGTTTCCTCCCACAGTCCAAAGTCATGCGCTGTACTGTAGGCTGATTGGCATTTCCAAATTGTCCGTAGTGTGTGAATGTGTGTGCGATTGTGCCCTGCGATGGGTTGGCACCCCGTCCAGCGTGTTCCCCACCGTGTGCCCCGATTCTCCTAGGATAGTCTCCAGGCTCCCCCGCACCCTGCCTTGAATAATGGTGCTAAAATGGATGGATGGAAGGAGTCTCCAGTCTCAGCGCTTTGTAACATGGGTAAAGCTGCAACGTAAAGTTTTCAGGCGTCTTCAGGAATGCTTTGTGGTTTCTCGCTAGCGGGACAAGCTCCATTTTTATTAACTTCGTGAAGGAGAATAAGAGGCTAGTGAGGGAACAACTGTTTATAGCTGCTATAAAGCGCATGAGAACAGGAAGTGTTTTCACGGACGTTTGACAGCATGAAATGTAACTATAAATTGCTCAAAAGTACATTAATATGAAATAAGAGGAATAAAACACTGTGGGACGCTCTTTGGGACGGTAGCAATAACTCTGCTTCGTTACATGACATCAGTGATTATTTTCCTTTAACAGCTTCCCACGTTATGTTTTATTCCTTACTTAGGAATCTTATTCATATTACGTTCACATTTTAACCCCTAAATTTTCCAGTATCTGAAAACTTCCGTTCCTCCCTCTATCACCTGCACACCTTTCCTGTTAACTCATAGCAGTTATTCAGTAAAACGCTTCTTTGCGATGAATAAATGCGCAAAAAGGTAGAAGTTGAAGGGATTGCAACGCATCCGATGGGCCGTTTCCTGTTTTCACGCTTTTACGCAAAAGGACCCAAGTCGATGGAATTGAACAACATTATCCTAACCTTTTAACGTGCTTGGAAATGAAGTCTTAGGTTTGGCTTAGGTTGAGTGAAAGCTAGTTTTCTCCTCCCTTATCACCTCCAGTCAGCCCATTTCCACACTGAAAGCCTCTCCGAGTAAACACACTCACACACGCATAAGGATCAGGGCCTGAATGTGTGTGAGAAACTAGTGTACGGTCCAGTGATCGTCTGTCAGAGAAACAAAAGCATGGTGGGTAGAAAGGAGGGAAAGTTTCCACTATAGAGAAAACACTAAGTGAGAGAGAGAGAGAGCAAGGGAGAGAGATAGATGTGTGTTGAACTTCTCTGCACTCTCTCTCTCTCTCTCTCTCTCTCTCTCTCTCTTTCTCTATCTCTCTGTCCCTACTCTACTGTTCCCTGTCTCTCGTCTTCCAACTTCTTTCGGGAAGTGCATGCAAGGAAAGTTCTCCACCAATTATCTAATTCAAGAGGGACTCAGAAACCAACCCCTCCCTCCGTTTTTTTCTTTTTTCTTCTTCCTACTTCTCCCTCTCTCTCTCTCTCTGCTTGCTCCTCTCTCGATCTCGTCCCCTCCTCCCCTGCTACAGCACACCTGCTTTCTCTTGGCTGCACGCATTCTCACAGTGATCAGCTCTTTGGCCTGCCGCGCTGCAGCTTCACTCCATCCCTCTCTGGATTTTCGGGTGGCCGTCTTTCTCTCCCATTCCTGCAAACGGCACAGGTAGGACTCTCCCTTTTCTCCTAAACAGAACGCACAGGAATTTGGTGGATAGATTCCTCTCGGATTTGGGGTCACTTACACATCCTGGGATCGCGTTAACACTTTCGGTACTTGCCATAAAACACTTTGGGGTCGAGGTAAAGTTTCTCGGTGCTAGTCATGTTTGTGTAGAGTTTGCACATCAAGACTAATTGATGTACGCTGTGTGTGTGTGTGTGAGAGAGAGAGAGAGAGAGAGAGAGTTTATAAGGGGTGTGTGTTGCTGCTTTTTGCACATCTCATATATATATATACATATATATTTATATATATAGATATATATATATATATGTGTGTGTGTGTGTGTGTGTGTGTCTGAACCTCTGCTGAAATCATCATATATTTCCCACTTTCCACCATTCCTAATCTGTTTTATATATATATATATATATATATATATATATATATATATATATATATATATATATATATATATTATATACACACATATATATTCGTTACGCTGATAAAACAGTGTTTATTTCACCATTTGTATTTTCAGACATGGTGAGAGTGTGTGTGTGTATGTGTGTGTGTGAGAGAGAGAGAGAGAGAGAGAGAGAGAGAGAGAGAGAGAGAGAGACAGAAATGAGCAAGACATTGTTGAGATTCTCTAAAGTCGTAAAAGTGCACATATTCCTCGCCTGGAGGCCTGGTGTCCTGAAGAGAAAAAAAAAAAAGATGTGGAGATCTTCTTCCTCTGCTCTAACACAGCACGCAAACTCAGTAACAACCTGCTGCTCCTGAATCAGGTGTGTTTGATGAGAGAAACCATCAAACTCCGCCCTCCACGACTAACAAGACCCTCGTTGAAGAAAACTGTATTTAAGTGTCCTTTTCTAAAGTATAATTAATATCAAAAGCACACTCTCAGAGGGCTAACACGTACACAGATGTACTAACTGTATTATTTTGAAAGAACTTAAATGATAATTACGCTATGATTAAATATACCTTTTCTTTAACAACATATATAAAGAAATATAATATACACTAAACACTATGATATAATGCAAAGGATAAATATAATGATAGACATGTCATGTACACTTCAGTACTAGGTCACTGCAACGAAAACACACGTAAGTGCATTTTAAATGACGCTTTTAGTATGTTGAGAAATAGTCATCGAAACGCACATCTGTGAGATACCACAACATCATTTATAATACCCCTAAGTTGACACGACAATTAAACACTCTTTAGTTTAAGTACATTTAAGTATCGTATACTTTAAAATTTTGACACGAAACACAGAAAAGTATCTTGCAGGCGCCACAGGAACGTACGTGGAAAAGTTTTCCATACTATGCATGGACTTAAGTATGCGTCGTTTTTGTTTGGAAACCGGATTTTGGTGGAAACCTTAATCTAGTCCTTATATCCCAGATTTCTTGGCAAGTTTGGAGACGCTGGGATAAAGTTTCGGTCTGTTTGTGGGCCTGAAATCTTCCTCATAGCTCCCAGGTGTTTCACTACACTTATATGTATGTACGTATGTACATATCGAAATAATAATTTCAAAAAATGTAATGAAAACTTGTGAGGTAGAGAAAGAGATGATTTCCTGCCACCATGGTCTCATAAATACTTTAATGACACAGCTTTCCTTCCGAGCACAGGCTGAGTCGATCAAGCACTTCCCATCAAACCCCCACCAAAATTCCCAACTAACTCAAAACACAACCAGAGTTAGGCAACGAGAGGGGGCGGAGGAAGCAGAGGGGGAAGACAGGGGTCCAGACAAATATACAGCGGCCTTTACAGTGTTTCCCAAATTTGGAAGTGTTGCTTCCCAAAGGGGGGGTTTTTTTTTTTTTGGGGCTTTTTAGAGGCGGGGGGGGTTTTTTTTTTTCCCCGTTATTCGGTTCCTGCAGAAGATCATGTTACCAGGCGAGAACGGTGAAGAAGAGCCACGCTGGACACTGGCTATCATCCTGATTTCCTCAACTCCCATTCCCGTCCCGTCTGGAGTTTATAGCTGGAATTTCCATTGCTAGACCCAAACCCAAAGTTAACACATCAGGTCGATGAGAACGCTTAACGTAAATGGAATGGTTGTGATGTGGCTTAACTAGACGCATACCTTCTCTCAAACTGACTGTAAACACTCGGAATGTTTTCACTATTAAACAGCATGCTGTGGGGGTTTTTTTCTCCCTTTTCTGTGGATCTCAAGAGATGGAATTCTCTAAAGCTCTGTGGGAAAGTCTTCATTTTATTTTTTCGCTTGATGCGCTCGGGATGATTGAACCACCAGGAGTGCAAGTCATTTCCTGATTTATTTTCATGCAGGTCCAAGCAGGTGTAGTGATACTGTAGGTGATCTGGACATAAGCCAGTTTTTCCTTCATTCAAATGCTCATCCATTAATAGTTCTCTGGTCAAAACTTTAAAATAAATGAATAAATAAATAAAACCTGGATAAAATGGTGCAACAGGAAATGTGACATTTATAGTGTTTCCCATCCCACTTTGGTCCATAATTGCGTCACATTTCTACCTCTCACAGCCTCCCTTTAGTCAGGCACAAAAGGCATTTTCCTGATTATTTAATCTCCAGTTTCTGCAACAACAAATTAAACATGAATAAAGTATTTAATTCAAAACAAACCATTCATTTGTAGCTACTCAGACACTACATTATTATGTTTCAATGCCAAAATCATCTGGCTAAATTCATTTAAAAAGAATCCTTCAGGTTAGCTGGTTTACTCTCGCTGGTTAGCATTAACAGAAATATGACAACAACAACAACACACACACACACACACACACACAAACAAAAAAAAACCCTCACAGAAGTTCCATATTAGCTACAGAGTTATCAACATCAGTGAAGATTAGAAACATCTATGAATATGACCTAAAAATAACCCTTAGAAATGTCTTGGCTAACTATCTAGCATTGGCAGTGAAGATTATGAATATGACTAAAATAAATCTGACAGAAATCTTGTCAGCTGAGCTAATGTTAGCTAGTTATGCAGAAACTCGAATATTGAAATTGTTCGCTAGATAGTTGTGAGATTATGAGCATTTGACTTTTATATTCCCATTGAAAAGGTTGACTGGTTATTCATCTTTTAGCATTAGTAGTCAAGAGTATTAGCATCTCAGAATACTGTATGGCTTAAAAAAAAATGAAAAAAAAAATCTCAGAAATGACGTTACATTTGTGAATATGACTTAAAAGTAATCTATAAAAATGTGGTCTGGTTAGCTTATGTTAGCTAACTAACATTAGCAGCGAGTATGAACATTACAGTAAGAACGTTTCTGAGTATGACAGAGATAAGTCTCACAGAAACCATGTAAGATTAGCTAAAGTTAACTAGCTGGCTAGTAAGATACAGTATGTGTGAACTGACCATATCTCAGCAACTGCAAGGTCCTGTAGGTTCATCCTGTACAACATCCAGAAAATCCGACCATACCTCACCGAACAGGCTACACAGATACTAGTCCAGGCTCTTGTTATATCTAAACTGGACTAGTGCAACTCACTGCTTTCAGGCCTCCCAGCCAGCTCCATCAAACCCCTTCAGATGATTCAGAATGCCGCAGCGCGCTTGTCTTCAACCAGCCCAAGACAACCCATGTCACACCCCTCTTCATCTCCCTCTTCATCTTCAGCTTCCTGTAGCTGCCTGCATCAAGTTCAAGGCCTTGATGCTCACCTACAAGACCTTGTCAGGAACAGCGCCCCCCTACCTCAACTCTCTCCTGAAGGCCTACGCTCCCTCTAGCAATCTGCGATCGATTAGCGACCGACGTTTAGTAGTTCCCACTCAGCGTGGTACAAGGTCCCTTTCCAGATCCTTCACGCTTACCGTTCCCCAGTGGTGGAATGCACTTCCGATCTCAATCCGGACCGCAGAATCTCTCACTATCTTCAAAGAACAGCTAAAGACCCACCTCTTCCGTGAACACCTAACCAACTCATAAAAAAAACCTTACACCTCTACTCTGTGCACTTTGGATCCTCTGGTATTCAATTAATGGATCTTGTATAGTAGCACTACTTGTATTGTTCTCTGCTTGATATATCGCTTTGCTTATTTGTAAGTCGCTTTGGATAAAAGTGAATAAATGTAAATGTAAATATAACTGTGTGCAAATACGATTACTAATGCCTTCCTTCTCCTGTATGTAAACTCCAAATCATCCACCTTCCTGTCTATTACTTTCAATGACCCTTTTACCTTAACCCTTTGAAATTTCAATAGTCAATGTACCAAATAAGAACATGTAAAGCGGTTAGCTGGCTAGTTTGATGCTTTAACTAGCTAACGTTACAGGATTTTGTAACAGTAGTGTCAGCTAGTTCAGTTGGCTAAAGTATAAAACAAGTACAACTTTCAGTTGCTAAGACATTCACTCCCGCTTCCCTCATGTTTTGTTGAAGTAACTAGCATAAATTCTAGCAATAAAAATAAATCATGTGCAGTAATTGGGAATGCTAACACAATTAATAGATGCCTGCAATCTTTAAATTGCCTGAATGTATTCTGCTCCGCTGGTTTCAAAAGAGTGAAGAGTTATGTTTCAGAGCAAAATCCTTGACGTTCTTTGTATTTTTATTCAGTATAGAAAGGTGGAAAGGTGTCCTGTACCACACACACACACACACACACACACACACACACACACACACACACACACACACACACAGAGCTAATCACAACAATAAACCTTTCATCATAAAAAAAAAGTGCATCAAAATCAAGGCACAGACTTGTTAGGAGTCGTCGGGGTGCATATAAAAATAGTTTAGCAACTATAATTACGTCAAACATCAAACAGCAACTTTCTCATTATATAAAATGATATAGTAACATGTAGCAATAAAACTTTTATATAGGAAAATAATCAAAAACTGATTGAGTTACTGTCCCAAATTGTTTTCTTCTTTTTCTTCTTCTTCTTCTTCTTCTTCTTCACTCCATTGTTTAAAATCCATTTATAGTCACATTAAATATTGTGGAACATCCACGTCTAACTTACATTATCGCAGCTTTACACATAAGACAGAGAAACTCGTCATGTTACTGAGAAACTTCAAAGCATAAACTGCTTAAAGTTACAGCTTCACCCCTGACTGATACAAAGCGCCGACACTGGAGTCTCCTTCCGTAAATGTCGTAGAACACGCCACCTTATCGATAATGACACATTTGCTGTTGTTTTTTTTTTTTTAAATCAAGTCATTACCATAATAACAGTAATGTACTCGAGTGAACCTGTGCCAGAGCAAGAGCCAATCAGAATCGAGACTTCAGCAGCGCTGTGGTTTTAACCTCAAACACGATGTTGAATTAGTGGCTATGGGGAGAAAGTGAAGCTGTAGCTCAGAACGCGTGTCTTTAACCTCCTGCAGATTGCGTTGGGCTTCCTGTCAGTAATTTTCTGCTTACGCTGCAAAATGGAAAAGCAATGTGTGTGTTCGGGTTGTGTTTTAGACAGGAGGCGTAAAGAAAAGAAAAGAAAAGAAAAGAAAACTATACCACCTTTTTCTCACTGATTTCATTCTCACCTAAGGACACGACTAAAGCCTGGTCTGACACAAAGTAAAAACATACGAGCAGAGTCGAAGGCGAAATAAGGGCAAGCTGTTTCAAGAGCCACGTATCCGTTTTCTCAGCGATTGGAAGCCAGGGGTGATGCTTTCAGCCAGGCACTGTTTCAAAGCCTGGAAAAAGCTAGTAGTGCATCTTTGTTGGGCTGAACACACACACACATGCATGTGCGCGCACACACACACACAAACACACACACACACACACGGGTCGCCTCTAGAGGTTCACCCGAGTGAAGCAGTTTCCATTAGCGCTGAGGGTGTGTAATGACCTGGCAGGATTTGCTTGTTAACACTCTCGAGCGTTGGAGTGAAGTAAAATATCCTGTGTTTGCTCGTTCTGGATAACGTCATCTCCATGCAGTTTTAATAACCTGCTAATACGAGTTTCATTAGGCCACACGAACAATGCTCTACTGTGCACAACAAAGACTGGTTTTGTGCTGGAATTGAAATTAGATTGGACCAGTGTGTACATGATGATAAAAAAAAACGATCTCATGACAAATGTTTACGAATTGAAACAAACAAAGGCAGAGAGATTGGATTTCAGTCAGTTTTGTATAAACCACTGACCCCATTACCATTTACCTTAGGTTTAGTATATTATTATTGTCATGTAAAGTAGAGGCGGTGGATGCAGGTACAGACTTTATTTTAAGAAAGTGCAAACAATGAATTAAAATAGTGAGAAAACTAGATACATAAAGGCAAGCAGGCGCTACAGGGCTAAACATACAACAGAAACGACAACAAAGGGAGTGGGAACAAAGGAACTTATGTACTGGTGATAATCAGGGTGAAAACAAGACACAGGTGAGGCTCATTGAGACATGGTCATGTGGCATGCAGTGGCTGATGGGTATTGTAGACTGGTACCTCATAGGCGCTAACCTGGCCACGATTATTATCCATCCATCCATCCATCTTCTATACCGCTTTATCCTTTTCAGGGTCACGGGGAAACCTGGAGCGTATCCCAGGAAGCATGGGGCAGAAGGCGGGGTACACCCTGGACAGGGTGCCAGTCCATCGCAGGGCACAATCACATACACACTCACACACCCATTCATACACTACGGACACTTTAGACACGCCCATCAGCCTACATTAAAGTACATAAAAAAATACGTAAAAAACTGACAAGAAAGAAAGTCATGTAAATCATTTTTTTGATGTCATGCCTCCTTGTGATCGCACACTAAAATAACTCCTAGCATCAAGAACACAAGACGTAAAACGCCCTGTAAAGATATTTTATGCGTTACTGTGAATCAGTTCCACGCTATTATAAAAAAAATTCAAGTTCGGAAACGAACATGCAAAAACAAGTAGGTGCCATTTTTGAGATAAAATTAAGATTGGAAACTCGGTCAGGTACCTGAAAAGACTTTTATCCACAACTGCAGTATTGATGATCTCTGGCTCCGCTGATCAATCTCATTCCCTGAGTAGCTCTGTTACAACCTGCCTGCACCGTTAGCGTATTTCATTAGGAAAGCAAACATTCATCTTTTTCATGTCAACAAACAGGGCTTCAATTTGAACTCTTTGGCCTTTGTCATGGTCTTCATTTCAATGACAGAACAGGGCTGAACACGTAACACTGGAGAGAAAAAAAAAAAAAGATGTGAAAACGTGTCTTAGCTGGGTGGGTGGTCAGATAGCCATGGCAGGAATCTAATTCTCTGTTTAGACAGCAGAGTAGGACAGAGCCCGAGGCACTTCGGTCCTGTCTTGGCCTGTTCTTTCAGCGTGAAGACCATTTAAAAAGAGTTTTAGCTTCAGGCCGAGATTTTTATTCTTTCAGACTAATGAGAATTTCTCTTTTTTTTTAATTCTGGATGAATGAGAAACATGTTGTATTAAGTAACAGTTTAACAGAGTCAGTGGGTTTATAGTATAACGGAGACCTTCAATTCGATTCAATTCAATTTTATTTGTATAGCGCGTTTAACAATGGATATTGTCTCAAAGCAGCTTTACAGAAACATATAAACACAGGATACGGATTTTAAGCGTGTGAATGTATCCCTATTGAGCAAGACGGCGGTGACGGGGGTGAGGAAAAACTCCCTAAGATGATATGAGGAAGAAACCTCGAGAGGAACCAGACTCTGGGTAACAACAGATAGTGTGAAAGTACGATCCATCAATGAATTACATTGCTAGTAGTTGCAGGCAGAGTTCTTTCAGCCTGCTGAGAATTTCTAGTTTTTTTAGACGAGTGAGAAACATATTGCATGTAATATGATGTAAGCAAGAGACAATTGATTTAGTTTTAAAACACAACTCTATAAAAGACGAGCATGATGATATTCGAATGAGAAGATGGCAAGCACAGAATAGTACTAATATCTTGCTGCATGAGCAGTCCTAGTTGTAACGATCACATTAATCACAGCAAATATGCTTTAATTTAACAAATGGCTTCTACTCTCATTAATCAGCAGCTTCTAGAATAGCACTTGAGCCAGCACATCCTATTATATTGTGTTTTATTGTTTTATATTGTCAAACCTTATTGTATGCAAAGGATATAATCTATTTTATCATGACTTTATTTGCCATTTTGATTTGTTGAATGAATAAATCAATGCCAGTAGTGCTTACCGTTTGAAGGATAAGCTGACCAAGCATTCTACACTTACGATGGGTTGGCAACCCGTCCAGGGTGTCTCCCACCTTGTGCCCTGAGTTCCCTGGGATGAGCTCCAGGCTCCCTCGGAAACCTGTGTAGGATAAGCGGTACAGAAAATGGATGGACAGATGCAAACAAGAGGATACTTATGATATGTATCACTAGTGTAAAGTTACAGAAATGAAGGGTCAAAGGATGCACTGCTGGTCTATTTATCAATGACTTTTGCGGGTTTGGTACACAATATATCATTCTCTTGGGGACAATAGAGATACTCAGACTTTCATCCAATTGATGAAGTCAGCTATTTGGAGTCATGCTAGAGCTTTTCATAAGTTTGTTCGAGGATAAGTTTGTTGGATCCATGGCTGAAAATCCTTGAATAGATTTGGCTCTATCATTTTATTCACTGATTTTCTGGTCCTTTCTTTAATATCCAAATATCTCAAACCTCAAATCCAAATGTATGAGCTTTTTGCTTGCTTATGAGGTTGTCAGAATCAAACTTTTAAGTCCCTCAGAGGTCAACATCTCAGACTTTTTGCTCACCATACCATAATTATATCGTATGCCAAAAACAAGAGTGAGAGCGTGAAATTGTTTGGAGCTGACTTAACATTGAATTACCCAGCAATTTTACTCTTATTCAAGAGCCTGTTGCCCTGCCCAAGACTTGTGTGTGTGGCAGGAGTTTCTGCAGTGTGAAGACAAGTTTCTTTCCATGACTAAAGGTGGAATGGGTCCAGTTAGTTATACCACAGCATTTGACGAATTTATTAGAGCAAAACATACTTTAATGTAGGCTGATTGGCATGGCAGTGTCCGTAGTGTATGAATGGTTGTGTAGTATGGATGTGATTGTGCCGTGCGATGGACTAGCACCCTGTCCAGGGTGTACCCGCCTTGTGCCGATGCTTCCTGGGATAGGCTCCAGTTTTCGTGACCCGGAAAGGGAATAAGCGGTAGAAGATGGATGGATGGATACTTTAATGTAATGTAATGAGTAAGGAGACTTTATTGGTCATATATACATTACAGCGCAGTGAAATTCTTTTCATCGCATACCCCGAGATGGGTCAGAGCGTAGGGTCGGCCATGATACGGCATTCCTGGAGCAGAGAGGGTTAAGGGCCTTGCTCCAGGGCCCAACAGTGCTCAGATTGGCTGAGCTGGGGCTTGAACTCCCGACCTTCCGATCAGTAGCCCATAACTTTAACCCCTGTTAAAATTATAGAGTTAATAGTTATATAGCATGTAATGATGTCTACTGTCAGAGCTGCTGTTAGTGAAAAGTAATTAATACCTTCTGACCAATCGGAATCAAGAATTCTATAGCGCTGTGGTTTTAACAGTTTTTAAGTGACACTGCTGTCTCCAACACGGTGATGGAGCTTTGGTTCTCACTCAGCCTAATATCAAGACTAATCTAACAAAAAACACAATTTTAGGAGCATTTGCATGTGTTACAATTGTGCAAGATTGAGATGAGTAACAACACTATCTTTTCTCAAAAGATCATTTTCATCTGCATTAGAAACACCATACATGTGCTAAAAAAAATCTGTCCAACCCTCAGTTCTCCTAAACTCCTTTCGCTTCTTGAGCTTCAAAACGCCCTCCTGTCTTTTCAACCTCTGAACTCTGACCTTTGCCCTGTCTCCTCCACCCTCTAGGTCATTGACAGCATGAGGTTGGCCTGTCTTACCCTGCTCCTGGTGTCCGTGTGCTGGGCCCTGCCCTTCCGTCAGTCTGGCTTTCTGGACTTCATGATAGAGGATGAGCAAATTTCAGGTGAAGGGCCAACTGTCAGCTTACCTAAAGAAGAGATTCCCCCTGAAGTACCTATTGGACCCATTTGTCCATTCAGATGCCAGTGCCATCTGCAAGTGGTGCAGTGCTCTGACCTAGGTAATGTTCACTATTACATGAAATGTATAATGTTAATCATGTAATGCAGTATTGCAAAATGTGTTAGTTGATGTACAGTACCTTGCATTAGTATTCACCCAGTTGAAAATTTCCAGGATGATATTATAGCATTATATGACAACAAACGCCAATTAAATCCATTTCAGTTCCAGGTTATACAGTGATGGAAAAAAGTATTTGATCCCCTGCTGATTTTGTACGTTTGCCCTCTGACAAAGAAATGATCAGTCTATAATTTTAATGGTAGGTTTATTTGAACAGTGAGAGACAGAATAACAACAAAAAAATCAAGAAAAACACGTCAAAAATGTTATAAATTGATTTGCATTTTAATGAGGGAAATAAGTATTTGACCCCTCTGCAAAACATGACTTAGTACTTGGTGGCAAAACCCTTGTTGGCAATCACAGAGGTCAGACGTTTCTTGTAGTTGGCCACCAGGTTTGCACACATCTCAGGAGGGATTTTGTCCCACTCCTCTTTGCAGATCTTCTCCAAGTCATTAAGGTTTCGAGGCTGACGTTTGGCAACTCGAACCTTCAGCTCCCTAAGACAATTTTCTATGGGATTAAGGTCTGGAGACGGGGGCCCTCCAGGCCTTAATGTACTTCTTTTTTTTGAGCCACTCTTATGCTGGAATACCCATCCCCCGACCCCCATTTTCAATGCCCTGGCTGAGGGAAGGAGGTTCTCACCCAAGATTTGACGGTACATGGCCCCGTCCATCGTCCCTTTTGATGCGGTGAAGTTGTCCTGTCCCCTTAGCAGAAAAACACCCCCAAAGCATAATGTTTCCACCTCCATGTTTGACGGTGGGGATGGTGTTCTTGGGGTCATAGGCAGCATTCCTCCTCCTCCAAACACGGCGAGTTGAGGCCAAAGAGCTTCATTTTGGTCTCATCTGACCACAACAGTTTCACCCAGTTGTCCTCTGAAACTTCAGACGGGCATGTATATGTGCTTTCTTGAGCAGGGGGACCTTGCGGGTGCTGCAGGATTTCAGTCCTTCATGGTGTAGTGTGTTACCAATTGTTTTCTTGGTGACTATGGTCCCAGCTGCCTTGAGATCATTGACAAGATCCTCCCGTGTAGTCCTGGGCTGGTCCCTCGCTGTTCTCATGATCATTGCAACTCCACGAGGTGAGATCTTGCATGGAGCCCCAGGCCGAGGAAGATTGACAGTTATTTTGTGTTTCTTCCATTTGCGAATAATCGCACCAACTGTTGTCACCTTCTCACCAAGCTGCTTGGCGATGGTCTTGTAGCCCATTCCAGCATACTCTTAAAGCACTCCCTTTAAGAGTGTGCTCCTAATCTCAGCTCGTTACCTGTATAAAAGACACCTGGGAGCCAGAAATGTTTCTGATTAAGAGGGGGTCAAATACATATTTCACCTCATTAAAATGCAAATCAATTTATAACATTTTTGACATGCGTTTTTCTGGATTTTTTTGTTGTTATTCTGTCTCTCACTGTTCAAATAAATCTACCATTAAAATTATAGACTGATCATTCCTTTGTCAGTGGGTAAACAAACAAAATCAGCAGGGGATCAAATACTTTTTTCCCTCACTGTAACACTTACAAAATGTGTTACAGTGACAAAATGTCGAAAATTTCAAAGGAATCTATTGTAGATGTTCTGTTATTTTCACACACAACAAAACAAAAAGGTCAAAAAGTGATATTATTAGTTAAAGCACACCTATTACGGTTCTGAAACGTGTCTAATTGTGTTTTAAAGCTCTCATACGATAGATTTGCACGCATCCGAGGTAATAATTTAAATTGCAGCATTACATTTTCACTCCAGTGTCACAAACGACTCGTTAAATGATCCGTTCTATAGGATTCGTTCTAAACTCCTTTCAGAGAGCATACTCTGCTCTGATTGGTCAGACGTCCCATTCTGTTGTGATTGGTCAACCGCTGTCAGCGTGTTTCAAAAAGGAAAAGCCCATTACCATAATAAATCTGTCAGCGAGCAGCTGATGAAAACCAGAGGCGGGGTTTATTGTTATAAACCTACGTAGGTTAGTACAAGAAGTAAAGTCTTGAAACGACTCGATTCATCTGTTCAGAATTGATTCCTTCTTTTGGGAGTCAATAACTCAGTTTGTCGTGCACTTTGATTTTTGAAACTTTGCAGTTTTTTTAAGATTCACAAACAGCTACGTATATAACACACTACATAAAAGGGAATATTTGAAAAAGCATAATAGGTGCACTTAAAAAAAAAATCACCAATCACCACTGTTTCCTAACGGCCAATCACTGATCACCACTGTTTCCTAACGGCCAATCACTGATCACCACTGTTTCCTAACGGCCAATCACTGATCACCACTATTTCTTAATGACCAATCCCTGATCACCACTGTTTCCCAACGAAAAATCACTGATCACCACTATTTCCTAACGACCAGTCATAACAGCTACGTATATAACGCACTATATGAAGGGTAATATTTGAAAAACCATAATAATGCACTTTAAAGAATTTAAATATTGTTTCAATAACTTGACCTTGAGATAACAACATCGTGATACACTTCTCCTTATGGTCATGTGTTGGTGCTTTTGTAACTGCTTCGTTACTCCTTTACTGAAAAATATAGCTGATCGGAAATTATTTCTGTTTCGTTCAAGTTGCTTCATATACCCAACTTTTGTTCACAAAATTCACAACATGTTTGTATTGCCATTCCTCTATATAACATGTATATACTGGAGCGAAATGTCATTTCTCTGAACCTATAAAGCTCCTTTGGATATCATCATTTGCACTCATGTGTAGCTACCAAACGTGTTATAATTACCTTAAAGTGTACTGGATTTTAATTAAACAAACGATGCTATAGGAAATGACTTTAGCTGCATCTGAATGGAATGCTGATTTTGGACGTGATATAAATCCTTTTCTCTTGACGTTTCACTGACTGTGTACTACTCTAGTCTTAGATAAGCAGTGTGGATGATCCAAAGTATGAAGCAGAAAAAGAAAAAAAATCGATTTATTATCATGAAGACAGACCTTTGGCTCGTGTGCTGTTTTCCTGCTCGTCTCCGCCGTCGCTTTTACAACTCTGTCAGCCTTTAATTCACATCAACAAGTGGCCTAACAGTAGGTGTTGAGTTTCAAGCCTGAGAAAGCTCTGACTTTTCCCTTTTTATTACTCAAAAATGGATCCTCTAAGAAGACAGCTTTTTTTTTTCTTACTTGA
Organism: Ameiurus melas; assembly: GCA_012411365.1. Taxonomy (NCBI): domain Eukaryota; kingdom Metazoa; phylum Chordata; class Actinopteri; order Siluriformes; family Ictaluridae; genus Ameiurus; species Ameiurus melas. The sequence goes on along the minus strand of CM022766.1, from coordinate 22,744,656 downwards.
TCCTACCATCTTCAAGTCATTAGGTTAATAACATGCCTGTCTCTGTAAATGTCTGTAATACTTCACTTCCTTTCACAAGCGAGCACAAAGACGGCCCAGTGTTCCTAATTACTTCCACAGATTTTTTATTTTTTGTGCGAGTGAGCGTTTCTTAAAAACCTTGGGTCCTGAAGATGAGATCCTTCCCAACAAGAAAGGATGTGGAGGAAAATCTTGGTCCCGGACCTTCCAAGAGACTTTAAACTAAACTATAATCAGTTGTACAACGCATTGTTTTCATATCATTCCACTGAATTAAGTCCACGGATGCAAACGCTGGCTGCAGACTCAATTTTAAGACAAAACCCCAAGTGTGTGTCAGAGTACACCATGTACACCATGTACGCCAAGTAACTGTAATAAAACACAGACGCGAAAGTCTGATATTAATGCTTATTAATGAGCAGCTCTCACATTTTATACTGACCAAGTAGACCACAGTCCCGCCCACTTGGTTTCTATTGGCTGGCGAGACCAAGGCTCATGAATTCAACCAGAGGCGAAACCAACCACTACCAGCAGCACGTCTTTCACATCTTGCGTCCTTTCCCCTTCGGTGAATAAGCTTTTGCTCAGGTTGAATTTATTTGTGTTTGGTCTTACTGAGGTTTTATCTGAAAAATCAACAAATCACAAATACTACAGCTATGCTGTAGATGTTGACGCTTCTGTCCTTCCAGTTTGTTTTCGGTGTTTTAGATGTAAGGCCTTTTTGTTTTGTTTTTTAACTGAAGCAGACTCCTAAGATTAGCTGCTATCTTTCAAATCCGTAATTCTGTGTTTTTAGGATGCAATGGTGTGTAGCTGATTTCCAGTTAACAGTTAATCTTCTTTCTCCTTCACGTGATTAAATGTAAAAGTTTATTATTGTTTGGGTTTCTAAAGTAACAGACTATTCAGCTTCAAATCCAGGATAAATAATGATCAACATCGAATGTGTTCATAATTTTAAAAAAATAAATAAATACGAATCCTGTTGAAGCGTATTCCATTACTAATACACTTTGAGCAATAGTGGAAAATCATGCTTATGGTGATTTTAGCCAGAAGCCTCCCAGAAACTGATCCTAAGATTATACTTATTGGATGAACCATTAAAAGCAAACAGATGAATAGGCGGAAAGCTACCAAGACAGACGTGCTCTGAGGATGGCTGTTATTCCGTTTGGTAAAGCTTCCTAGAGGGTAAAGAGAAACAAAGAGGGAGTAAAAAGATGGAGTGATGGTTGGACTCACTACCGTGCAGGCCTCATCTGTTCCACAGGCCTCCTGGCAGGCATCAGGGGTGAAGGAGAGGGTAGGGGGTGGGAGGTGACAGGTCTGTTCTCTATCTAACCCCAGCCATTAGCCTTATTTACATCACACTGTCCTGAGAACACACAGATATAAAACAGGAAACAGAGCATGAACTCAAAAACAAGCTCATTAAACTGAAACTTTTCCCTCAAGAAATGCATGATGGTCCTCTTATAATTAGATGTGTGTTAGGGTTGCTTAGTGCAAAGAGTTATTTAAACGATGTAGCTATAGGATTTATGAAGCTAAGGCATATATGAAGGTGTTATGTCGCTATGGGATTTATGAAGGTGCTATGTAGCTATGGGATTTATGAAGGTGTTATTTAGCTATGGGATTTATGAAGGTGTTATGTAGCTATGGGATTTATGAAGGTGTTATGTAACTATAGGATTTATGAAGGTGTTATGTAGCTATGAGATTTATGAAGGTGTTATGTAACTATAGGATTTATGAAGGTGTTATGTAGCTATGAGATTTATGAAGGTGTTATGTAACTATAGGATTTATGAAGGTGTTATGTAACTATAGGATTTATGAAGGTGTTATGTAGCTATGAGATTTATGAAGGTGTTATGTAACTATAGGATTTATGAAGGTGTTATGTAACTATAGGATTTATGAAGGTGTTATGTAACTATAGGATTTATGAAGGTGTTATGTAGCTATGAGATTTATGAAGGTGTTATGTAACTATAGGATTTATGAAGGTGTTATGTAACTATAGGATTTATGAAGGTGTTATGTAACTATAGGATTTATGAAGGTGTTATGTAACTATAGGATTTATGAAGGTGTTATGTAGCTATGAGGATTTATGAAGGTGTTATGTAACTATAGGATTTATGAAGGTGTTATGTAGCTATGAGATTTATGAAGGTGTTATGTAACTATAGGATTTATGAAGGTGTTATGTAGCTATGAGATTTATGAAGGTGTTATGTAACTATAGGATTTATGAAGGTGTTATGTAGCTATGGATTTATGAAGGTGTTATGTAACTATAGGATTTATGAAGGTGTTATGTAGCTATGAGATTTATGAAGGTGTTATGTAACTATAGGATTTATGAAGGTGTTATGTAGCTATGAGATTTATGAAGGTGTTATGTAACTATAGGATTTATGAAGGTGTTATGTAGCTATAAGATTTATGAAGGTGTTATGTAACTATAGGATTTATGAAGGTGTTATGTAGCTATGAGATTTATGAAGGTGTTATGTAACTATAGGATTTATGAAGGTGTTATGTAACTATAGGATTTATGAAGGTGTTATGTAGCTATGAGATTTATGAAGGTGTTATGTAACTATAGGATTTATGAAGGTGTTATGTAGCTATGAGATTTATGAAGGTGTTATGTAACTATAGGATTTATGAAGGTGTTATGTAGCTATGAGATTTATGAAGGTGTTATGTAGCTATGAGATTTATGAAGGTGTTATGTAACTATAGGATTTATGAAGGTGTTATGTAGCTATGAGATTTATGAAGGTGTTATGTAACTATAGGATTTATGAAGGTGTTATGTAGCTATGAGATTTATGAAGGTGTTATGTAACTATAGGATTTATGAAGGTGTTATGTAGCTATGAGATTTATGAAGGTGTTATGTAGCTATGGGATTTATGAAGGTGTTATGTAGCTATGGGATTTATGAAGGTGTTATGTAACTATAGGATTTATGAAGGTGTTATGTAGCAATGGGATTTATGAAGGTGTTATGTAACTATAGGATTTATGAAGGTGTTATGTAGCAATGGGATTTATGAAGGTGTTATGTAGCATCGTGCACAGTGCCCTTATTATTTTGAGAGTATTAAAAGGTATTCTGTGGTAAGTACAACAGAGTTAATAATTAATTGTAACTGTTTTTTTGTAATAATAAACGCCAAAGGTTGTTTGCTCTGAGACACGCTTGCTTGGGCTGTTTTTAGGAGCAAAGAAACGTTTCTATGACAAAAAAAGATTTATAATGCATTCATTTTATAATTGCTAAAGAGTCAGTTGGACTACGTTACATGTCGGGTTCTCTTGTTGTGTTCTCTTGTTTTCTCTTCTTTTGACCTCTGTTTCAAACCATACCATTTATTATCATTAGAGCACAATTTGTTATGGAAATCCGAAGCACTTTATTCCCCTATTACATCCTGCCGTGACTTGACTCCGGTTATGTTGTGCAATTCATTTGATCTGACCTGTTTACTTAGAATGAAAGAGAATGATTTCTCTCCAGTATTAAATTGTTTAAATAACCTTAGTAATATCTTCAGTAAATTGTGAAATAGGTCCGTTTTAGCGAGATTTCGGCATTGTTTATCCAGAGCGGCCATGTAGACTCGCCTCTAGAATTACATTGCTGATGTAAACTTTGTAAATGATAATATGAGAATCCATTTTGAGTAAACAGGCCATGCATGACCTACATTCATGGAAGTGCTCTGGATTCAGAGGCAGGAGATGAGACTAAACAGAGCAGGCTGAGGAAAAACACACGAGAGGCATTTCTTATGAATAATGGCACGTCGAGTGTTTAGGTGTCCATATTGTTGCTGGTAGATCATACACATAGACGTATTATCCAAACTGTTTATATACGTGCACACACGGAAATGGACAGAGAGAGTCCTTGGGCTTTTAGGAGCAGAGTTAGGCACATAAGCACCTAAAATAAAAATGAGTTGAGTCATATCTGGCACATTACACGTTCACATCTAAATGACTGCAGTTTCTCTAGCCAAGGTAGTCAAAACAAAATGTATTTTTTTAATGGTCTATGAGATGTGTTCCTTTCATATTATCTTCAGCTAGTACTGCGCACTGATCTCACAGCCCCGGCATGTGATGCGTGATTGCAGCCATATCCCTTACAATGTCCCACCAGACCTCTTACAACAGATTCAACATGGTTCCCCACCTGCAAATTTGTTATGATTCGCATGACTCAAGACATCTTGAATTACTTGGGGGGGAAAATTACAATGGTTATGGTTATGTCTAGGGGCAAGGTTAACATTTGTACTTTGTTATAGGACGTAGGACGTTCACTGACATGCTCATTTCGTGTGAAATCAGGTTGACATGTTAGTATGAAAACTAATATGGCACGGTGGCTCAGTGGTTAGTACGTTTGCCTCGCACCTTCAAGGTCGGGGGTTTGAATCGTACATTTGCCCTGTGTGTGTGCAGGGTTTGCATGTTCCCCCTGTGTTTTTCGCAGTTTCCTCTGGGTACTCAGGTTTCGTCCCCAAGTCCAAAGACATGCGTTGTAAGCTGATTGGCTGAATCTTCAAATTGTCCATACTGTGTGAATGTGTGTGTGTGTGTATGTGTTTGGGCCCCGCGATGGGTTGGCACCCCATTTAGAGTGTCCCCCACCTCGTTCCCCGAGTTCCTTAGGATCGGGTCCAGGCTCCCTACGACCCTGTGTAGGATAAGCGGTAATGGATGGATGGATGGATGAATAAATAAAAGTCTACACTTTCTGAGATTATTATTTGAACAAATGTGAAGATACTGCAATAGTCCAATCTAAAGGAAAATCAGCAGAAATTCTAAAGAGCAAGGGCTATTTTATCCAGTTTATTCTGGGGTATGGAAAAATTAAACAATGAAAGTATAGGTATTACATTAAACTACAAGTGGAAATATCCAAAACGTATAATTCTAATAAAAAAAAAAGAAATAATTTGATATGAAATTGAAACTTTGGGCATGTTTTTTTCTCAGTTGCTAAGGTTTAGGTTAGCATTCAATTGAAGTTGAATGACACAATGCTTTTGATCACTTAAAGTTGTTATATTTTCACATATAAAACATCTTGATCATCTATTTTTTTGTTTGTTTGTTTGTTTAAATTAAAGTGAGTACAATATGAAAAGAAAATAAGACTACAAGCTCTCCATATTACAGTTGTGATTGGTTTTGGTGTCTACATAAATGAGTATGATTGTGACTGAATGTTTTAAATAATATGTTTAAAAGCACAGAAACGCAACTGATTACATTTGAGGCCCAACAAAAGGATCTCAATGACAATGTAAGTAGTAAAAAAAAAAAAGAAAAGAAAAAGAAAAAAGAAAAGCTCATGCTTTCCAAACTGAATAGAAATTCCAGCGAATAATGTGATGTGGGTGGATTTCTTTTTTTTTAATGTGATTTCAAAGCTAACCTTAAACTTTTATTGCTCATGCATCCTTCTTAGCTGCAAATGTCTAGAACTAAACTGTTCCAGACTTCTGGCACTTGTTCTTCTTTGGACCTCATTGCACTTAGTGGTCGATTTTTAAGTGGTTGTATATTTCTTCTGGTAACTGACTTGTGCAGGTCAACAAGCATTGGTTTTCCCCTATAATGATGAATTTTTATGTCGGTTTTTGAGATAAAATATTATTATTGAATTTTATTATTTCTTTTTTTTTAAACGTGAATGATATAGAGAAAGCTTGGGTGGTTTCTATGTAGTTTGAGTGGAAAATGTGGAATAATTGCATATTTGTTTTTCCTCATAAGGGGTGCCAATAATTCTAGATTGACTGTGTGTATCGTTTTGACTGAATTTCTTCAGAGTTTTTCAGAACATTCACTGAAGTAAATACATGGGAATATGGAGAGCTTGACCCAAGCTGCAAGACCAGCATCTGCATTTGTTTCAACTTTTCACCTTCTGCTGTTTTTATTCAATCCCGCCCGTGTCCTCCACAGGGATGAAAAATGTTCCCGAGGATATCCCATCAGACGCCCAGCTGCTGGACCTGCAAAACAACAAGATCACCGAGATCAGAGAGAACGACTTCAAAGGGCTCAAAGCACTTCATGTAACCCCTCTCTATCTTTCTCTTTCTCTCTCTATCTCTACAACAGATTTTGTTTTAATTATTATTGTATATATATTTTTTATAAACTTCCCAAATTCTCTCAGCTCCAGACTAAATTTCATGAGGAGAACTTTGTTGAAAATAATGCAGCTGTTCCAAACCACAGTGAACGCTGTGAGGATGTCAGCTTAATGTTCTTCTTCTCTATTTTCACGATAACTCTCACTAAAAACAATCCTGGAACAACTATTCTGTTGTTCAAAAAAACAAACAAACAAACAAAAAAAAAACCCACCACCAACAACAACAACAACAAGAACAGTTCTGAACAATTAAGGAGTTAAGTATCATTCCTGGTTTCCAGAACAAAACCTCAGCCGTAGCTCAACCCTAAACTCCTACAAATATGCACACATAAAAGAAAGTTAGATCTCATGTATCAGATCTCTTTTCTAAACTTTGTTGTCAGCCATAGCATAATCCTGTGGGTCCAGTCGCAGGGCGAGAAACCGTTTTCTTTTGGAAATCAGCCGCGCATTTCTAGCACTTCAAGCACAATAAATTCAATCTCCTGTCACAGACTCAGAGCTGTTTCTCTGCTACATGACTTGCCCTGTGAGAAGAAACACATTCCCAGCATTTCTCTCGATCTGGGTGAATGTCAGAAGTGGGTGGAGGGAGAGATCTTTCACGCTATATTTGGTAGTAACGTTCTAACAGCCGCACGGTGTCTGGGTCCGTCGGGATTTCAACCTGATCCTAAGAAAACAATAAGATGCTGAATTATTGACGACTGTTTAATTGCTTGCTTTTAAGTGGTAGAATGTCACAAGATGACTGTCCTTGGTAGGAATGCACCGATTTGAGTACACGAGCATGTAGAAAAAGCAGTACTGGTACTGAAAGGAGTAATGTAATTAGAGTTAAGCAATCAGGGACGAATCTGGTAGATACGTCGAAATTTCCCGCGGTGTAAACAGTGGCCGTGAAAAGCACGCGTGTGTGTTCGTGTGCTCCGGCCGTGAGGTTTATTCTTTATAACGTCAGCTAGACAATTTTAAACGAAGTGCATTTGCTAGCTACGCTAGTTACCTTGGATTGGTCTGTAAACCACTTAGCGTGGTTTATAGACATTTTTCCTTGCCTACGTAGCATCGGTTTTTGCCTTGTGCTACTAGCGATGATCTCCCTGTGCTGGGTTTTATGTTTAAGATGTTTTATCAGCTGTCGTTCCTCTTCAGAGCACAGCTTTGATTGCCATCGTTCAGGATTTTTTTTTTTCACGAGTACAAGTAAACGAGCACGGCATTGCACGGATATCCAAAATACTAACACATAACGTAAGGACCATTTCATGTAGCATAAAGTGCGCTGAACACACTTACCATGCTGATCTGATCTTACTCAATTCAAAAAGTCCGATAAAAAGATAGACATTTGAATCTTACAGCTGTATTTACATTAAGATGTGCTTCTCAATGCAATTTCATTCATATTTATGCCACTGAAAACCAACAACGTACAACTAATCGTCTGCTTCATGGCTGTTATAGGCTCTCATTCTGGTAAACAACAAGATCACCATCATCCACGCCAAGGCCTTTTCTCCTCTGGTCAACCTTCAGAGACTTTACCTGTCTAAGAACATGCTGAAGGATATTCCCAGCAACATGCCCAAGAGCGTCCAGGAGCTGCGCATCCACGAGAACCAGATCACCAAAATCAAGAAGGCCTCCTTCACTGGCATGGTTAATGTTATAGTCATGGGTAAGACAGGAAGTCAGGGTGACATGTTCTTCTGTATCAGACCATACCTCAGTTTTAGTACTTTCTACACAGGCACCATGGAGTTTCTTTATAAACCTTAATGGTTCAGTAGAACTCTACAACAAGAAAAAATACTCCAAGTCTTTTATTTATTTTTTTGAAACAACGAGTTAAGAGTCTGTTAGATAAAACACTTGCTTAGAAAAACAGTTCAATCTTAAACGCTTCTTAAAGGGAACCCTCAAACAGTTCAAAACCGTTGACTATGCAAAGAACCTGTGAAGGCCCCCTTTTTTTCTAGGTTTATAAAGAACTAAATCCAGAACTAATTAGTAATCTGTTATGGCTAGATCTACAATCCTTTCTCCAGCTTGTCGTCAATTAACAGCCTTTAGCTATTCAAAATCCTTTAAATAGAGTAGCTGACAAGTCGTTTTAAGATTCCCATGCAGCATGTGGCATAATGAAAACCCAACAAAACCTGGCACCATGAAGTTTAAAATAGCATCTAAAATAGGTTTGAGTTGCTGCTTGGATGGTGGCCGGTGTAGAGGTGGTGTGTGTGCATGTGTGTGTGTTCCAGCACCTGTGTGTTCTCTTGCATATAATTACACAGTTCATGGTTTTCCATTGCAGTACAGAACACCTCCAGTCTTCATTCATACGCATTTATTCAGCCAAACACCATAAAAACCTGTTTTCCGTTTGGACCCGTTCAGCCGTGTGTTTATAAGCGGACTGTTCCAGCATGGCTACTGCGTCGTTGCCCCTGGCATTCGACGCACCTGCCACATATCAGCCAACTGGCTTATGCAAATGCAAATAAATTCCCAGCCATTTCAAAGTGTTCCATACACACGGAGAACACTCGAGGGGTCTCCGAAAGACTGTGCTGTTATCTTGTAGCAAGCGCTTAAGCTTAGGTGATGAGTAAAGCTATCATTCTGACCTTTCAGAGCTTGGCTCCAACCCCTTGACCAGTTCAGGTGTGGACGCAGATGCTTTCAAGGATCTGAAGAGGGTTTCCTACATCCGTGTCGCTGACACCAACATTACCAGCATTCCCAAAGGTCAGGAATACACACTGCGGATATCTGTTAAGGTTTTAAGGGGTAGATCTGACAGAATTCTGAAGTCTATCTGTAATTATTTTTTGCTTAGAGATAGACTACAGTAATTACATCTAGATATTTTAAGATCACACAGGAGAACAGTGCTCATACGGGACTGCATACCCATTCCTACAATTCCTTTTATGAGTTAGCACATTTGCCTCACATCTCCAGGGTTCGATTCTTGTCTATACCCTGTATGTGCAGAGCTTGTATGTTCTTCTGGGGTTTCCTCTCCCAATCCAAAGGCATACATCATAGGATTGGCATCTCTAATCTCAATCTATCTCTGTCCCCTACCTTGTGCCCTGAGTCCCCTAAGATCTCCCTAGAACCCTGTGTAGGATAAGTTGTATGGATGGACTACATAGCGCTTAACTTCAATGTTCATGTCTATATCCTGCTTACAAATCCTTGCAGGTCTGCCCACCTCTCTGTCAGAGCTGCACCTGGATGGGAACAGGATTACCAAGGTCACTGCCGACAGCCTGAAAGGTCTGAAGCACCTAGCCAAGTAAGAACGTTAAAAACCTATTAATGCACCACTTTTTCTAACTTCAAAACTCTTTCCATGGCTGAGTGATCAGATGCTGTGGGATGATTTGCTGGGTCCCTATGTGATAAAAGCATTTTTTTTTTTAAAGATACAGCTTTTAATTTAAGAAAGAAAAAAAAAACAAAGGTGCCGAAAGATTTTCTGTCGGGTATTGAAAGAGGTAAGGGGTATCCAGGGTACCTGGTTTGATCCTGAGTAACTATGCATGTCAGCTTGGGATTCCTCAGGGTTCTCTGGTTTCCTTTCCTCCCACCTCCCAAATACAGTCTGGTACACTACATTGAACCTAGGTTTGAATGAGTGTGTGTGCATTGTGTCTGGTGATGGATTGGTGTCTAATCCAGGGCCTATTCCTACCTCACATCCCAGTGTTCCTAAAATCCTGTGAATAAAGTGGTTCCTGAAAATGACTATATGAAAAAAGATACTAATATAGTGTGTGTGTGTGCGTGTGTAGGCTTGGCCTGAGCAGTAATGAGATCAGTGTTGTTGAGAACGGGACGCTGGCCATGATTCCACACTTGAGGGAGCTCCACCTGGACCACAATGCTCTAACCAGTGTGCCTGCTGGTCTTCCTGACCACAAGTACATCCAGGTGAGCATCGACCTTCATAAGATGCATGTTCTCCAACACAATCTCGAACATGCTTGTTAGGTTGCACTTCTTGAAATTAGTAGGTAGACAACTTCTGTCTTTTTTTTTTTTTTTATAGGTGATCTATCTTCATGCCAACAAGATAGCCACTGTGGGAACGGAAGACTTCTGCCCTGCTAGCTTCAACACCAAGAAGGCCATGTATTCCGGCATCAGTCTGTTCAGCAACCCCGTGCCGTACTGGGAGGTCCAACCCATCACTTTCCGTTGCGTTTTTGACCGCTCTGCTGTTCAGCTGGGCAACTACAGGAAGAAATAAGGCGTCTAGAGTGCCTGACCACTGTCCATGATAACCCCTTCATCCCCCCACCCCCAACCACCCCTCCTTTCCAAAGCACCTCAAGTGTGTAACTCGAATTCGAATGTCCTGACTCGGACGACTCAAAATGTGTTCTGAGTATACTGAAAATGGCACACAACAGGCAATACTGCGCACTAATTTCACATAGCTAAGTAGTAAACAGTAACAACATCAAGTATCTTGCACATTACATGTTACAAAAAGAAATAGCTAAACACGTATCAGGCTTTGTTCCTCTTTTTTTTTCTATAAATCCCTATAGCACTAGTAGAAGCTTGTGTTACGTGGAAGAGCGTAATAAAAATAATTATAGAGGTATTATTGGTTAAAGAAAAAGCCATGACCACTTAGGATAATCAAGTGCACATATATATATAGTTCTTTGGTTCAAAAGAATGTGGTTCTATTTGGATATTTCTTGTTCATATAAAGAAGATCCACTCCTGGGCCCTCTCTGGATCTTTAGGACGTTTCTAAATTGACAAGGCGGGCCTGCTGAGCGGGCAGCGAAAGGTTAATTTTCTCCACATTACCAGGAAAAAGAGCTGATATACTAGGTGCACTCAACTATTATTACCTGTATAGCAGTAGTGTTCAGCGTGTACTGTTAGAAATACAGCCAACATGCTCGAATTTTCCATTTTTCTCTTTTTTTTTGTTTCCCCCGCAGTATTCATTTCAGTTAGGAGATGCAATGAATTGTCACACTGCAGTATTTTCCTCCTCTTGCTTCAGATGTGCATTTTGTTTGTTCGTTTGTTCGTCTCGATCGTTTTTAAACCCAGCTGCCATGCCACATATGGCAGGGGGGGGAAAAAAAAGGCTCTTCAAGAGGTAGAGGTAGAATAAACTATATTGTCTTTTTAATGGAAGCAATTCCCAAAGACCTATGCTTTTTTTTTTCACTATTCTTCTACATGTTCTTCTTCACCGAGGGTGGCTTGCCATGTTTAAATGTGTGCATTTGTGTCTGAAGAGGAGTGGAATGAGCAGGCAGACGTGGCTGAACATGTCCCCCTCTGTCCTTGTGTTAGTGACTGTCACATGTATAGAAGCTGTAAATAAATGCTGTATAAAAAAAAAAAATCCCTTTCCTGGCTTAAAGAAAACAAGCACGGTAGTCATCCGAACATTAACATATCGGCAATAAAGGTGACTTCATTCTTTTACACCAACACACACCACAGATGTACACATCCAAAATGGACAGTGACCTTTATCGTCTAGGACAGTCTAGAGTATAGGACAATCATGTTTTCACTGTCGCACATTGTTTGCACAAATATGGTCTATAGGATATATATGGTATACACAAATATGCTATACAGGAGCATGGTGCCTTGGTGGTAAGCAGTTTCTCCTCACACCGCCAGGGTTGGAGGTTCGATTCCCACCGTGAGCCTGTGTGTGTGGACTTTGCATGTTCTCCCCGTGCTGTGGGGGTTTCCTCCGGGTTTCCTCCCCCAGTCCAAAGACATGTACGGTAGGCTGATTGGCGTGACTAACGTGTCCGTAGTGTATGAATGTGCCTTGCGATGGATTGGCAACTTGTCCAGGGTATACCTCGCCTTATCTCCCTGGGATAGGCTCCAGGTTCCTCGCGACCCTGAAGGATAAGCGGTATAGCAGATGTGGTGTATACCGCATGGTTTCACAATGTGGCACAACAGAAGCTTGTTCACCTTATCGCATGTTCGAATCCCGCTGATGCTATCCGAGTACTTAGGTTCTCTATGTGGGAGGGATGATGGTCTTACTGTCTTCCCTGTCAATTATTGAAATCACAAACCAGTCTTGGGAAAAGTGTGAGGTAGCATGAGAGGCAAAAACAACAAGGCTGCACTCGTCTTGAAGGATGCACATGCTAACACTTACCATCACCAGTTTGCATGACAGTAGATAACTATCTAATGGTTGGAAAGTGGCAAAATGACCAACTTGGAACAGTCCAATTACAGTATATTTACACTACACCTACAATAAGTAAGAGAGTAAGAGAGTTGAACAGGCGATACTGCACGCATGACCCATTGTACCCCGTGGTTACTGTGTGAAAAAGGGGAAATATATCTCTGTTTTACATGTTTATCTACAAATAAATGGTCTAAGGCAGTGAGAGTATGGTATTCTGATTGATTTATCAAAAAACACTGGTCACAGGACTGAGCTAGAACAGTGTCGTTCATCTGGTCAGAGCTGTGTCATCTGCACGCTGCTCCAGAACCACAAGATGCCGGACGTAGGTATAAAAGCGTCTTTGTTATTAAAGAATATTTGTATCACGTTCCGAAAGGTAGAAACATACATTTGAGCAGATATCATTCCGAGTCTTTTTGCACTATTAATATATTGACATACACCGTTCTAGGACGATTGTTATTCATGAAAACGGAGGAACGGAGGAAAAACTGAACGCACGAAATGTCCTGCTGTTATACATTACATTTCTGCATCCTAGGAGTGTACAAACTTTTGCACTCAAACGCATCATGGAAGAGAACGGAATGTCGGGAAACGATCACGGATCAGCTTTATATTGTAAACAGGAGTTTCATCGAATGATCCGATTTCAGGACGTAAAGAGGAACAGGAACACGTAAAGATCATGAAACGCATACGCAGCGGTTTATTACAAATTACTGAGTGTAGAAAGCTGTCTCTCTCATTCTGTCTGTCTCTCTTATTCTCTCCATCTTTCACTCTCTCGCTGTCTCTCTCTCTCTCTCTCTCTCTCTCTCTCTCCCTATTTCTCTTTTTCTCTCCCTTTGTCTCTTTCTGTCCCTTTCTCTCTTTCTTCTTTCTCTTCCTTTCGGCACCTTTCTCTACATTCCATCTTTCTTTCTCTGTCTGTCTATCTTTCTGTCAGTCTCTCTACCACCCCCCACCCATTTCCTTTTTTCTCCCCCTCTGTCTCTTCCTGTCTCTTTCTCTCCGTCTGCACTCTGTGTCTTCTTTCTCTTCCTTTCACTTCCTGTCACTCTCTCTACATTCCATCTTTCTTTTTCTGTCAGTCTCCCCCCCCCATTTCTCTTTTCTCTCCCTTTGTCTTTTTCTCTTTCTTTCTCTCTGTCTGCACTCTGCCTTCATTCTCGTCCTTTCTGTCCCTCTCTCTACATTCCATCCCTCTCTCTCTCTCTCTCTCTCTCTCTCTCTCTCTCTTCTCTGATGCCCCCTTGTGGTGGGTAAAATTATACCACACTTTCCACAGCACGACATGGTTTGAAAGCAAAAAATAAATAAAGCAACAATAATCACCCTCTTGTAAACTTTTAAAGCCTTTTCCCATCTCCAGTAGACCGGTGTTGTTGGTACCAGTTAGGCTGTCTCAGTATTTCAATTCTGTTCATGAAATTAACAAAAAAATTACAACAAAAAAAAAAAAAGCTTTAAGCATATCGGGAGACTTTCATATCAAACCAAGACATACTAACTAAACCAAAGCTCACTTTTGGATTTACTTATGAGACACACTGATAACACAGGGAAGTGCTTTGTGCAAATGGGGAACTTCATACTTTTTTTTAAGTGTAAAGTATGTACGACAACCAAATAAGCAAGAAAGATGAGGATTTAATCAATGAAAAAGATGGCTAGAAAAGTCACACACTAATATGGATTTTTATTGTGTAACTACATTTCTAACATCCTCCAGGATTAAACTGCTGTGTGCCCTGTCACCACCCCCTGGATCTTCTTCTGCCTTTAATGATTTAGTCCCTCCTTCAGGGTATGGTGGTAAAGCATGTGTGTGTGTGTGTGGTGTGTGTGGTGTGTGTGTGCAGGACAGAGATTGAGTGAAAGAGAGGGACAGTGTATCAGTGTATCGCTCTGTGTGTGTGTGTGTGTGTGCGTGTGTGTGTGTGTGTGTGTGTGTGTGTAGGGACGTTTCAAGGCATAGGCAAACTAGCCGGTCGCCTAGGGCACCACCAGCTTGGGGGCGCCGATGAGCGCCCCGACGCCCCCGCCCCCACCCGACTCACCCACCCACAAGAAAGAGAGTACCTGGACTGGGCATTCGGGGCTGCAGTCTTGTAGTCACTATGTAACTGAACGTCAGTAAAAGAAGACTGAAGTCTTGTAATTTTGTATCTTCATTGAACGCAGGTAAGACCAATCAGACGGGGTTTACAGTAAAATATGTAGAAATACTTGTGTCTTATTGGCTGACAGTCTCTAAACTCTGCCACTGCTAGCTCACACAGTCAGTGTGAGGGGAAAATGGATCTACACTGATTTTTATTTCATTCTTTTTAACCAGTAATCTGCTTAAAAGGCCATGAGGAATCTCGCTTAGGGTGTCAAAATGGCCAGAAACGGCCCTGTGTGTGTGTGTGTGTGTGTGTGTGTGTGTGTCTTATGTAACAGCTTCAACTCCTTCGTACTGCTGTCCAAGAAGAAACTCTTCTAAATACGCCCTGCAAAACAGCAAACTCTGCCTCAATTTCCACACACTGTGCATCTCAATGTAAATGTTATATTCTGGAGAGCTTTTAACAATAGACGTTGTCACAAAGCAGCTTTGAAAAAAAAAATTATAATAATCTGACACAGAGTTAGATCCCTCACGAACAAGCCAGAGGAGACAGTGGAAAATAAAAACTGACTGAGACATGTGGACATGTGGAAGAAACCTTGAGAGGACCCAAATGTTTTGTGAGGACCCGAAGGTCAATACATGGAGGCTCACACTGAAAATAATCATACTTCATATCATTCATGGATAAAAACTTGTGTGTGGAGCATTGTAGGAAGGATTAGTGTGAGTGTGTGTGTGTGTGGGGGGGGGGGTGTGAAGCTCAAGAACATACTGCTTGTTTTTTCAGACCAGAGAGGCTAAATAAAATAAAAAAAATCTATTAAATTAAAGCGCACCTATGATGGATTTGAAACGTGTCTAAACGTGATTTACACGCATCCGAGGACAAAACACACTTCAACGTGCTCATAATTTAAACGGTGACATTACTTTTTCCCCCCACGGTCACAAACGACTCGTTAAATGATCCGTTCTATAGGATTCGTTCTAAACTCCTTCTTTCAGAGAGCATACTCTGCTCTGATTGGTCAGACGTCCCGGTCTGTCGCGATTGGTCTACCGCTGTCAGCGTGTTTCAAAAAGGATACGTCCACTACCATATCGAGTCTGTCAGCGAGCAGTCGATGAAGACCAGAGGCGGGGTTTATTGTTATAAACCTACGTAGGTTAGTACAGGAAGTAAAGTCTGGAAACGACTCGATTCATCTGTGCAGTGTTGATTCCTTCTTTTGGGAGTTGATAACTCAGTTTGTCGTGCACTTTTAATTTTTGAAACTTTGTAAACGTTTTAACATTCACAAACAGCTCCGTATATAACACACTACATGAAAGAGAATATTTGAAAAACCATAATAGGTGCACTTAAAAAAAATACATTGATCAGTTTTGTTCTAGTATTTTATCAAGTACTGATCACCACTGTCTCTCAACGACCAATCACTGATCACCACTGTCTCTCAACGACCAATCACTGATCACCAGTCTCTCAACGACCAATCACTGATCACCATTGTCTCTAAACGACCAATCAATGATCACCACTGTCTCTCAACAACCAATCACTGATCCCCGCTGTCTCTCAATGACCAATCACTAATCACCACTGTTTCTCACCGACCAATCACTGATCACCACTTTTTCTCACCGACCAATCGCTGTTCACCACTGTTTCCTAATGACCAATCCCTTATCACCACTGTTTGTCCCATTTTTTCACTTCTTCACTCCACATTTTAAGTTCTCTTTTTGAAGATATTTGCACGTAAGGTAAGAGGGTAACCATTTCCTTCATGATTACTCACCTTACACGACTACTCAGTGCCACTGCTTCCTTTTGTCCCGAGTTCTTGATAGAAAATACAGTGTTTCGCAAATATGTAAATGTTTAGTTTGTGGTGCCATGACCAAAGATGACTAATGTATTATTTTCTATTCTGATAAAACTCTATTCTATTCGATTTTATTATCTTTGAAGTGAAAATCCTTCTTCATGTACCCTAATTTGTAATTTGATATGCCAACATTTGTGAGCAATAAATGAATATGCAAATTATTCTGACATCATTTAGCGACTTGAGCGACTTTTTGAGTCTGCTTTAGCTACTTTCCTCTAAAAAGAGTTTGGAAGACCAAGTCCACAACCAGACCACGGTCCACCAGTTGACAACCTCCTGATGTCAGGTATAGGGAGAGTGCAGACAGATACAAATGCAGTCAAAGCCTATATCAAATCAACAAGTGAGCAAAACTGGGTAAAATAAAAATCTCTAAGCACGAGGACAAAACAGGATCAAAACCTATGAATCAAAGACCAGTGAGCTAAAGGCTCGGTGCGGTGCTGGCGACAAAAAAAACAAAAAACAACACACATGGTTTTTTGACAAATCAGAAGCGCTCTGGAGCTCAGCGCTAGAGGGAATCACTGACAGACACAAAACCCGACCTGGAAACATTTTTGGTGAGGGTCAGCCTGTCAGACGAACACGTTTACCATTTACTACGAGAGGGAGCCAGAGGCCACTAGGGTAGCCGCTCCAGCTGAGCTCCCTCCAGAGGCCGACAGGGTGGACTAACATCATGGCCTTCCATGACATGCTCAAACCAAAGTTCGACGAGACGACCCACCAAGCCCTGCTCATGCCTGAGGCCGACTAGATGACCTCCCATGACATGTTCAAGCCAGAGGTCGACAAAATGACCCCACGGAGTTCTGCTCATGCCTGAGGCCGACGAGACGACCTCCCATGACATGTTCAAGCCAGAGGTCGACAAAACGGCCCACCAAGCTCTGCAAATGCCTGAGGCAGATAAGATAAACATATCATTCAGTAGCTACAGTGAAAGCAGTAGATAAAGACTGAGGAAGGTAAGTCAGGACCCACCAACTGGTCCTGGATGTTCACGAGATGCATATGATTAAGTGGCCTACTATTCTCTTTCATCATCTTGTCCAAGGTATTCCTCACCCTGACATTAAAAGGACACTCCCACACAGTCAGTATTTCTTGCTTTTCTGTGGTCTTCCTCTGCGGTTTTATAACCTGTATAATTTAGTGCATGGTTAAATTACTGCCACACCGACACATGTAAATATTCTGAATTGGAACCACATGTGTCACGTAACAGCTTTAAACATAAGATATCACTGGATTAAGATCACTTGACAAGCATCTGGCGAGATTTAAAGCATGGTCCTATTAATAATTAATAGGTTTTACGCTGCTACATGAGTGCAGACAGTAAAATGGGTAAAAGCATAGCCCCATCACTTGTTTCTCTGAATCTAACTCTAATATGATATGCTTTATTATGAATCCCATCTGACATGGTACAATTACAGATTTTGCAATTGACTCACATGTTAACGAGTCAACAAGGGATAGTTTACTGACTCAACAATAACCAGTTAATCACTCCGTAGACGTTAAAAATCTATTCGCAAAATCGTTTCAATCTACATCCACAAAGCAGAATTCAGTACTTGTACTGAATTCATTAGTATCCCTCGAACAACTTGTTCGGAATGATTATACGTACCATATGCCAGTCGCTCCTGCATGGAAAAATCCAGAAAACAACTGAGCTACTGTTTCTCATCACCGACAAACACATTTGTGTTTGAAAAGAACACAAAAAAACTTTGTGGAAGAATTGGATCACTGAAGACCCGCGAGACTCTCCGTGTGCTTTCGACGTTCTCCAGCGATCTTCTCGTGAAGAAATAATGCAGTAAATAAAGACCCAAACAAGCCAACTAACATTAGCTAGGTAGCTATTCAGTCCAAAAGTGCCAATTTTGTCCAATTCTTTGGGGGGTGCGTCTAACCTACAAATGCATGATGTTGTACAATTTCAGAACGATATTCCACCCCACAAAAAACTATATCATTACAAGCTCACCCTTCTATTTTGACAGAGCGAATGAGTTTCTCCTCTCGCTTGTATCACCTGGCTACCAAACCTATGTAAAATCAGCCAGTGCATCACTGTCTACTGATGTCTGAACAATTCGAAAACAATGTTTGCTCTTTGTGATTTTCCTCGTCTATGTACCGTTCTCTTTGTTCTGTTTAATCGAACCTGTCGTAACTTTCGCTGGTTCAGGAGCTGTGGAAGAGAACAAATACCTGGACCAAAAAAACCCACTGATAACGTTTTTTTTTTTTTTTACATCTGTTTCACATCCTGTCTGATGTCTGACCCTGGTTGTGTACCAAATCACGTACTGTCACAGATGAATTTGTACACTGTGGGTTACCTGTTATCAGGATGTCCTATTTTAACCATACTGTTAAGTATGCTATTATGCAGTTTAGGACACAGCCTTTAAAAAAACAGCTCTTTGCTTTGTCACATCGGTGCAGGTATAAACAGGTAGTATGAACAAAGATCAAAATGGTGTCTACAGATTTGTGGGGACATTACAATGGGTAACAGATGTGGCATAATTTGATAATGTGTGTTGTAGCCATGAGAAAAGCCTTCACAAAATGTGACATTTTATACATTTTTCATACAGTGTGGAAAACTACTGGCTTATGTCTTTCGCTATGGGACATACATATCTAAGAACTTGATCATAAGTTTAAAAAAATCACTGTATGAGATAACCACACTTAGTAAGCAATGTTTAAGCCATTGTGTTTATTAAGAAATAGGTGAGCGCCAGAGCACTGATGGATTTGAATGTCTACGAGCATGCATGCTTACCTTTTCAAAAGTCCTCATATATTTGCAGCAGAAAGCTACAGAAGGATGAAATGCTGACCCCAACCTCATTGCCCAGCAGTTGGATGGTAAATGTGCACTTATATAGCGCTTTTATCCACAGCACTTTACACTGTGTCTCATTCACCCATTCACACACACCAATGGTAGCAGAGCTGCCATGCAAGGTGTTAACTTGCCATCAGGAGCAACTTGGGGTTCAGTGCCCAAGGTCACTTCAACATGTGGAGTCACCGTGGGCCGGGAATCGAACAGCCAACCTTACGATTAGTGAACAACCCGCTCTACCACCTGAGCCATAGCCGCCCCGTTTCTAACGTCACCCCTGCCGTTGTCTGAATCATTGTGTTCCACTGTGCTATCTGGACTATTTGTTCTTTGGTTTAATTAGATTACCACAGTGTAATAGAAATATTCATCACCATTACTTTGGAAATACTGTAAAGTCTATCTCCATTTCCATTGTCACCTCAAAATATTTTTCATGCCAATATCTGGAGAAGACTATGAATATCTGCTGCATCTTTGTACCATCCAAATGTAGTCATCGACTGAATGGAAGGATAGTGTGTCTTCACCAGGTTACTGGTGTAAGTGGTGACTTTTAATTGGTTCTAACTTAATTGGTTTTTAAATCATTTTGAATATACTCAAAAAGTAAAAGCTCTGATTTCACCATACTCAAAAGTACTATCCCAGCTGACAAAAAAGGTCCACAGGACGTCCCCAAAATTTTCTCTACGAACGTCCATGTGTAGGGTCCCCTTGACGTCCTACAGATGTTCAACGCGTAGTTCACAGGATGTCCAGCGACCGTTCGGGATGCTTAGGGGACTTTCGCTGAAATGAACACATTCAGTAGTGTTATGATTTGATATTCTCTGACGTCCTTGGAACATCCACCAGCGAACGTTATAAACCGGACCAAATGCGGAACTAAGTGGACGTTCGCAGCATCCAGGGGGCGTCCCCTGTTTGCTGGGATTACAGGGAAAAATGTACACAAGTACTTCAACAAGAGTAATATTTTGCATTATTCTCACACATGTCTGCTGAGGACTTGACACTGTTTACCAGCCATTATAACCGCTTTTTTTATCGTAGGGCCAGACTGTTCTGAGCACAGGGGGTAACTGTTCCAATAACATTTCCACCTTGGCACCGTGTTGGGTTCAGTTTTTTCAGCATGGTTAACTACTCAAGCTCAATGCAGCAACTGTTCAATGACCAAACATAAAGTGATATATTAAAACCCAGCTCATGTCTTTTATTTCAATAAGTGCACTGAGTTTCAGAGCAAGTCCTGAGTGATTGTTGTTGAATGGTAAGTGGATGAAACCCCCAGCCAATTTGCTAAACTGCACAGTGACCTCATACAAATACAAATACAAATCCTACCCATTAACAATTAATGGAATAGGGAGCAATGGCAACAACTGATGCATCTTTATTGTTTATAAATATGACAGCTATCATTTTTCCCAGCACACAATTATCTGTCATCCCTGTAGTTTGCCTTTGGTACTTTCTTTAGAAGCTCAGCAAATGGAAAAAAATAATCCAAGAGCATTTACAAGTGGCCACGTTGGTGTGGAACGGCATGACGTGGTCATGGCTACTGTTTTTCCCAGCAGAGGAAATGGCTTATGGGAATAGGAGCAGATTTCATTTCCATTCCTCCCTCAGTTTTGATTACATTGTAAGAGCACCTGCTCTGGAAAGTGTAGTCATTGCAGACTATGTCGACTATGTTGGGCAGTCATGGAATTACAGCGCCCTCCACTAATATTGACACCCTCGGTAAATATGAGCAAAGAACGCTGTGAGAAATTGTCTTTATTGTTTAACCTTTTGATCTTTTGTTTATGGATATCAAACAATTGCAAACACAACACAGGTTTATCCAAATATCAACAAATATTAAATGAAAACCTGACTGTCTCTGCCAGAAAGCTTCAAATAGGATCTTCCAGCATCATCAGGCATTATAGGAGAAAACTCAGAGCTGTTATCTTGGCAAAGGGACGTAGCAGAAAGTATTGACTAAAAGGGTGCCAATAATTGTTGCACAGCTATATTTAACAAAGTATTTTTTTGATAAACCTGTGCTGTGCTTGCAATTGTTTGATATCCAGGAGAGCAAAGTGTTTTTGTGATTTTTTTTTTTCAACTAAAGATCAAAAGGTTAAACAATAACGACAATTTTTCACTGCCTTCTTTGCTCATATTTACCAAGGGTGCCAATATTACTGGAGGGCAGTGTATAAGCATGATTAGGAAGGAGAAACTTCCAGATTTGGTGCCTCCTGTCACCAGATTTTTTGGCCACTCAAACCGTCCTCTTCACAGTGTGTTGAGACGATATAGACACACGTCCTCTTCCAGGTCGATTCATAACATTTCCAGTTGACTAGAACTTCTTAATTATTGCCCTGACGGTGGAAATGGACATTTTCAATGCTTGTGCTATTTTCTTATAGCCACGCCCCATTTTGTGAAGATACAGAAGTTACAGTTGCTAATGAACACAACATCAATAAACTAGTTAGCTTGAGTGGTCAACATAACAGAAGTAGTGAAAATGTTACTTTGTAGACATTTCAATGCACATATACGTTAGGTCATTAATCTGGAAGAGGAACAGCTGCACAGTCTGTGAAGATCTGCAGCAGGAGTAGGAGATAGGGTACATCCCTATCGTTTAGACATTCATGGCCAATGGTTTTTGACTCTGAACTGCTGGCTACAGATGTACGTCTCTGCCACCTAAATTGCACATCCTTATCCTGGAGAATGGAATGAAGCCTTTTTTTTTTCTCACAAGCACATTCCTGGGAGTTGAGTGAAAGCTCAAATACAGATGTTTGTATGGATTATTTGCACTTTGATTGCGAGCTGTATTTGCTGTTGTTTTTCCCTATCAATCCTAAAGTTTTAAAACCCTACACTTTCATAAGTGTGTGGTTCCACCACTGGTGCTAAATGAATGTGTGCAGAAGGATGTTCTTCCTGTACAACAAACCTCGAAAGGTTTTAATGTGCTATGACTATGGCGGAAGATGAATACAGTGCACGGCTTGATTGACTGGCTTATTTTGTATCCTTCAAAATGACACATGACACAATACTTTAGAAATTCTGTAAATACCCATTCTTGGTTAACGCAACCTCTAATCCTGAACCCTTTTCTTTCACTGCTCTAGACTTGCTGCTTTGACCTTCTCCAGAACAATTTCTCCACATGCTCCAAACCCTGGTCCAGTTTCTTTTGTCTCTGGCCTTCTTCTACCTCTGTTCCCATGACCCTTCACACCACAGTGGCTGTCCTTTTTTGTGCTTCATATTTTGCTGTTGTATTCTCACTTCTACTCTTGCTCCTGATCATTTTTCTTCACATATCTCGTTCGCTTCACCGGTGTCATCTTCTTCAACATCCCAATCAGTCTTTATACATAATGCATTGTCATATACCACATTGCCTACCACCTCCTCTTCATCATTCTGGTGATTTCAGGTGTTAACCTCAGCGTTCCTGGGCTTCTGACTCAGTATTATATTAATCTAATCCAAGCTATTGATTGTGATTCTTTGAAACGCCTAATTAAAGAGATTTTGCATGTACAGTATATATGCTATGTCTGACTCTCAAGTGATGCTTCCATATAGGATAAGTCTTTGATACTCCATGGTTCTCGTTTTGGGCTTAATAGGTTTTATTGGGGTTTAGGTTAGAGGACTGGGAAGGCCATCACCAAAGGCAGATTTTGTGGTCAGTCTGCTTTTTTGTGTACATCTGGGGGAATACTTTGGATTATTTTCCTACAGGAAGATCCAATAATGACCTGGTTTTAGGACTTAACAGCCAACAACATCATCTATTTATTACCGTTCTTCAGAGCTTCTTTTCTTAAGGACTTCAGCCACCTTTTTCACTGCTAAAAACAAATAAACATGCATAATATACAGCAGGCTGCTGCAGGGGACAAATATATCCAGGCAAATCTGCCGGTAAACAAATTAACAAAAGAGGACAGAGCCCAGACTTGCTGATGGAACATATGTCAGTGTCTTTCCAGTTTCCATTCCTTGGGATCGGGGGTGGGGTGGGGGATGAGTCGACTTTTCATTATTTGCTCTTTTGAGAGCATGAGAGAAGAGGGCTGGTGAAAGAAGGAAGACCCTGCACTGAACTTTATCTGGTTATAACCTTACAATGAAAATCACTGAGCAGTTAACGCAGTTTTAAAGCCTACCATTAGTGGTGAGGGAATGTTGCTCAATAGCTTGTTGCTTGTTGCTCCGTGATTCTCGAAAACATAAGAATCAATATTTATTTTTATTTTTTTTGCTTAGAATTGAGATTATGATTCTCACTCGCAATTCTTCCAAGTAACAGTAAGTATATTTGTTATCCTTACACTGCACCAGCTCTGTTCCAGACAGTGGCAGATACATTTTCCTAGTGGTTGTTTGAGAACGATGTCTCGCCTGAGTGAATTACTGACTCATTCTTATCGTAACAGCCCAAATCCTGAGCTAAAACTAAATATGAGCGAGCAGTGAGCAATGTGTCCTCCCAAAAAAAACCCTCGCCAGTGGACATAAGCAATATTAAGGTTTGGTGAAATAATAAGTCATGGCAGTTTTCTGTGTTTTCTGCCAACAGCAACCCATAAACCATTCACGGGTGAAAATTGATCTTTATAAATATTTATATAAAGCTCTGTGAACGTGCCATTCAAAGTTCAGAGCCGTTTATTCATCCATTCATTTGAACTCATTTTGTTGTTGTTTGTTTAGTAATAGGAAATTTAGTAATAGGAAATATTAAATATACTGTATGTTTATATCCCAGACGGGATGAATGTGTTTATTTATCTTCTTCTTCTTTTTTTTTTAACTGCAAACAGGTGTTTGATTCATTTTTTTTAATCACTCATGATTTGTTGACGTTGTTTGTCCACTTTTCCTTCTGTAGACTCACAGTACATATGAGGTCACATGGTACAACATCTATAGTCAATGATAACAGCAGTCAAGAAGGAATAGTGGTGCTCTGTTTAATTCAGTTGTTATTTATTTATTTATTTATTTATTTCTGTCTTTAATTTATTTATTCATTTGCATGTGATTTTCATGAGATTAATTTACTAATTTGCTTCTCTATAAATCCAGATTTAGACTATGATATTACAAAGGTCTTTCCAGATTATTACTTGCTACACTTTATGAGATAACCCCAGTAAAATTGCCTGAATTCTATAATATAATTTGTTCACCAAATTTAAATCCTCTAAAAACAGATTCGCAATTAAATAACATTACATCCTTCAAAGCAATGGCATGTTCCACTTACTCTCACAATCCTCCAAACACCCACACACCCAAAGTCTCCAGAAAATAAATGAGACAGCAGTGTATCCTACAACGAACGTTGTCCACAATGTGAAAACAACTCGGAGAGTAACCTGAACTAACCAGCAAAATGATCAAGACTGATAAACAGTCTGCACACAATAATAAATAGAATGTCCTTACCTTTTAAAGACTTATAACAAATAATATAACAGTGTAGCATGTAAAGCCGAAGAGATAACACTAATAAAATTAAATAATCAGAAACTCTAACCCAGTCAGACCATCAAAACAGAGAAGCACATTAATATAGAAGTAAATTTTAAGATGGGTAAGTCCAAAAAATCTAGGCGAAGTAATGCAACAACAATATCTTCAATAAAAATCTGAATACTGTAGAGCTGGAAGGCCGAAAAAAATAATAATAATAATAATAGAAGAGCAAAAAAGACTCTGCTGTGTAGGTGATGCAGTTCCTACCGATATCAAGAGTTTAACATAGTCTCCTGCTTCCTCCGCTGAAATAAACTCCTTCTGAACACCGTTATATATAATGCGAAGTGGAGCTGGGTGAAGTATTCGATAGCAAGCGCCCTCAATACCATGAAGTTTAACTTCATTAAATGCTGCCCGGGCCCAGCCTATCTTGGCTGTGTAGTCAAGGAAAACGGAGATGGTCAAATCCCTCGTTTTAATCCGCTGGAGTTCTCTCACGCGTCGTAAAATGTCAACACAGTCAATGTGATGGTGGAATCTGCACACAACAGCTCGCGGTCTTTCACCAAGCTTGGGCTTCGACTGAAGGGTCCGGTGGGACCGGTCCAGAACCGGCTCCTTCTCCAGACCAAACGTCTCTTTTAACAAGGCCGCTACAGCAGCAGTTGTACAGGTGTCAGTGACCTCTTTAACTCCCACTATCTTAACACCGTGACCTCGACTCCAAATCCTCAAATTTATTCTTTAATTGAGTCACGGTCGCAGTGAGAGACTCGATAGTAGTCTTCATGTGAACTATATCATCGGTGCAACCGGAGAGAGTGTGCCCCATTTCCCCAACAGAACCTTTCAGTGTTGATATGGTAGCCTCAGCAACAACTTTACCAACTTTCACTAGCCAGCTGTGTTTTCACGGCCTGCAGGTCAAGCTGGATAGTAGACAGCGCTTCCCAGAGAGTCTTCTGGAGCTTCTGGAGCTTCTTTTTAAAAATATCGGCGATGTCCTTCCTCAGCAGCTCAAGCCTGAGTGCGGCGAAGACATGGTCAACGCTCGGCAATGTAGGTTCAGGAGAAGAAGGGGGCTCGCTCACGGCACGCACACTAGGCCTCAGTCGTATCTGAATGCTACCACAGGTTTTTTTGTTCTTTCCACACATTTTAATGTACCACAAAGTTAAAAGTGCAAATAAGGAAACGGAGTAGAATAAGTCAAAATATATTGAATGACCAAAAAGCTCAAATTAATTACAATTTTAATCGAAATCAGCAGGAGCCTCCAACTTCGCATCCTACTCCATCGAATTCCAAATACTTTAATTAAATTGTTGCCTGATTGCACATTCAATTCAATTCAATTCGGTTTTATTTGTATAGCACATTTAACAATGGACAGTGTCTCAAAGTAGCTTTACAGAAATATATAATATATTTATAATCAATACTGTTCTTCAATTGGATTGAAACAAATCCATTTTAATTCTGAAAAGTTAGTTGCTAAATATCATTTGTTTGGTTACTCAAACAGCATTGACGTTAAGGTGATGGATTTGCCTGGGTTCACTGGATTCACACTAACATTGTCACTAACATCACCTTGTCATTTGTAAATGTGCACTTATATAGCGCTTTTATCCAAAGCACTTTACACTGTGTCTCATTCACCCATTCACACACCAGTGGTAGCAGAGCTGCCGTGCAAGGCACTAACTTGCCATTGGGAGCAACTCGGGGTGCAGCCCAAGGACACTTCGGCATGTGGAGTCAACCAGGCCGGGAATCGAACCGCCAACCCTACGATTAGTGGACAACCCGCTCTACCAACTGTGCCAAAGCCACCCATTTGTTCTTTGTCAGCTTGTAGTAACCACTACTGTTGGCACTGTCGAACAGATTAGCAAAGCAAAGATTTTTCTACTACTTTCCTCCAAGCTGTTTTTTTCTTTGTAATGTCTCTATACACATTTCCTGAGAGGTCATATACACCCACTGTCCAAGTTTTGTGGATGCTGAGATGTTTTTCACCTCACCACAGTCTCATCAACAAGGTGTTTCAACCTGCAGTTTTTCCGCACCAACGCTATAGACTGTTATGTGTGAAAATCCCTGGAGATCAGTAGTTTCTGAAATTCTCATACCAGCCCATCTGGTACCAACATGCCAAGACCCCCCCCCCTCTCTATTCTGATCTTTGATGTGAACATTAACTGAAGCTTTTGACCTGTATCTGCAAGATTTTCTGCATTGCGCTGCTGCCACATGATTACCTGATTCGATAACCGCTTGAACGTGCAGATGGTCAGGTGTTCCTAATAAAGTGGACACTTCATAACGGGTTAAGATACGTACACTGTACATTTTCTTTCATTTGTGGCATCAAACACTAAATGAGAACTCATCGCATGGAACTAGGAAGGAACTAGTGGTGGGAGACTGAAGAATTGCCAGATCGCACGTGCCATAGGACTCATTTCAGCCAGTTGCTTGGATTTGTCACTTTACTGCATCATACCTAATTTGCATGTAAAATCTCAAGTTTAGCTGTCACTAAAATTCCGCCTCACATAAGTCCATACAAAAATGAATGGTTGGCAATCGTTTTGTCGCTTGTTATTGTGGCAGTCTCTAGTCTAACTGATGAGATGAAGACTACATGTGTACACGTTAATAAATATCAAATAACTGCATGCATGGAATTATTGTCCTGTGGCTGAGGTTCTTTCACAGTAAAAATTGTACCAAATCTGATCGCCCTCGTTGAAATGAGATTAGACAGACTAATGATGAGGTCTTGGTGTGTGTGTGTGTGTGTGTGTGTGTGTGTGTGTATGTATGTGTGTGTGTGGGTGCGTGTGCTGATTTTGCGGTAAGCAAAAAGACCCAAAAATTCGAAGAAGAAAAAAATGATGGAGCCGTAGGAAACTATGTCTGAAGACGTTTCAGTTTTCTATCTTCTTAAGTGGTCACAGATTTGCTTCGGTGTACCTCTTCCAAAAGACCTTTCACCTGAAATATATATCCACCTGAGAGTCCATATGCACATCAAATGAATAATATTCTATTATATTAGTGAATCTAGGCTTCGCTCTTGTCCATATAATCACATTCTTTCAAATATGAAGACAAAATCTGGCTTTGGAGAAATGCATGCTCTAAGAAATAATATATTGCTTTTTCCCTGACTCTCAAGTGCTACCACATGTCAGTGGGGTGGAGGGATCGAGCTTCAAGTAGAGAGAAAGCCAGAGCCTGTTTTGTTTTGTGCGGACTGTTTATGAGAATGTCTCATCACAGAACGCATGCATCTAACAATCGTCAAAAAAAATAAAAAATGTCCAAGTAAAAAGGGGACAGATTTGACCGACCCAGTTCTTATTTTGTTTGCACAGGAAATGTGCAGAGAACATTCCAGCCAATGACTAGACGCAGCTTAGAGATAAAAGTACCAACTAGTCTCCTTTCTCCAGTCAAGAGAGCTCTGCAACAATCTGGGTGTCTGCTATCCAGAACCACGCTTCAAGATGACGATGAGAGCATGCTGAGAGAGATACGTTTGCAGATAAAAGGAATGGCTGATTTATATTTACACATCTGCAGAGCATTGGACCTGCTCGCACTGGATGCCATGCTCTGCAGACAGCCAGCAAAGGCAACAGTAGTAAAGGTCTTATGTAAGTTTGGTCTGGCTTCAGTTTCTGCTTCTGCTTCCTCTTGTCACTTTTTCCAAAGCTAATTTATGACCGCAGTGGACTGGTTAATATAATGGTAGGCGGTTGGCATCACATGTAGCCAAATGCTTTTTTTTTTTTCTTTTCTTTGTGACTTTCCACAACATTTTATGAGACCGGTTTCGTTGCGAGCATTTGTTTTTGTTCGAGGAAGAGAAACGTTAAGGGTAGGAAATGTCCAGCGCTGGCGTAATGCTTTGCATGTCTTGGTGTTTGTGTTGCTGCTTCACAATCGTTTGTTTCTTTTAAAGGGTAATTCAGAACGATTGGGTAATTGAGGTGTGTGGGTGGGTGCAAACCATACAGGTATATATATTTTGCAGCGTGTCTTGCGAGCCTTTGCAGCCGTAGAACCTCTGCCGGAACGTGAGCTGCACCTGAAACTCGTTACACGCGAGAACCGACATACCACGGTGCACAGACCGCTGACGTTCTGCAGGCTGTCTGACTGCTGTTTCCAATCATTCTAGGGCCACTGTAGTTTTGCTGAGCCAGTCTTCTCATTCTCTATTTCCCTCCTCTCTTTCTTCATCACTCTCTATCCCTCCCTCTCTCTTGCCCTCCCTCTCTCGTCCTCTCCAGAGACCTTGGGCCATAGACACCTCTGCCTGCAGCCTGAAACACAGAGAGAGGGAATAAGGTAAGTCAGATCCTACCTGTTAAGACAAAGAGTTCTTCTGAAAAGTTAGCGATTGTGCTCTGTTTTTTGGCAACGTCTTTTGACTTTCTGTTTGGCGTAGGTTCAAAGCGTGGTCTGTTTCGGTGTATTCGAGGTTTTAGGATTGAGGAGGAGATTAAGTGTGTGCGTGCACTGTACGAACATATTAGCTTTAATTGTCCTTTAGCATTTTCTAAAAAAAAATAATAAATAAATAAAAATAAACGATTTGTGCTTAACTTGAACATTACAGTAATGTGTCCAAGTACGAGTCTGCTTAATGGAATGTCTAAATTCAAGACATTTTTTAAGTAAACTTTTTCTACATTGGTATGATGTCTAGTCGAGGTACGTCATATATTTTCTTATTGTTGTTTTTGGGCTTTGAATCCCACCTGTAAATGTTTACACTAAAAAAGAACAGGGTTTGCTGAAGGGCGTGTATTACGTAGGTTGAGGAGGGGCAAGCAGGGTGGGATCGTGATTGCAGTTTAAGTAAGCTATAATGAGGAATAAACTTTGCGTACATGGGGTGTCTACTTCATTTCAGCTGCGGCCTGATTGTTCACATGTTAAAAGATCTTCCACAAACTCACGATGATTATGAGTTTATAGATACTACACAATCTTCGTGTTGATATTTAT
The DNA here is from genome assembly GCA_012411365.1 of Ameiurus melas. Classification (NCBI taxonomy): domain Eukaryota; kingdom Metazoa; phylum Chordata; class Actinopteri; order Siluriformes; family Ictaluridae; genus Ameiurus; species Ameiurus melas. The sequence continues at coordinate 22,714,749 of CM022766.1, read as the reverse complement.
GTCGACATAGAATACATTGAATTTAACCCTGTATCTTTTGCTTATTTGTTTTCCAGCAGATTTTCCACTGTGTTTGTCACTGCTGTGAAACCATGTTCGCTGTTCGCTCTGTCCTCTTGGCTGGCCTTGTCAGTCTGTGCATCTGTCAGTACTATGACTATGACTACGAGCCTGCGGCACAGTCTATGCCATCCGCGCCCAATTGTGCTCAGGAGTGCAACTGTCCCATCAACTTCCCCACTGCCATGTACTGTGACAGCCTCAACCTGAAGACAATCCCGTTTGTCCCGACGGGAATCAAATACCTCTACCTGCAGAACAACCACATCGAGGAGATCAAGGCAGGTGTTTTTGACAATGTCACTGACTTGCGCTGGCTTGTCCTTGACAACAATGACATCACCACTGACAAGATCCAGTCAGGAACCATTGACAAATTGGGCAAACTGGAGAAGCTCCTCTTCAGCTACAACAAGCTGAGTAAACCTCCTAGCCTTAGCTCCAAGTCCCTGGATGAAGTGAAGTTCATTGGCAACAAGCTTACTACATTTCCCTCAGGCCTACTGTCAGGCATGGAGAACCTCACTACCATCCACCTAGCCAAGAACAAACTGACCTCGGAAGGCCTCGCCGGGGCCTTCAAAGGACTGAAGTCATTGATGCTGTTGGATTTAAGTGAGAACAAGCTAAAAAAGCTCCCAGCGGGTATCCCAGCTTCCTTACTGATGCTGTATGCTGACAACAACGAAATTGAATCCATCCCCAGTGGCTATCTGGCCAAACTGCCTGAACTGCAGTACCTGCGTCTCTCTCACAACAAGCTGGTAGACTCGGGTATTCCGGCAGGCGTGTTCAACGTTACTTCTCTCCTGGAGCTGGACCTGTCCTTCAACAAGCTCCAGACCATCCCTGAGATCAATGAATCACTTGAGCATCTCTACCTGCAAGTCAATCAAATTAGCAGTGAGTGCTTACGCTCTTCCAATTCTTTCTTTCTCTACCACTATGTAGTCATCACTATCCGACTTGGGTTTTGTTTATTTTTTCTTCTCTTTCTCCTTTTTTTTTTCCAGAATTTGACCTGAACAACATCTGCAAGATCATCTCACCTGTAAACTACTCCAGACTGAAGTCTCTGCGCCTGGATGGAAACGAGCTCACCCACAGTAACCTGCCTGATGATGCAAGCACCTGTCTCCGTCAGGCTTCTGAGATCATGTTTGACTAGTTTTTCCTCTCCCTGTCCACTTTGACCAGCTCCTTTGAAAGATCTATTCCAACATCTTTTACATTTTTAAATATAGTTGCTGAGTGTAACTTTCCATCACAAATAGATAGTGATAGAACACCATAATCATTATATCAATATAGCCTCAAATAACCCAATAAAGTTTTGGTTGTTTGTTAACAGAGATCTGTACGATGGAAAAAAAATGTAATACCGGCCAAAGTACACTGAGATCTATATATTAAATCTTGAAATATCCGTTCTTGGCACATTCCAGTAAACGGTACGAGGCACACGTGTATTATGAATGTTATGTATGACTAGTGCTTTAATACAAAACATGCTTGAACACCTTTACACTTTTGTTTATTAATCCTAACAAACACTTCAAACATTCCTGTAACTAATATTTATATGGATCAAATTGAAGCACAGATCCACGTTTGCTCTTATGCTTTTGTATAGATTGTCTAAATGCTGGCACCGACACTCTGTATTTAATGTACACGTGATAATATTAAGCCTTCAGGAACTAGCTTCTTTTTTTTTCTATTCTTTTTTTAAATGTTGTTTTAATCATCTCCGATGAGCTATATCTGTATACTATCTCTTTTCTGATTAGAATTTTATAACAGTTTAGCTAAAGACGGCATCCGCTATATTACTCTATGTTTCACGTAGCTAGAAAAAAGAGGACCGCGAAGTATTGCTAAAAAAAAAGGTGTCTTGCATTACTCAAATATTTAGATATTATTTTCTTCTCAGAGCGTGGTCGTTAGTTAAATCTACTAAGGTGTAACTTGCAAGTATTATAGATTTAAACTGTGAAGAACTGCTACATATTGTAATGAAACTAACGTTTGAATTACCCAGTAACAGCTTGCTGCTCCATAAACTGCCAAGATTTATGCAATATTCTAATTTACTTGCATGCCATTTCATCATACGCTCTACATTCTACATTCAACAAATTATGCACCTATGTTTGCTCACATTGCATTGTTACAATGTCAGTAATTGAAGATTTTGAGCATAATTGCAGGTCTATTATGTTAAAGGATGAACGTTTTCTTTCTTTCTTTCTTTCTTTCTTTCATTCTTTCGTTCTTTCTTTCTTCAAAACAAAGTTCATTTTAAAGCCAATAAATCAAGTTTCCTAAACATGATGTAAACTCTAATTTCGTAAACATATCACAGTAGACTGATGTTTGTTTTCTTATCATTCGCCTTGTAAGTTGAAACAATCCTTGGAATTGTTTTAAAACGAATTGAGAAGATAACGTGGAATAAGCGAAGAGCCACTGATAATACTGATTATTCTGATCCGATTCACTGCAAACAACATTGATGCAATATGATATTACATAATATGTGTTTTTTTTCTAATATAAAGAAGATTTTAAAAAAGATGTGTTGGAAATATTGCTGTTCCTGTATCAAGCATAGCATTGGCTACACAAACCAAGTTTTTACCACCAGTACATCTGGATATCGTAATAAAGGCCTTTTTTTTTATTATTCGTTTATTCAAATGAGAAAAGACAGATGATATCATTTTTAATATTCCATCATTGGCTGAATTCTGCAAAATTTGGGTTTTTGCTCATATAATACTTTTGATGATACTTTAAGAACCCGTTTAATTTAAATAATCCAGCAAAATTATATGAAAATCAAACATTTTAGGTTTCTGATTAGCTTAAGAGAAAAGCATTTGTTATTCCCGATGGGGGATCCTGAGTTCAAATCGTAATTATGTCACAGACTTTCATGGCCGGGGATCCAAGAGAGCAAAATTGGCCATTTTCTCCAGGGGAAGCGATATCATGCTCTCCAGTGTAGGTGTCTGTGAGCTCTTGTATGTTGAAGAGGGCAGATAGCATTGTCCTCTGAGTGTGTTACGTTTCCCTGTGATGCAATATGAGCAGGGAATTTTCCCTAACATATTTTTTTTCCTTTTTTAAAGGGATATCAAATGTTTTTATTTACTTTTTAATCTTGCCTCGGCATCTGTCTGCAAAGACATGCAAGGAGCCATTTTAACTAGATATACAGTAGTTCAGGAGAAAAAAAAGACTATATAATATAGTTAATATGTATAGAATATATATAACGTGAAATTTCACCACGTGAAGGGTTTTGCCATACCACCACACACAAAAGAATTAGCTTCCCACCGAAATAACAAGCACACGGTCTTATCTGAACAAAGTTCATTTAAATGTCATATGAGTTGTCATTAGGTAAAAACAAACAAACAAACAAACAAAAAAGCACCATTGACTTTCATATCTTTCCACATGAGCTGTTTAGAATGTGTACGTGTAAGACCATGTTGCTTTTACAGGGTTGTTCATTGTAAAAACGTCTCGGAAGAAAAAGAAAAAGTTCTTTCAGTCAGTACGGAGCATGAGCTACGAGAATATAGTTGTCATGACTTTCATCTTGAACAGACCAGTGTTTTCAAGGGAATTGATTACACAGGCTTGAAAGAATAAAAAAAAAAACCATTGCAGTGCACATTTTATTCTTGCTGACGAAGCAATACGATGTGCTCTTGGTTAAGTCTGTTTAGTCTGAATGTTTTGCCTTTTGTATGTAGAGCTGTATACTGGCTGAATGAACAGAAATGATTTCTACTGTCTTATACTACTGTAGGAAGGCTCTGTTTATTCAGACTGGTTCTTTGCTATTTCCAAGGCTCAAAGCGAGAACTACTATATATTCTGGATTTGCAGTCTGCTATTACTCCACATAAGCAGTGATCCTAACTAGAATTATCAATCTATTCTTTAGTCTTTTGCTGTTTGTTTGTTCGCCAACCTCTACCGTATATTCATCTGTGCATGTTCTGTTATGGAAACGCAAGCCTGCTTCAGCTCTAGGCAGTAGAACTGTAGTAATCCATTAATAAGGGAAACATAGATGAATATATAGATGAAATATAGATGAATATATATGAATGTGTAGCCCTAGTTCTTATCCTTATTCCTATGAAGTTGTTACAAAGTAAAACACAGCATGTCATGTTTGCGCCTGCACTAAAATCGTGTTTGCCACGGTTTCGGCTATGAGGTGTGGTGTTTTCTACCTGCAACACACATACATAAACGGTATCTGAGTCTGGTGAGCATCTTTATATTCTGTATGTTTAACCATGAGGTGGCTCAGTGTAGTAAACATGTGTAGTATATATGATAACTTTATGTTGCTCAGGGTAGAATGGTGATCAACACCTCACAGCTCCAGGGTCTTCAGTTTGATCCGTTTACTGTCTGCTCAGCTTCTGAGCATGTTCTCCACATGTCTGTGTGGGGTTCAAGAGGGGTTCTCCAGCCACGTCTCATCTTCATCATCCTGGTGGATGGCCGCAGATTTCCACCAAACTCCCAAAAACATGTCAGTGGATGGACTGGCTATGTAAAATTACTCCTAGGTGTGACTGGCATGCCTGCATGAGGACGTTAGCCTTACGCTGTACTTCGAGAAAGCGAAGCAGAAGGGTACGGACAATTTAAGTTGACACGGTTGATACTGATTCTGCTGAAAGGTATTAAGTCCAACAAGGAGTTCATCATTGCCCGTTCGAGTCCATAAAGCAGCCTGTTATGCCACGAGGTACGAGAGGTGTGTCCGAGAGGTAATTCTCAAATTGTGCTATTCGATTACCTGGGATGGCCACCTAGGAAAACATCTAATTAAGACTCTTCTACTGGCCCGGATTAAAGGTGCATGTGACTCAATATTGTTAAAGTGTGTCCTGAGTGTCAGAAAGTCCCCAAAAAGTGCTCTTACTGGGCTCCACTACAAACTTTACATGTCATTGGTATACCATTTGAGAGGCTGGGTGTAAATGAGTCGAACAGGAAATCCTTTTATGCTCGTCATCACGATTATGCGACTAGATATCCAGAAGCGTTCAAAAATGAAGTTCATTAACGTCAAGTACGTCGCTGGTACGAAGAACGAAGGTGCTGAAGATGCTTCCAAGCCAAGAGAGCAGGCTGTGGCAGGGCCCATTTGAAGTCAAGCGGAAGCTTGGGCCCACCACCTACAAAACTGCCACACCAGGTCTAGACTGCCCCAGTAAAGTATTATATATTAACCTGCTTAAAGAGTAGATTCCCTGTCTGAACAGGAAGTCCTGATGATTTGACAGGTGACCGAGGACAAGGAACTGGAGGAATGGTACTTTCCTCACATTTATTTAATACCACACCCCACTGGTTTGGGTGCACACAACCATCGTAATATTCTACTCGGAACCTGTTAACCCAGTGAGCGGGCTTGAATAAGACTAGTGAAAAAATGTCAGCTTGCCGTTGAAGCCCCCAGCTCATGTTCACCTTTAACTCTGCATATTTCAGCCGAACATGTCTGTGCAATCTCTGAAACCCTGCTCGGGCACACAGAGACAATCTGATGGATGTGCCCTCTGGGTGGTCTGGTGAAATGGAGCATTTAAAATGTGAAAGCAATGCAGCAGAGTAAGCAACCTGTAGGTGTAAGCAATCCAACCCCCTTTCCTCCTCCCATCGCCGCTATTGCACCGTTCCTCCTGCACCTTTTACCTTAAAAAAAAAAAACAAACAAGAAGGAGAAAGGTAAAAAAAATTTTTATTTTTTTTTAAGCGCTCGGCTGGCAAAAAGTAGCCAATGCATGACCTAGAGAAGACAAATTACACACAGACTCTTATACACATGCTTACACACCCCCTTTTTTCTAGATCAGGCAGCTGTCATGGGTACAGCCTTGGGGGAATAGCACTACAAACAATTCATATCTAATAAGGGACAGAAAGACACTGAGGCGGCACAGCGAGAACTTCACAGACACCAGACTGGACCAGGACGAAGGAGAAGGTCCTCAGGAACAGGAAACCAGGAGAACTAAAGTCCCCATAAACCTCCGTCTGTCCATGTCCAGCTCATTTCTATGTCTGAAAAAAACAGGTAATGTTTCATCTTAGTTATATTTTAGGTTTAATAGTTTTGATGGCTTTGGAGAAGTACCAAGGATGCTTCAAACTGTCCTTGATGACGATGTCTGGAAACACCTGCTGATGTCTTTGTGTGAATTTGTCTCAAACTGTAGGAGATTCTGAGCAAAATGAGTATGAAAAGCCTGCCTAAATTTTAGACAGTCTCCTTTTACTCTGTGATGTTATCTACCAGAAATCTGTATACTCTTCTCTAGTTTTATGTCACTGTTTGTTGTTGTTGTTGTTGTTGTTGTTGTTGTTGTTGTTTTAATCAAGTGGTGTAAAGGGATGCGTTAGAAATAATAATAATAAAAAAGTCAATATGTCTCATTTGTAAAAGAAATACAATGCACAGTTTTGAACAGGTTTGAAGCTAAAGATATCTTAATTAAAAAGATGTCGGGTTTCACTACAGCTGTCTAAAAGGACTGAACCCAAAAGCTGAGCTAGCACAGAACCAAGTTATTAACATGACTGGCCGAACAACAATATTTCATCCAGGAAATGAATCTGATCGGGGTTTAGGGACATGTGTTTTCCTTTAAAAAAAAAAAAAAAAAAAAACTTTATATGCAAAAGCCAACATTTGTTTCCACAGATATTTCTTATTCACATTCTAAAAATGTGAACATGGGCAGATTTTTTTTTATTTATGCTAAAACAAACCTTGCCTAATCACAATGTATTAATTAAAATGAGTTGAGAAATATAGTTTTTTGAAACAGAAAATTTCCCTTTATAATGCTTAAATACAGTGTTGATACTTTTATTTAATAACCATTTTTAGTCCATCGATTATATCTTATTGGTTTTTATCCTTTGGTCTTTTCATGTTTTTCCAGGTCCATGTAACTGATTGATTTTATTCTCTAAAGGTATCTGAATCTGGTAGGCAAATTTTTTTACATGCACATCTCTAGTGAATCGCTTGTGAGGCGCCGATACCCGTGGTGCAGACATCTGATCTATAAGAGTATTACTCTAAACAGATGTTGGTTACACCGTGCACTCAAATCCAACTGTTTTCCCACCATTTTTGTGCTGAATACAACATGCACTGCTCAAGTAAAAATCTGCAATACTTTAACACGTCATCGTAAATCTGGAGCAAAGTCTTTTAGACATAACACAGCACTGCTGAATTATGATTCTGATTGGTCAAAACATGTGGATTTATGTTCTATTACAGCAGCTCTAACAGTGGTGCAGCTGCAAATCACCTTTTATAAACATGCGCTCGTTCTAATACATGTCTTTACCACTGACCAACCTTCCAGAATCTCCTTACAGAAAATCCCATATCAACAATTGTTTTCTAGAGATTTTCTTTATTCTTAATTCTTAGAATTATGATTATGTCTGCAATACAAGTCCCTGCTAAAGAGTTGTTACCATAGAAACTAATCAACAACTTATTACCAGTCAGAATCAAGAATTTAATTCAATTCAATTCAATTTTAATTGTATTGCGCTTTTTACAATAGACATTGTCTCAAAGCAGCTTCACAGAAATATCAACATGGTATACGGATATTAAAGGTGCGAATTTATCCCAACTGAGCGAGCCACTGAGTGGCGACGGTGGTGAGGAAAACTCCCTGAGATGTTTTAAGAGGAAGAAACCTTGAGAGGAACCCGACTCAGAAGAGAACCCATCCTCATCTGGGTAACAACAGACAGTGTGAAAAAGTTCATTATGGATGTATATGAAGTCTGTATGGCCTTAGAAGCAGCCGTAGTCCCAGCAGTCTGGAATTGGAGAAGATTTGAGCTCCATCCAGAGGCAGAAAGAATCTGGATCTCTAGTATCTCCATAAAAGCGTGTGTGGCTCAGCAGAAGGAGAGAGGGAAAGAAAAGATCGTTAGGACTGGGAATTAGTATAATAGAAAGTCTAGTCAGGGTAGGCTTGAGTAAACAAATACATTTTAAGCCTAGACTTAAACACTGAGACTGTGTCTGAGTCCCGAACACTAATAGGAAGACTGTTCCATAACTGTGGGGCTCTATAAGAGAAAGCTCTTCCCCCTGCTCTAGCCTTCACTATTCGAGGTACAAATTCAACCCTGTTCACCTGTCTTTGCCTTTAAAATTTAGTTAGTTCACTGTTCTGAATTTTCTTTGACTGATATCCTCTGCTTAAAATGTTTTTAATGTAGCATCCTCAATAAAAAAAAAAGTCAGTATGTCATACCCACCAAATATGGATAGCATCTTAATTTCTTCTCAATAACTGTTGCTGTAAAATGCAGTAGACTGTTTATTAAGGGTACTCCATAAATCATAGTCAAAATCCTTATTGTAGTTTAAAACACAAGCAGGCAGCATTAATATTTATATTTATGGAAGATACCCTTATCCAGAGTGAATTTAAAGTCTTTAAAGAGTGACAGAAGTACTTTAAAGTCTCTAGCAATAAAAAAATAAAAATTAAAAACGCAAAACAAGATTTTCTTTTAAACAAAGTGGTCATTTAAGTGCTTCCTGAAGAGGTAGACCTTTAGTCATCATTTTAAACCTGTGACTTGGCTGTTTGGACATCGAGGGGAAGTTCATTCCACCACCTAGTCTCTGAAACAGAGAAGATTGTGGTAACAAAGTTACCCCAAGGTTACCCCAGAGACAAATGGTGAGGTTTGTCCAGGGAGAAATCCAGGGATGTATAGCTCTGTTTTGCTGGGATTAAGTTTCAACTGATGATCCACAATGAGATGTCTCCCAGACCTGCTGAGATCTGTGCAGAAACATGAGTGTCTGAGGGAGGAAAGCAGAGAATGAGTTGAGCATCTTCAGCATAGCAGTGATATGAAAACATGTGACCTCACTTCAAGAGGACCAAGCATGGACCCTTGTGGGACACCAATGGAGAGTCTGCATGGAGCAGATGTGGATCCCCTACATGTCACTTGATATGGCCATGCCTCTAGGCAGGAATCAAACCATTCACATCCCATGCTACAAATTCCAAGACTCTTGAGGAGGGACAAAAGAGTTGCGTGGTTAATTGTGTTGAATGCTGCTGAAAGTGTTGATTGACTGATCTAGCATCATGGAATCTCTCAGTGATGGCCCAGTCTGGTTAGGATCCTGGAGGTTATTCTGGGTGGTTATACTGGGGTAGACAGTGTGCTTGAAAGTGTGTTAGAAAGAAAAGAGAGAAATGATACTGGTTGGTAGTTGCTGATGTTTGATGTATCCAGAGTGGGTTTCTTCAAGAAGGGAATAACCCTTGCTGTCCTGGAGCATGGATGCAGTCGGCACATGACCAGTTTTTATAGAGTCAATAAAGATAGTAGAGCTGAAAGGAAGGAAGTCTTGTGAGACGCTCTGGATCATGGTGTGACGGATAGACGGATCCAGTGGGCAGGTGGTGCGATTTCAGGACAAGATAACTTGCAGGATGTTTTGTGACAATAGAGAAGAAACAATTGATAGAAAGAGAGGGGGAATCCTGAATGTGTAGTGCAGGAGCGAAGGTCTGACAGATTTTTTTTCAGTCTCCCTATTATTGAAGGTGACAAAGTCATCAGCAGTCAGAGAGGACAGTAAAGGAGGAGGCAGCAGGTTGAGAAGAAAATCTTGCAAGTGTAGAGTCTATGTAACATAATGCGCACTGCATAGTTTACTTAGGTCTCAAAGTTTCTCCATGCCAGTTGCCGTGGTGAGTAGAGTAAATACACACTTCCTACACAGGCAGATACTAGTTTCAGAATTTGTACAAAGCACGTTTGCCTTGCACCTCTTGGGTTGGGGGTTCGAATCCTGCCTCTTTCCTGTGTCATGATTTCCAGGTAATGGAGGTTAGGACAGATGCAAATGCAGATAAGAATTTATTCAGAGTGAGACAGGCAGACAAATCCAAAACATGAGACAATTGCGAGGTCAAGAAACAGGCAATGGGTCAGGTAATCTGCAAACAGGTATAAACTGTGCAAGGCAAAAATCGAGAATGAGAAACAAGAAGCAGGATCAACAAACCTGAAACGAAACTAGGACAGGGTATAAACGCTTGGTATGGTGATAATACTCAATACTTTGCAAAGTCATTGTGCTCAAACAGTCTCTTTATACTGTAGTTGTGAGTGCTGTGAATTTGATGCAGGTTGCATGATTAGAATGAATGTGAGTGTTCTGGGAATTGCAGTCCATGTGGCCATGTTCGTAGGCCGCAGTGCAGGATGGGAAATGTAGTCACTGGTTTGCTCTGATTTTGACATTATGTAAGTTTTGCCGTTTGTCTCCTTTGACTCTGGGCATTGTCTTTAGTATACTGTTATATTGTGGTATTTCTGTTGATGTTTTCTAACCTTCCCTTGCCCTGCTTTAATCTAGTTCTTAGTTGTAATTTGGTTTGTTTTGTTCCTGTCACTGCAATCAGTTTTATTTGTTAGTGTTTAATAGACTCCCACCTTAGAGTTGTTATAGCCATTCAGTAAAACTAATTTTCTAGAGACTCACTGCTAAGTCAGTTATAGGTTTCACTGTTAGCACCTAAAAACAAAAGAGCAAGAGCTTCTTTCCTCACACGCCATTTTCCAGGGATGTCCAGTTGGCAATCTACAAGATGACAAGCATGATGGTGGTTTAGCATAAAATTGAAGCTTTGGAAGATCTGATCTGAACAGAATGTACAAATGAGGAATTGAGAGAGCTGGCCAGACTAAAGGACCAATGATGACACATCAGTATAACTCTCTTTAGGTAAAGGTCAAGTAAGAGCTCTAGTGCCACTATCAGCAGGTGGTTGAACAGCATTGTCTGTAATGTAGGAAACTGTTAACTAAAGTGAAAAATAAACCTGTTAATGATAAAGATTAGTGCGGCAGTCATTTTTCCTTTAAAGCTTTTTTGCAGCCTGTTGCACTGATAATACAGTGATAAATCAGTTTGGAGTTGTGTTTATCAGGACCATCCTTACCATGATTGAGGTCAGTTGGAGCTGGCTTGGTCAGACATTATTACCTGGCATCCAGATCCTATCTTTGAACTTGGCTTGCTCAAAGAAAAAGCCTGAACTTGAGAAGATGAGCTCCAATATGGAAACAAGACAGCAGACTCCAAGAATTTAAACATAACCAGATGAGTGCACATATAATTCTTATCACATGAGCAGTTAATGATAGTCTGATCAAAGATGTTAGACCAGTGACACCACTGTGTTTGTTATACAAGGCATGAACTAAAAAAGTAATAGATGTACACGTGTACCTTTCGGTCCCATTCCAATAAACCTCCCAGAGATGACATTTGCTTAGACTTTACAACCAATGACTCGTGACTTCTTATTCTGGTGATAATAACTGTCTGGCCTTACTCCACAGGCATGGCTTTAATAATAAAACAATTCAAATTCAAATGTAGCTGTTCTTTGTATCTGTTTGATGTATTCAATAATTTTGTCGGTACTTATTGTGCTGAAGTATCTATACAGCACTAGATATACAATAAGATTGAAGTTCGTATCTCAAGTTCGTTTGCCACAGCCATCCTGGGTGTGAGTCCAAGAGGGCAAAACAGTTGTTTGTTGGATGGGTGGGTGGGAAGGATGGATTACTCTTTCCCCTGTAAATCACAGCGACAGCTCTGGACATCACAGTCGTGTATCTGTGAGCTCTAGTATGTGGAAGAAGGTAGATAGCGCTTTCCTCCGAGTACCTGTAATGTAACATGATGCAGTTGGCTGGTCATTTGTCATCCGATAGAGGAGAGCTGGCTGGTAGGTGGGAATTGTCCAAGAATAAACATTGGGGAGAATATTGGTGAAAATCCCCCCAAAAAGAAATTAAGTTTGTGTGTCTTGTGTAAGCACTCTAAGGATGTACACCTTGATATTACATATTTATAGTGGATATAAAAAGTCTACACACCACTGTTAAAATGGCAGGTTTTACTGATATAATTTTATTTTATTTTTTTTAAAGAAATATCAAGTAACAAACACCCAGAATTTTATTTGATTTTTTTTCGGAAAAAATAAAAATAAAAAATTGCTTCCAATACGCAGCTTGAATAAGTGTGTACACCTTTTTAGAATTTGGAATGTGGCAGTGTTCAGAATCAACCAATCACACTCAAACTCATGTTAAATACTATACATCTGCCATCAATAAAAGTGACTGATTAACTCCAAATAAACTCCAGCTGTTCCTATAGGATTTTCCTGACATCTTCTTGGTAAAATCCAACTGGAAAAGCTTACAAAGCAGGTACAGGGATCTCACTGTTGAACAATATCAATCAGGAGAGGGTTATAAGACAATTTCCAAGGCATTGAATATACCATGGAACACTGTAAAGACAATAATCAACAAGCGGTGAAAATAAGGCATGCCATTGACACTACTTAGAAGAGGACGTCACTCTAAATTTTATGAGATCAGGAGAAAACTGGTCAGGGAGGCTGCCGAGAGGAGGTACAGCAACAAAAGTATTGTCATTTCTTGAAAGTACTGGTTGCTCTCTACATGTGACAAACAATTTCCCAATTTTTCATATCTTTGCTATGGGACAGGGTGGCAAAATGAAAGCTTTTTTTTTTTAAATCCAATAAATAAATAAAATTACATCCAATCTCCCAAAACCATGTGGAATAATGTGTTATGATCTGATGAGACCAAAGTTGAACGTTTGGGCTGTAATACCAAATGATATCTTTGGCACGATGAACAAAAGAACACCATCCCCACGGGGAAATATGCAGGTGGCAGCATGTTGTGGAGGGAATAATGAATAGCTCCAAACACCAGTCAATTTTGGGGCAAAATCTGAAGGCTTCTGCTAAAACACTTTAAATGTAGAGGAATTTCATCTTTCAGCATGACAACGACATGAAGCAAACCTCCAGATCAACAAACGAACGGCTTCACCAAAACAAGTTCAAAGATTTGGAATAGCCCAGTCAGAATCCAGACCTAAATCTAATCAAAGATCTGTGGGGTGACCTGAAGAGGGCTGTGCACAGGAGATGTCCAGCCAATTTGACAGAGTTAGAATGCTTTTACAAAGAAGACAGGCAAAATACTGTTAAGTCAAGACATGCCAAACTCACATACTCTTACCCAAAAAGATTGAATGCTGTGATCAAATCTAAAGGTGATTCAACTAAGAGGGAGGGTCATTTCACCATGATGTGCAGTGAGATCTTTCCTTACGAGTGTGTATAAATCTCAGAGAAGGACATGCTAAGCACCCTGAGGTGGTGAGCAGATGTGTAGATGTGTAGTTTGGATCCTAAGTATGTTGATAATATGGTGTAGAGCCTTTTCCGGCCTGGAAGGCTCGGACGAGTTTTGAAAATGATGATCGCTTCAACAGAGTGACTTTAGTAAAGGAGGCACATAAGAAAATTTCAGGAAATTATAGAGCAGCAGTGTCCTGACTGGTCCGGGAAAAAAAATACTAGCATATGAAGAGAGATCAGCAGAGAGCCCAGTATGTAGAGAGTCAATGTCTGGAAATACCTAAAGGTTGCAGGATAATTTGAGTTGTTTCTGTAGCCATGTTATGAAGATGAAATCTGCAGGGCCTGTTGATTAATGTAACGCATTCTTGTCATCAGGAGTCAACACCAAGATTGACCAGCTGAACTATGAGGGTGTATATGGTGGTTGAGAGTTCCAGCATATGGAAGTACTTAAATGATAAGTAAATCACTTCCAAGGTTTTTCCAAGGTTTAGTTTCAGAGAAAGGGTTTTTGTCCAGCAACAGATGTCAGAAAGACCATCTGCAATATCTTCTGAGAGATTTTGTTGAATCCACATAGTAGTAATAAGAGGAGCTATGTGATCTAACCATGAGTCTAGGAATTTAGTGTATGGGAAGAATAATAATGACCCAAACACTGACCCCTGCAGAACTACTGAAGCTGTGAGGTAATGAAACTACACATCTGCACACAATGTGGTCAGGTGGCTTTTGTATATATGAAGCTATAAGGCAGATACTTTGTGCACATAAAAAAAAACCCTAAGAAGCAGAAGTATCTGATTGAAGAAATATTTAACGTTTTCTTGAAACAAGCAAGTTGTCTGCTTCTTTCGTTAAAAAAATTAAAAATTTTAAAATAAAATCAATGGACATTCAGCATTTATTGAGTTCAAGAACAATCATGCATGTTTGACAAGTTCCTTAGATACCTTAACTAGTATGTTGAAACGAGTTGTTTATCTTTGTTTGAACAGGCCAAGGTTCAACATGGAGTCATTCCTCGCTGCGTTTGCAATTCTGCTTCTAGCTGTCTCGGTGGACTCTCAGGAAATGTCATACGAACACATTCTCTCCCAACTTCATGCATGCCCCAAAGAGTGCTACTGTCCTCCCAGTTTCCCCAACGCAGTCTACTGCAACAACAGGGGGCTGAAGAGAATCCCCAAGATCCCACCTTTCACCAGCTATCTGTATCTACAGAACAACCTCATCGATGTACTTTCGGCAGATGCCTTCCCTAACACCACACAGCTGAAGTGGATCAACCTTAATCAGAACAAGATCTCAAACGAGGGTGTGGAGGAGAACGCCCTTAAGGCCATGTCCAATCTTCTGCATCTCTACATGGAGGAAAACCTGCTGACCTCCATTCCTTCCCCTCTTCCACCAAATCTAGAGCAGCTACATCTCTCCAGAAACCAGATCTCTAAAATCCCACCAGGTATCTTTTCCGGGATGAAACATCTCATGTTACTTAACCTACAGGGTAACAAACTACAGGATGACGCAGTTACTCCGGACAACTTTAAAGATCTCAGTGGTTTGGTTCAGATCAACTTTGCAAAGAACCTGTTGAACAGCATGCCTAAAGGTCTTCCCCCCTCCACTATACAACTCTACTTGGATGGCAATAATATTCAGAAGATCCCTGCAGAATATTTCAACGGACTCCGCCAGTTGGCCTTCCTAAGGCTTAATCACAACAAACTAGTCAATGGAGGGATCCCAAAGAACGTGTTCAACCTTTCCAGCATCCTGGACTTACAGCTTTCTTACAACCAGCTTACAGAGATACCACTAATTTCTTCTGGCCTGGAGCATCTACACCTGGACCACAATAAAATTAAGAGTACGTCAGCAACTACCCTTGTTTTATATATATATATATATACAGTACCTCACAAAAGTGAGTACACCCCTAAGTGAAAATGTCCAAATTGGGCCCAAGTGTCAATATTTTGGCATCCTCAAATGGAAGGTGGAGGAGCACAGGGTCTCTAACATCCACCAGCTCCGTGATGTCGTCATGGAGGAGTGGAAGAGGACTCCACTGGCAACCTACGAAGCTCTGGTGAACTCCATGCCCAAGAGGGTTAAGGCAGTGCTGGAAAATCAAATTTGGGCATTTTCACTTAGGGGTGTACTCATTTTTGTTGCCAGAGGTTTAGACATTAATGTCTGTGTGTTGAGTTATTTTGAGGAGACAGCAAATTGACACTGTTACACAAGCTGTACACTCACTACTTTACATTGTAGCAAAGTGTCATTTCTTCAGTGTTGTCACATGAAAAGATATCATCAAATATTTACAAAAATGTGAGGGGTGTACTCACTTTTGTGAGATACTGTATACAGTGGTGTGAAGAAGGTGTTTGCCTTCCTCTTTCATCTTTTTGCCTTTGCATGTTTGTCACACCGAAACACTTAAGTGTGACAAACATGCAAAGGAACAGGAAATGAGGAAGGGTGCAAACACTTTTTCACACCACTGTATGTATGTATTTATTTATTCCACCAAGTTGTTTATGCATTTTAAAAATATTACTGATGGGAGTATAGTACTGTCAGAGCTGCTGTTATAGAAAATTCATCAAGACCTTCTGACCAATCGGAACTGAATTGAATTGAACAGCACTGTCATATAACATGTATTATGTATCTGTATTCACTGCAGGTGTGAACACCTCTGACATCTGCCCCGTTGTTGCTGACTACTTTGATGAAAGAGTCCCTCAACTTCGCTACCTCCGCCTCGATGGGAACGAAATCGTGCCCCCCATTCCCAGAGATCTGATTATCTGCTTCCGTCGTCTCAGTGCTGTAGTCATATAAATGTAGGACTAGACGCCAATTTCTGGTGGATTGACAAGAAATGCTCTTGTAAAACAGTGCAGAATTATATTCTATCCTGATCTTTGATACGTAGCCAGACACAAGAGGTTTAGAGGTTTAGGTTTTCTTCTGAAGTGACTTCACTGTGATATTTTTTACTTGTTCTAGATCTCAACTGAACAAATATGGGGAACTGCATTGTCAGGAACGTTGTTGGTCTACATCTGTGTCTGAGGATAATGAACTGGATATTTATTTCCTCGGGACAACAAATGTCATTTGATTTCTAGGTAGTATGTCTTTACCCCAATATAATGAGACTGTATTACACAGTGGTTTATTTTTATTTTTATAGTAGAATTATAATCATGATAGAGTTAATGGACAGTCACAAAACTTCTGTGACAACTAGAGTCGTTTAAGAACTGACATTTCAGTAGGTTAGTATACATGGGCAGTGAACCTGTTAAGGAAATGCTCAATGTCTTTTTACCCATTTGCATAATTTCTTTTCTTTTTTATATATATATTGTGGGGAGGGTTGAGGTTCTCTTGGGTGACACTTAACTAAAATTGCATAACAAATTAATTCTATAGGATATTCAGTTGAAAAACAATTGTACTAATCATAGAAATGAAATCTTTTTGGATTTGGAAACACTGTAGACGAAACTGATCGCTAACGGTGCTGAATAAACAAACTGTTATGTTTTTAAATTAATATTGTGATCATAGCATTTTATTTGTTAATGTCTTGGTGAATATTGACACGTTACATTTACAATAAAATCAGCGAAACTGCAATGTGATGAATCATCATTAGCGATTATCTATCAGCAATTAACCATTATTTATAAACTATAGACGCGTATTACGTAGAAAGCGTTCTAAAAATGATCTGAAATGCTTATGTCTGGTGTCTTTAAACTTATTTGATGATTCTGTAATTTAGCCTTTTGTAAGGGAACAGCTTTATTAAATATAACAGTGCTTTTATTTAACTTGTAAACACTTTTAGATATATAATAATAGCTATAACTAAATCAAGCACAAGGTCTTAAGTAGATAAGATAAGATAAGATAAGATAAGATAAGATAAGATAAGATAAGATAAGATAAGATAAGATAAGATAAGATAAGACACCTTTATTATCATTGTGTAAAAGGGGGAGAGGGTTCTGTAGATTTCCTCAAGAATCGACAGCTGGGCCCTGATGATTTTCTGGGTGGTGTTGAGAACTCATTGCAGGTGTGTCTCTCTGTGTTGGGTGTACCATGTGGAGATGCAATCAGTAAGTATGCTCTCGATACTGCTGTGGTAGGAGGTGGCAAGTAGGTCCTCGCTGAGATTAAGTTTCTTGAATGACCTCAGAAAGTAGGGCTGCTTCTTTGCTCCATGACAGGTCCTCTGTCAATGATGAGCTCCTTGGTCTTGTTGGTGTTGAGAACCAGGCTGTTTTCTGAGCACCATATAGTTAGGCACTGCAGCTCCTCCCTCTAAACTAGTTCATTCTTGTCAAAGATCAACCCTATCATGGTCGTATCATCTGCAGGTTTTATAATTGTGTCTGTGTCATGGGCAGGAATGCAGTCGTGTGTGAAAAGAGAGTACAGTAGTGGGCTTAACACACAGCCCTGAGGGTCAACAGTGTTGAATGTTAGAATGGATGACTGTTGTGAGTCTGCCAGACTGGGGGAAGTCAGACAGGAAGTCTAAATTCCAGCAGCAAAGATGCTGGTTGAGACCTAGGTCTTGGAGATTGGAAACCAGCTTTCTTAAGATTATTGTGTTGAATGCTGTGCTGTAGACATTGAACAGCATTCTGATTTTTGGTGATCGAGGTGGGGTAGAGTAGGTGTTCTCAAAGCTGTCTTGGATGTCCCCTAGCACTGCACATTTTGTATGTGTATCTCCCTTATCTGACACACCCAATTCAGGCCATAGAGTCTGTACTAATGAGCTGATGAGTTGAATCTGGTGTGTTAGATGAAGGAGACATACAAATTGTGCAGTGCTGGGGGTCCTCCAGGACAGGTTTGAGAAGTGTGAAGGGTCATGGTGATAGTATCCTCTGTAGACTTGTTGGTCCAGTATGTATACTGGTGTTTGGTCCAAGGTTTTGGGCATTTTAATTTGGCAAGACAATTGGGTTGAGTGCAATAGGCCTCAAGCTGGCCAGGGAAGACCTTGTAGAAGACATTGAGCTGGTAAGAAGAGGCATCATCAATGGCTTCAAGAAGGACAGGAGGAGGCCTTGTAAAGGAACTCAAGTTGATCAGGAGATGCCTTGTCTTGGGCCTCAAGCTAGTTGTGGGCCAAGACCGCCTGCCTTCATCTTGGATGGATTCCCACCAACCCCCAAAATATTCCAGAGGAAGCTCCTCTCTAGATAGCAGGAACACCCGTCTGAGAAGGCTGGAAAGCTCTGCCGTGTTATGCTGGTCCGTGTATACTTTGGTAACCATGTTTGATAACATAAATCTCACCTCTCGTCTGGCTTGTGGTCCAACAGTCCACTGCCCATAGTACTGCAGTCCATTTTGAAAAATCAATCGGTCAGATGAGAATTAAACGCCATGATAGGGCCCCCGGTCCAATGAAGGGACATGAGAGGGGAAGACGTAGGGAGTGATACTTCTCAGGGTTAGAGTTAGAAAGAAAAAGGGGTGCAGCTTTGTTCACCAATGTGAGAGTTCTAAGGGCTTACAGACAGGAGAGGAAACTGATAGAGCGGTGGCTTTAGGTCCCAATGAAAAAGCCACAGAACTCCACATCGCACTGCTCTCTCGCTCGCTGTGTCCTCCAACGATGGTGTTTTTTGCAACACAAATATCTTTTTACCATGTTTTATCAGAAACCACTATTGAGTTCAACTTTTAACCAAAGTAGTTCACTTAACCCAATTTTTAACCTTGAGTTCAGTAAATTATTATTTTTTTTGTTGTTGTTTACAGTGTATTTGGTTTGGTTTGGTTTTTGTAATTGTGAAAATACTTCATTTAACACATTTTGTGACACAGCCAAGAATGTTTTTCTTTTTGGTCAGTCAAAATCTCCAGAACACATGACACTTCTGCGGCACTACAGTGCTTCGTCTCAATTTATGCCTCATGGCACAATTTAGCAGCTCAATTGTACACCAAAAAAATTCTGCCATCAAAAACACACATCTTGTCTGATTCACTTCCTGCGCACAGGTCAATTCAGCGCTTTCTCACAACAAACAAACCATACTAGCGTGGAACAAAATCCCTTCACTCAGACACTCTCAAGCAGACTGACTAAACACTGTACGCACCCATAATTTCTGCAAGAGTGCCAAATTCTGCACTTGCAACAGAGTCCGCTTTATGTGTCAGCCATCGTCCGGATCTGATTGATCTCAAACTCACAATGTGCTTGGTCAGGAAAAAAACAAGACACATTTATTGATTCATACATTTAAAAAAGAAAAAAGAAAGAAAGAAAACCTTTAGTTTTAACTAAGATACACATAAACCCTTTTTCTGAACGGGTTTTCTACTCTTCTTGGCTTAAAATTTAGCATTTTGTTTTATTTTTGCATTTAACCTAATGCATGTTTAGCACCTTAGGGTAAAACTGTGGGTCCAACCTGATTAAAAGTATCACTTCTTATTCAGATGACGTGTGTTTTTAATAGTTAGTGTAATAGCTTTAATAGTAATAGTTAAATGTTTTGAATAGTTCATTGACCAGATATTTAAGACTTCTAAAAAGAGTCATAATAAATAAATAAATAAATAACAAAGAGATGCCATTTCAGTTGTGAGGAATAGTATTCCGTGAGATTTTCAAAAAGACTAATGGTGCTATTTAACCTATGTTACACGAGATCTCAACCGTTTCATGGTGATTTTTATGCCTCGAAAAAAAGGCACAAGGATATGAATGAAGCTCCATTTGAAATACAATCCCCCCATCCATCTATTTTCCATACCGCTCATCCTGCAAAGGGTCATGGGGGAGCCTGGAGCTTATCCCAGGGACCTCGTGGCACGAGGCAGGGGACAGCCTGGAGGAGGTTCCAACACATCACAAGGCACAATATCATACATACATTCACACACTAGGGGCAATTTAGAGATGCCAATCAGCCTATAGCACATGTCTTGGGAATGGTAGAGGAAACCGGAGTACCCTGAGGAAACCCCCAAAGCACGGGGAGAACATACAAACCCTGTGCACATGGTGCGGAGACGAGATTCGAACCCCAGATGTGCGAGGTTCACTTCAATTCAATTCAATCAATTTAATTCCCTCTAAAATAGATACAGCACTCAAGAGGAATATAAAAGTGCTACTTTATTATTAGAAGCAGGGATAGAGTTAACGGAGAAAGCTACAGATGTGGCATGCAAGTCGAGATTTTGTGGGATGTAAGTAGAACTTTGTGTTTCTGGCCTGTAAATGAAACAAAGCTGACACATGAGAGCTTGTAAGGAAGCTTCCTGGCAGCGAGCTCGCTTTTGTTTCTGTGGAGTGTTGCATCTCTTGGCAGCAGGATGCAATGTGTATCTGGCTCAGCGTTAGTGACTGGCTGAATGGAGAGCGTGAAGGAAAGGCCTTTCTCCAGACGGAAACTTCCTCCTGGTCCAGGACTAACAGAGGAGCCTGACAGAGGGCCCATTGTGTACTGGGGCCCAGTAGATCCGCACATGAAAGCGGCACATGCTTTACTTTCACCCCAGTCAAACAAGGGAAGATAAATATCTCATACTTAACTCTTATTCTCTTATCCAGAAACACTCTGGGGGGGCTGTCTTTCTGTGTATTTTGTTTCCGCAGCAGGTTCTTCCTTCATGTGTATGTGTGAGTGTGTGCATGTGTGAGTGTGTGTGTGTGTGTGCGTTAAGTGTGCCGTGGTGTGGGCTGGGTACTGCTACTCCTGCAGATGTGACCAAAACCGATCTCTCCCCTCAGCTCGGCCTCAGTGCCTACCTTCGCACACACACTGCAGGTAGAGCACCCGGGGCTAGGAGTGCATACACACCCCCACGCGCACACACACACACACACACACACACACACACACTCACACACACACATCCCCATACACGACAACATACAAACACACACGAATACACACCCATACCCCTTCTCAAAGCCGCCGTGAGAGACCCGTTACATTGGGCAGGCCCACCAGCCCTGTGCATCTCCGAGCTGAAGTGCAGGACCATCCGGGAAAGCAGGAGACAGAGGTAAGCATTCTGTCATACTCATTTAATCTAGTGCTGTGTAACAAAATGAAGAAACTTCATCACTCGTCGCTGTTAGACTTAATAACCCAGGTACTGCAGCTCCTAATATACACCTGAAGGAAATTATAGCTCCGCATTAGGCCTTGAATTAAAGTTTAATGTTGCTGCGGTTGTTCCTGATGCTGTTTTAATGTTCTCGTAACGTTATTTCATATCAGAATTTGAACTGTGAGTATTTTGTTTTGGTGATTAGTCGTTCTGAAGCTTAAACCGACAGAATATTAAAATGTCCCCTCATGGAAGGGCTTGCGTTTGTGCTTAACATGTGGGGTCATGGAGAAAATGTGAAACCAAAGGACAGGATTGCTGAATACATGCAAAAATGTCCGCATATATATTCTTTTGTGTGTGTGTGTGTGTGTGTTTATATATTATATATATATATCTATATGTATATATATATATGTGTATATATATATATATATATATACACCGCTCAATATTTGTGTTTGAATCTGAAAAGCAGATTATCTGATGATATGCCGTTGATGATGGGGCGCTTGTGTCGTTCAATGATTGGCAGAGGAAAGAGTAAAATCAATGAATATCTAGAGCTTGACCTAGAGCCAAGGAACACACACGCATACACACACACTACACACACTAAACACACTCATGGGCATGTATAAAAGCCCAGCTGTGTGTGAAGCACAGTCCTTCTTTCAGTGCGTCCCTGCTGAGTTTGATGCTGTCAGAAAGAGGACACAGAAAAGCCTCACTTTCGCTGCAGACCAGAAGATTCTGCGCTTTCTGCCACGTCCTAAACGAACCCCCTATCGTTTCTGCTTAAAAAAAAAAGATCATCTTTTCCAGTGGGTGCTGTCATGAATTAAAAGCCACAAGGAACAGATTTATATATAATCCCGAATACAGAAAGTGTAAAAATAGCACGTCAATGTGCCAACTTGACTAAAAGATCTGTATGTATATCTATTACAGTGTCACAGTCATGAGTCAATGAGTCCATGGGATTTTTTTCCCCTCCTCTCGGCGCTCAGCTGCCATCCTGTCCACAACCCCTGGTGGAATTTCGAGTATGAGTGCGGAGACAGATTTGGATGTATGCTTATAAAGAAGCTCTGTCAAAGCTTTTTTACTCTCTCTCTCTCTCTCTCTCTCTCTCTCTCTCATACATACACACACACATTCCCCTTTTACCAAACTTTCTCCGTCTCACCTTGAGGACCAGAACTTCATCCACATCATCCTCGTCACCTCATCCTGTGCTCACGTCTCTCGTCCCTTGTCTCTTCTTTATCATTTAAGTTCTTCACGGTTTAGATGGAGCTGCTCTCAGTTTATCGGTCTCTTTACCGAACAAGGCCTCATCCACGATCCTACGCTGAAAAAGACGACGGACTAGATATAGCACAGACATGCCACATTTTATAAACTGGTAAAAGGTCTATGACTACATGCAACAGTCTCGCGTTCATTCATTGATTACAGTGCCGTGCGAAAGTTCCTGTTTTGTTGCATGACATTCTGGAATTAAAATCGATTTATTGAGGTTTGTACAATTCGATTTAAATAAAATGTCTACTACTTTGAAGAAGGCCAAAATAATAATTACGACAAAATCTTGAGTATGCATACGTACTCACCATGACATCATGTGACAGGTCATCATGTGATGCTTTGATTGGATCTTAATCAACTATTTATGCGACTTCCGAAGTTAACTGTTTAGACCAGATCATATTTAGGAGTTTCATAGCCAAGAACTACATATGCACTCACGACTTTTCAGTTTTATTTATTTATTATAATTTTGTTTGTTAAGTCTATTACGTAAAATCCAAATAAAAATCCATTTAATTCCAGCAAAACAGGAAAAACACTAAGGGCGTGAATACTTTCGCACAGCACTGTATATCATTAAGTTGTTTTTTTTAATGCTTTGAACCGATTGTCAGAGAGTTACCGATTTAGCAGAGGAATATGAACACTAAAATATGCAAATTTATGCCACAGTGCTGTTGAATTCTGGTTTCTGATTGGTCAGAAGGTGTTGATTAATTTTCAAATTTCCTGAAAGATCTGAAATTATTGCAGCTGCAGAGCACAGGTTTATATTCACTAGCTTGTATATATTATTATATACTATTATATTACATTATCTAATATTATATTATGTTATATTGTCTAATATTTCATTGTTTCTATAGTAACAACTTACATAGATCATTGCATGACAGACTTCTTTATTTAACAAATATACATATATATATATATATACATATATATATATATATATATATATATATATATATATATATATATATATATATATATATATATATATATAACATATATAAAATCATTGATATGGTGAGGTTTTCTGAAAAGAGACACGTATTTAACATTGATGGAAGATCTCTAAAGTGTGTGAGGTCTCTGTAACACTCAAAGGTACGTTTGTATCAAAGAAGCTCGACATTGTTACATCGTAACAATCTACAAAGCCAGAAATAGGACAGGACATTAAAGCCTACACAACTGCAATGTTGGATCGAAAACATTCTGCCAATGTCAGTGGATTTCAAATGACACGCGCCCTATTTCGCTTATTCATTTCTAACCACAACAGTGGAATGAATAAGTACAAAACAAGAAAAAAATAGCTCACTGTCTGAAAATTGCACTTAAGCCTACACCACAAAAACAAAAAAAAAGCCTTGCACAGTTGTAATGAGTACATCAGAGACAGAAAATGGTCTTCTATCAACGTACTTATCTACATTGTGTAAAATGTCAGCGTGCTTATTCAGTTTGGCCGCTGGTTTGAATGGTGAGTGTGGTGCAGATTTATGTGGTAGAAAAGTCCGATTCTTCTGGCTGTAAGCACTTTGTTAATGACCACTGAGAAATGTGTGGTCTACAGGCCCAAAGCCTGAAAACATCTTGTGCATTTCATCTCAGAATTTATCAGACCAATAGAATGTAAATATGGGCGGGGCTGTGGCTCAGTTGGTACAGCGAGTTGTCCACTAATCGTAGGGTTGGAGGTTCGATGCCCGGCCCACGAGACTCCACATCCCGAAGGGTCCTCTTGGGCAAGACACTGAAAACCCGAATTGCTCCCGATGGCAAGCTAGCGCCTTGCATGGCAGCTCTGCTACCATTGGTGTGTGAGTGAGTGTGTGTGTGAGTGAGTGTGTGTCCGCATGTGTGAATGTCAACCAGTGTAAAGCACTTTGTAGAACCGCTAAGGTTAAAGCGCTATATAAGTGCAGCCCATTACCATAAATAACTATTAAATATAAAATATTATCATTTATACACTAACATGGTAACTTACAAGGAGTCTCCAATGTCAGTGCTTTGTAACAGTCAGAGGTAAAGCTGTAACGTTAAGTTCTCAGACGTTGACTTTATTAACTTCGAGAGAGAGAGAGAGAGAGAGAGAGAGACAGAGACAGAGTCTGTGGTGGTGTTTATACCTGCAATAACGTAAGTAATAACTGTAATAACTATTTTGCCGTTATTCCACAGTGTTACATGTAACTAGAAATGAGAACACGTATTTACATAATAACATATCTTTTATTAATCAAGAAAACATTGTTAGTGTTTTAGTGAGTTGCTGATTATTTTCCTATAACGCCGGATCGTGTTGTGGAATGTGTGCATTTCTTACACGCATTGTATTTAATAAAACGATTATCAGCAAGGAAATGAAACGGACAACATTACACAAAACTTATGTTTGGTTAGAACAAGTCCATGATTTTGGTTTGGGTTCCATGTTACAGCATCTCATTCTGCAACTACTATAAATTACTCAGTAATTACACTGAAACTAATAAGAAAGGTATGTAGGCAGGTGTCCAGGGCTTTTATAACGTCAAAATGGCCAAACAAAGCAGCCTTAGCCTTGGCTGACTTTTGGTAAGACTCAGGTCACCGAGTGCTGTGCAGGTTCATCCTCTACATGATTCTACATGCAATAACTAGGGAACTTGTGCAATAACTGTGTTATTTTGCAATATCTGTGTAATGAATGTGTAACGATCTCTGCAGTAACTGACATTTGTGCAATAGAGTCAAACGGGAGGGTAGGTGAGGAGGGCAGGATGGGTATTGTAGTATGTTATTTCTTTGATAATGACTAGAAACCTTGAACCTAGCATGCAACAGTTTGCTCCGAAAAGGGAACAAGTGGCTGACCATGAACCAACGAACGTTGACTTTAATCATTGCTCCTATGAAAGAGGTTTTGGCATTGCCTTTCAGAGATAATAAAGCGAAACCCAAAATGTATACGTTTCTGTAAAGCTGCTTTGAGACAATGTCCAAAAAACTGCCCAAGCAAATGAAAGATGTAGGTATGCTCTTATTCATTCTTATATTTCATTCGGACAGGTGGACGATAATGATGACCCCATGCAGGTTGGTTTTGGGACTCCTGGTCCTGAATGTCGTTCTGGCTTCTCCCCCAAGATACATTCGACAAGTGGAGCCAGACAACTTCGACGAGGACCTCGACAATATGGACATCGAATATTACGATGAGCTGAGCACGGATGAACCTGAGGTGGGAAAGTGAATGTGCTAGGGGTTGTAGGTAAAAAAAAAATAAAAAATACAATCCGAGCGATTGACTAATTTACCTTCAGGTTTTATTATAGAAATCTTCAAAAGCTTTTCACATGTAATCCTAAAATCAAACTTTCAATTATTGCAGATGATGTTAAATACTGGACATTTTATTCGTTGGGTTAGTTTTCCATCCATCTTTTTATGTGAAGTATTATTCTAAAAACAACAACAACAACAACAACAACAACAACAAATTGCTTGAATTTGATAGGTGGTTTGATTGTGACTATATTTTGGTAAGGGTGTTCACAGTGAATCTTGCATATCACGTGTTACGAAGGGTTCAAAAGTCTTGAGTCTTGGATTATTTAATGTCAAATCAACCGATTCCTTTCCATTACGCGCAAGGAATATGCTTGTAACCTTTTTCAAAATAAAATGAGACTTGAGTGAAAGGTAAAATGGGTCACCATTTCATGTCAATTTCATGAAATTAAAACTCCGGATGTTTTTGTTGTTTTTTTTTCCAGCATGCTTTCAGATTTAAATTTGTGGTTGTTTTTTAAGGTAACGCTCAGGTTGGGACACGAAGAAACCTACATAACAATGAATGCAATTGAAATCCAAACAAAACCATTGTTTATTCAAATTTCTGCAAATTCATCTTGAGCTCAAAAGCTTTCCTTTCTAATTAAAGTCCTTTTTCAGATATTTAGAGCAAATTAGACTCATTGGCAAATAGTCATCGCTCAAAGATTACTGCCTGTGGTACGAATGCAAATAATATTTCCATAAACAATGTTAAAATGCACAGAAGCATAACAGGCTCACTGTAAAACCGGACAGTTGATGTTGATGAATCAATTTCTTTAAGCCAAATAAACTTAAATGTAACAACAATTTAACTCAAACTTTGTAATTTAAGTGTATTTGGCTTAAAGAAATTGATTTATCAACTTAAAAATGTTGAGATCATTAGTTTCCTCATATTTTTTGAGTTAAACGAACTTATCCGGTTTTACAGTGATGGGACAGTACTGGGACAGATGGATTAAGGTGCGCAATCGTTGATATGGGGAAGTTTTTACAGAGAAGAGTTTACACTTCGAAGCATGACAAGCTGAATTACTGCTGTTCAAGACTGGAGAAGGAACAACGGTTTATAGCTGCTATAACGTACGTGATTGTCTCACGGATGTTCCGCAACAATAAATATAGCTAAAAATGCATAAATGGTACGACAAATCATTCTTCAATGAATAAAAATGGTTGACCATGGCGAACCGCTGTAGCGTAAGAGGAGTGACACTTCGGGGTGTGCTGTTAGAGGGAAATAACTTCAGTATGATCACAGTAACGTGTTCATTATTTTCCTATAACAGCATTACACATAGTGTTTTTCTTCCGTTCATAAGAAGAAGCCTTTGTCATGTATACATCACAGGGAATTTCTTTTTTTCTTTTTTTTTGAATATCCCAGCTTATATATAACCAGCTGGGGTTAGAGTACAGGGTCATCCATGTTACAACATCCCTGGAGCAGAGAGGTTTAAGGTCTATTAAAGCTCAAGTGCCCAACAGTGGCAGCTTGGCAGTGCTGGGGCTTGAACCCCTGACTAATCACATAAGAACAGATTCTTATATGATGAGACTGGCGAAAATATTCAGGCATGCAGGTGCTGGACTGGGTTCAGGTCTTCAGTCTAATGCCATTGATCTGATTGCTATTTTAGATCAATTTCACAGAGTCTTGAGCTCTAGTGACGACCATATTCCTACATTTGTAAAGAATGAGTGGTTACTTGATGCTGTATCAATTCTCCTTACTGGATATTATAGAATCAAGTGACAGTTAGTGTGCTTCATTTCAATGCACTGTGGAACAATTTGTGAAGAACAGAAGCATTCCCGATGAGCTGACGATTGAGCTGACGAGAAAGATTTCCGAGCGATTGACTAATTTATTGTAAGGAGCGTTAGATGCTTGGATTTGACTGTCTTCAGGTTTTATTATATAAATCTTCAAAAGCTTTTCACATGTAATCCTAAAATCAAACGTTCAATTATTGCAGATGATGTTAAATACTGGACATTTTATTCGTTGGGTTAGTTTCACTCATTCTTTACAAATGTAGGAATATGGTCGTCACTAGAGCTCAAGACTCTGTGAAATTGATCTAAAATAGCAATCAGATCAATGGCGAAACCTGAACAGTGAGCGAACCCAGCTACCCTCCATGCCTGAATATTTTCGCCAGTCTCATCATATAAGAATCTGTTCTTATGTGATTAGTCAAGGGTTCAAGCCCCAGCACTGCCAAGCTGCCACTGTTGGGCGCTTGAGCTTTAATAGACCTTAAAGTGAAGTTTTAACTCCGTTTTCTGTTGTGTACATACTTTTACACATACTCTACCATTGTAATGCAAGTGTAAGTCTTGCTTTTTGTATCATCTAAATATCAAGTGCACCGATATTCTAGTTTTGTTCCATTACTCTAGTATAAAAGCTGATTTAATGTAGCTGAGTTTCACTGGAGAGCTTTCTGTGAAAAGTGGGGAATTTCAAATATTTATAGTCTACCCAGTTTTCTGTCGGCTCGCTTAATATTCTTTTGGCACAACGGTATGGAAAACTCGACATATCCATCTGTTTGGTTTTTCTCGCACGTCGTCAGTTTGGATGCATGCAAGTTCTTTGAATGATTCAGATCCAAGCGTGATGAATCACGTTTGGTAACTTTTGGATGTCAATGCAAGTATTTATGCATGGAGGTGTCTCGTACATGTTGAATCTGGCAGATATTTAGTACGCAATAGTCCAAAATGATTTCATCATGGGCTCAAACTCAAGTTATAAGTAAAAGATTAGAAGCTTGGGGTAGTTAGTTAAATAAAACATTCAGTGGCTCTGATGCCGGGAGTGCATCAAGACTCTTATGTTCATTCTTATAGCCAACAACGGAACACTTACGAAGCTTACGAAGCAGAGACTTTCTTTTTATCACTGTGGCTGCTCCAGCGCGGTGAACATGGCGGACTGTGTGCAGCTCAGTCTTGGGAGGAGCTATGCTAATAGGGCAGAGTCCGTCACCAGTCGTGGGCGGGGCCTGTTCCAATTTGACGACACTGTTTATGATTTATGGGGAATATAAAAAAGTAGATTTTCACCATTATAGGGTGGTTGTGTACACACACTGCCGATGGCATAATAGGTCCCCTTAAATGTATCTTTAGTGCAAAAAATCTGTCAAGGTTTTTCAAAAGTTTCTCAATCCTCTATCCGGAATACCCCGCTGAAAATACCCCTGCCCTACACATTTTTACATTCATGGCATTTTTGCGTTTTTCATGCTCTAACACACCCATTTCAGCACAAGTTAATCAAGAGTTAATCAAGAGGAAAATCATCTTGATAGCCTATTAACAGCCTCGTTATCAGTTTAAAAACATGAATTATAGTTTATACATCAGCTGTCTGTCTATTTCCAATAATAATCATCTATAACTGGTGATAACTGATAAATTTTTGCCTTGATTCATTTAAAATCGATGCAATGATGCAAATGGTCCAATAGTTACACCTTAATAGGAAGAAGGATTTTGTTTCTTTTTCACGTTGTTAAACCTGCCCTACCTCTGGATGGAGGTCATCAACTGGAGGCTACAGCCTGGAGACTGCTGAGGATGGTACCGTTTGAAGTACCATGGAAATGGTTTTGGACCTCAATTCCACATGGACGTTCTCGCTGTGGTTCCTGGGACTACGGTTGCTGCGATGTCCTTGGGACGGCAATTACCACGTACAGTTTTACACTCAGGTCTCCTTTAGTGAACAGTGGACTAGTTCCACAAACAGACTTCATATAAACACCGTAATGCACTTTCTTTTACTTTCACACTATCCGTCGTTACCCAGATGAGGACGGGTTCCCTTCTGAGTCCGGTTCCTCTCAAGGTTTCTTCATCATATCATCTCAGGGAGATTTTCCTCACCACCGTCTCCACCGTCTCGCTCGATAGAGATAAATTCACACACTTCAAATCTCCATCCTGTGTTTATATGTTTCTGTAAAGCTGCTTTGAGAACACGTCCGTTGTTAAACGCATTATACAACAAAAAAAATTAATAGTCTGCCAGGCAACTATTAAAAAAAAAATTAATTAAAATTTTTTTTTTTGTGGAGCAGATTTAATTTAAAAAAAAAAGAAAGGGGGGGGGGCCGGGTGGGGGGGGTGTTTTGTTTTTTTTAGAATTGTTTTTTAGTTTTTGTTTTTTTTTTTGAACATCCATTTCAACACACTTTGAATTGTTATGACATGAGATATCCTTGTTTCAGTTTCCTGCCCTGATGAAAATGCAGTAGACAGAGAGAAGAGAGAGAGAGAGAGAGAGAGAGAGAGAGAGAAGGAGGGAGAGAGGTTATGAGGTTAGCATCACATTACATGCATTCATTTGCTCATATGTGGGTCTGCTTTATCTCATTGATAACTCATTTGAAACCTTTTCAGGTTTTGTGTGTAACGTGTTTATCTTAGCAATAAATGGAGGATTTATGCTCCTGAGTAAAACATGCAGCTACAGAATACATAGAAGGGTATGTATACTTTGCCACATCCTCTCCGTGGCCTATCCAGAATTACTTACAAATGGTACAAACTGAAGATTTAAGTGCTTACAGAAACTGTACAGATTTATACCCTGAAAGATTATTGCTTTCTACCAGTCCCAGAGTGGTCGAGGTCAAATTTACATAAAAAATCAACAGAACATTAAAAATAACAAACTCTAAGATGCACTATATATATTGTTATACAACAGTTAATTCTGGTCCAGTAATTTGATTGGTCAAGCAGCTTTCCAAGAGTGCCTATGTTTCCTATAACCTCAGTGAGATCTTTCTCAGTGTGTATCACTCCGCTCGTCTGTGTTCGCCACGTAATTCCACTTCCTACTTTCTCGTTTATAGAACTGTTTTATTAATGAAATATTACACTCTCAGTCATGTGATTATAATAGTGAATATCTTCTTATCTGGTTGTGATTAGCTACAATATTCTCCCCGGGGGGCTGATTCTGATTGGAGAACTGAGTAAACGAGCAGGTGTACAGGTTTTAAGTCCAGTTAAAGTGGACAGTGAGTGTATATATATATATATATATATATATATATATATATATATATATATAGTCATGTCAGAGTATAGCATATATATATATATATATATATATATATATATATATATATATATATATATATATATATATATATATATATATATATATGCTTTACTCTGACATGACTCCGTGGCCTTTGGTTGCAATAATAAAGGTAGAATTTCATCATAGCTCTCAAGGTAGAGGGTCAGTGTCAGAAATAATTCCGAACTAAATATGTTTTGCACAAAATAATACTGGTCAGACTTTGTCATTCATTACTATTTGTAACTCTTTGTACTATTTGCTGTATTGTTTGACCAGAGTTTACCTGCTACTGACGACTAAATAAAGAGAAGAATGAAACAAGCGTTCCGTCAGATATCTAACTCAATGTATTTAAGAACTTAAAGAAAAAAACAGGATTCGAGAACCTTTGACGTGTTTGTCTCGCACCTTCGTGGTTAAAAGCTAAGTAGACATAATAAAGTTGGCTAGTTTTATTGCTAGCTTGTGGAATTAATATGTTTTTTTGGGGTGTTTGTTTTTCTTAAACACTGAGAAATGTGTGACTCATACTTTGTTTTGCTCTTAACAGTCTTGTGTTCTGTGAACTCGGATTATCTCAGTGAATTTCATTTCACTTCCTAGCTGCGTATGAGGATTTATATTAGACCATATTATATATAATGACTTAGAATCTGTGTATATTTTGGCTGTAAAGTGTAATGGGTTCTCTGGCTTATTTTAGCCAACGTTTTTTTTTTTGTTGTTGTTGTTGTTGTTTGTTTGGGGGTTTGTTTTTTGGGGGGCGGGGGGGGGGTTGCTTCTCGTCTGCCCCACAGATATGTGTGTTTGCACTGGGAGGAGGAGGTGGGGGGCTGATGGTCAGGAGGTCAGGATGGGCAAGCTAACACAGAGTCAGACCTTGTTGTCTCTCAAAAGTTTTCGGTGTCATTGCACTGAATCTCCAGTTACAGTATACATATTAAACACTCGCTAAACCTTTAGCAGTGGAATTTATGTAAGCTCTTGTCATGATCTTCTTATAAGCCATGCTAATCACACAGAACGGGCATGGTAGTTTGAGTGTTTTGTGATGGCCTCACCATTTTATCGTTAAGAAATGCCCGAACTGTTTCTTATTACTCTGTGCAAACGAAGCACTGTGCTTCGTGGAGTAAGGATTTTTCTGCCTCCATGTATGTCTTGGTTCCACAAGGACCATTCACATGTCGATGATAGAATCGGCTTTTCGAGCACGTGTGAGATGGACGTACGCTGCAGAAGGTGGTTTCATGGCGCCACATTCTGGTGTGTGGTGTAACTGCAGACAGAACGGAGGCTTAGAACCCTGATCTGGATCCCATTTCCTAGATCATGTATGCATTCTTCTGATTTCTGAATACATACATTTTATTTAGAGGACTTTTTTTTTTAAACCATTTACATGCAATATGAGCCAAGAGCGTGACCAGTCCAGCCGTTACGCCTCACATGTAAAGCTCATTAACATTTACTGGGTGTGAGACAGTGTGCCACTTTAAAAGTATGGATGCTCTGATAGCTGAGATTATGGTCCTCCCTGTGCAGTTTCAGTGACCATTAGGAGTGTGAATGTGTCTCTTGTTGAGTTATTTCTACTTGTTGAGACAGGCAGCCTTTTCAGATGTTTAAGGAGTCTTGATGTCTTAGAGATTCCTGAGCAAACCTAGCAGGAAGGAACTCAAATAAACAAAGTCTATACATTCCATGGAAATCTCTTTATACATATACAATCATTTATATAGCACTCTCTCTTTCAGGGAAATACAATCTCGTTAATTCAATTCAATTAAATTTTATTTGTATAGTCCGATTAACAGTGGACATTGTCTCAAAGCAGCTTTACAGAAACATATAAACACAGGATGGAGATTTGAAGTGTGTGAATTTATCCCTATTGAGCGAGCCGGTGGTGACGGTGGTGAGGAAAAACTCCCTGAGATGATATGATGAAGAAACCTTGAGAGGAACCGGACTCAGAAGGGAACCCGTCCTCATCTGGGTAACGACGTGTGTGAAAGTAAAAGAAAGTTCATTATGGTGTTTATATGAAGTCTGGTTGTGGAACTAGTCCACTGTTCACTAAAGGAGACCTGAGTGTAAAACTGTATGTGGTAATTGCAGTCCCAAGGACATCGCAGCAACCGTAGTCCCAGCAACCACAGGTCCAATACAATATAAACATATACAATAATTTATATAGTACGTTTCATTTTGACTCAAAATCACAAAGTGCTTTATACAGATTATATACATATATACACACACACACACACACACACACAAATGTACTACTAAATTAAATAGCTGCTAGTGGCTAGTGGCTTTACCTCTGAAGTAGATTAGCTTAATTAGCATGATTATTAGCATATATATATATATATATATATATATATATATATATATATATATATATATATATATATATATATATATATATATAATAATCATGCTAATTAACAATATATATATATATATATATATATATATATATATATATGCTAATAATCATGCTAATTAAGCTAATCTACTTCAGAGGTAAAGCCACTAGCCACTAGCAGCTATTTAATTTAGTAGTACATTTGTGTGTTTGAATCATCTTTCTTTACTTTTTCTAATTACAAGAGACTAATGTTTATGAGTAAACTATCATTATTGCTTTATCTCAAAGCAATATTCAGTGTTGGTTAGCATCAAGCAGCTAGTTGGCAGACATTAGCTAACTGTTGTTGGAAGACTATTTAGTTAACAAATAATTTTTCAAATATAGACTGGCAGTGTCCTCAACCGAATGTAAATTTTTACTTAAAAAAAAGAAAAAAAAGACAAATTAATAGTTGTAACCAATTAATGGACGTTTTTTTTAACACGGTCTGTCAAAGCATAAAAGAATAATGTGTCATTTGCAAGTGAGTCGACTCTTTGATTCGGTTCTCTGACTCGGCTCTGTGTGAGTCAAAGTTAAAGCATAGAAACAGTTATACTCAATTAAAGTAATCTTAGTATTCGAATGAAGTATTTCTACTTTAAAAATATACAATACCAAGTAACAAGTATCCATAAAATAATGTACTTTAATTAAGTGCTTCTATGTCACGTACCGTGGGTGGAGACGGAAGCAGTTGCGGGCGACAGAATCAAGGCAGAATAATCCAATAGGAGAGACAAAGTTCATAGTTGTGAAAACTGGCAAAGGTCAGGTGATCAGGCAAACAAACAAAACGAGGCTAGGCGGAAATTGAGGTCAGGGACGTAAACACTGGTCAAAACACTTAAGCAAAACTCACAAGAATACAGTTTGGCAAAACGGCAGAGAGCAAGTCTGCTGAACATATTACTTCGCAAGGTCTGTTTGCTTCCAAAATCTCTTAAGTGCTGTGGTGAGAGTGTGTGTGTGATCAGATGCAGGTGCAGGAAGATTAGAACTCCGGGGAAGGCAGGCACATGCGTGTGTGGGAAGTGTAGTTCTCATAGGCCAAGTTTATAGTCAGCAGTACCTCCTGGGAACCTGAGTCATGGCTTGGCTGTGATATGACAGGTTGTACCGCTTGTACAAGGCTCCTCTGGAACCACTGGTCTTGTTCGCTCCTCTGGAACCATTGGTCGACTGCTGGTGATTTGGTGTGGTTCGCATTCCAGGGGAACAGTGGAGGCTGGTAGCCTAGCACACGTTGAAATGGTGTGAACCCCGGGGCTGAGTGACGCAGCGAATTCTGTGCGTATTCGGCCCAGGAGAGGAATCTGTTCCAGTCCATGGGGCTTGAGACACAGAATGTCCTAAGGAATTGGCCAATCTCCTGGTTCACTCATTCCACTTGGCCATTGGCTTGTGGGTGGTAGCCAGATGTGTGGTTGATAACGATCCCCATATTCTCCATGAAACTGGACCATAATGGAATAGATCAGGATGTCGTCGATGTACGGGATAACGGTATGTCCCAGCATGTCCCTTAGGATGTCATTTATTAGACAGTGAAAGACAGAGGGGATGCTAGAGAGCCCATACGGCATTACCAGATATTCATAGTGGCCTGAGGTGTTACTGAATCCACTAATCTCCTTCTCTAATCCGGACTGCGGATGTTCAGTTTAGTGAAGATGGTGGCAGCTCGGAGTTGTTCGAGGGCGACCGGAACTTGATACAACACTGATTAATACCCCCTATAGTCCATGCATGGCCTGAGCCCTCCTCCCTTTTTGTCCACAGAGAAAAATCCTGCTGACTCAGGGGATGTAGAATGTCTTATGTACCCCTGCTGCAGTGCCTCCTGGATATACTCCTCTATAGCTCTTTGCTTAGCCTGTGAAAATGGATACACTCTTCCTCAGGGTGGAATAGTTCCCAGAAGCAGATCTACGGTACAGTTGTAGGGCCGAGGAGGTGGTAATCCGTTAGCCGTTTCCTTGCTTAATGCCTCGCTGAGGTCATGATATTCGAGTGGAATGTGGACTGTAGTGGATTTATTTGGGCTTTCGATGGATACCAATTTATAATTAGCACTTCATGTTTTGTCATATTTTTTCATGCACAGTTTCTTGACCTCTGTTGTTCCACTGAGTCACTCAAGGTTGTCAAGGAACTAATGGAGGAAGACAGATGCTCCATTCCTACACTAGTCTAGTGTGTCAATATAGTGGAAAAAGCTTCAAATAGCATGTTTTCAACAACAAAAAAAGATTTTGTTAGAAAATCTGTTGTCATAATTTATAAAAAGAAATTAATCATAGCTTGGGAACTGCATTGCTATAGAGTGTGATGACAGAAGATGTTCACCAGGGTTAAAAAAAAATTGCCTTTAATTTCGACCAAATGATGGTGCAAAACCTAATCTCAACACATTTACTGAGCAGCAATGGGATTGGCTATGATGTAATTTTATTTGGGTGACTATTCAATTTGGTGTATATACTATACACAGGGTTGATATAAAAGTCCCCAGACTGTGCTATCCATAAACCAGACTGGAAGAGCCCCACCCTACAACCTGGACTAGGTCTCAAACTGCTAGGACTGTGGTTTCAATCAGGTCCGTTAGAGTTGGATCAATAGATGCGGATTGGAATGATCTTTCCAATGGATGCAACACAATGGCTGAAGCATTTTAAAGCCATATGTAATATCTCATCAGAACGGCATCAGTGCACCTGCACTGGGTGCTTGGGCAGTATACTGAGTGTAGCACTTGGGATAGATTCAAACTCAGAGTCAGGGTATAAATATGCCAGCCTGAAGTGTTGTATCGACATCGGAATCACTGCACAGTAAGCTAAGGGGTGTCAGATCTGGCGATTGCTTCTCTGATATGTTCAATGCCAAGTAATGGATACACAGGAGGTATTCTTCCAGGTAGCATAGACAAACATGGCTCATTAGTAACTCAGAGCCAAAGATGTGAATAGTTATGCCTGAATAAAAAAAAAACATTACTAAATGCAAGCAAAATGTAGCCATTGCCCTGCTAGTTTTCAGACAGCTTGTCATGTGGACTCAACAGGGAGAAATAATCATGAGCAACCAGGCACTCTGGTTTCCTTGCCCAGTACAAAGACATGTGCTGTAGGATGACTGGTATTTCCAACTTGTCCGTGTGTCAATGCATGTGTAAATGTGTGTGTGTGATTGTGCCCTGCGATGGGTTGGAGAACCGAATCAAAGAGATTGTGCCTTGTTTACCCTGTCCAGTGTGTCCCCTGCCTTGTGCCCTGAGTTTCCTGGGATAGCCTCCAGGCTCCCCCGTGACCCTGTGTAAGATAAACGGTATGGAAAATGAGTGGATAGATGGATGGATTTACCTTTCCTTTTCTTGCAGATAGAGATTAGCGCTCTGTCCCCAGATGAGGACAATGATCCCGAAACTGAAGCCTCACTAGAGGGAGAGGAAGATGAATCAGAATGGGAACCAGAAAAAGAAAGTGGGCATGAGGAAGAATTACCTATAACTCCTTCGCTCATAACACCAGGCTCTGGAGTACCAGTGGTTTTGTTGGGACCAGACACTCCAGGAGGTCTGTATTACACCAACACACACACACACACACACACACACACACACACACACACACACAAAACTGTCTTACCAGCACTTACCAGCATAAAAATTGCTTAATATCCATTTAACTAGCAATTTGATTGGTTAAATGTTTTTTTTATATATATATATATAATTCCTTAACCCTAATTTCTGACAATGCATCACCTAAACCATTGCTCCCATCATCTCTAACTGTCTAAACTTAATCATTGTCACCATGCAGTTCTAATCAGTCTCTTAACACCTAATCTTGTCTCTAACAAGAGGAAGAGCTGCGTCATTCTGGAGGTTCAGGGGCTAATGGAGCATCAGGGATTTCTGGAAATATTCCTGATGTTAGAGAATACCATTCTGGGGAGCCTCTGGGGTCTGGAGGTTCTGGGGGCTTGGTTTCTGGAGGCTCTGCAGATGTAAGCTCTGGAAATATTAGTTCTGAAGTCTCTGTAGATCTTGGTTCAGCAGTCTCTGGAGATCTTGTTTTAGGAGTATCTGGAGACCTTGTTTCAGGAGTATCTGATGACTTTGTTTCTGGAGTATCTAGTGGTTCTGTCTCTGGAGTATCTGGAGATCTTGTTTCTGGAGTATCTAGTGGTTCTGTCTCTGGAGTATCTGGAGACCTTGTTTCTGGAGTATCTGGGGACTTTGTCTCTGTTCCATCTGGAGACTTTGTTTCTGGGGTCTCTGGAGACTTTATTTCTGGAACATCTGGAGACCTTGTTTCCGGAGTATCTGGAGACTTTGTTTCCAGGGTATCTGGATACTTTGTTTCTGGAGTATCTGGAGACTTTGTTTCCAGAGTATCTGGAGACGTTGTTTCCAGAGTATCTGGGGACTTTGTTTCTGGAGCCTTTGGGAACCTTATTTCTGGAGACTTTGGCTCTGGACCCACTGGGGACCTTATTTCTGGAGATTCTGAGGAACATATTTCTGGAGATTCTGGGGACTTTGGCTCTGGACCCTCTGGGGACCTCATTTCTGGAGATCCTGAGGAACCTATTTTTGGAGATTCTGGGGACTTTGTCTCTGGACCCTCTGGGGATCCATCTGAAGAAATAACATTGCTTCCTGGAGGAGGTCAGTACTATTGGCTGTAGTGGATACTGCATACTGTACACCTAAAAACTGTGCACTCCATAGTGTAGAATGTGACGGGTTTTTACACTATTTGTTGCCTAGTTGCCTAGCTGGCCAGGTGATTGGTTTCTATTCTGATATTTAACTTCTTATTAGTTGTTACTGGAAAAGTGATTATCATACTGTCAGGCCTCTTCTTGTGTTATGGGGCTTTAATTGATCTCTTACTGCATCGCCTTCTCTTTACCAAGAGGAGGAGATCTACGTTACAGTTAGCACTGTCCCTGAGGAGCATGTGACTTCAGGGCCTCCTGAGGAATCTGAGGTTCCTGAGGAATTTGTAACAATCATCCCTACTCTACTGGAAGGTTAGTACTTCACTTGCCCTGTAGAGATCATACTGTTAATATTTGCAACTTGGTAGCATAACAGTCTGGAAAAGGGCCATGGAGTCTTAGGCAGCCCAACAGGCATACAATGGATCATTTTAACCATTAAAATAATATCCCTGTTTCATTAAGTAACGCTAACACAGTTACTATACAGCATTCCTACTGATATATGATATTTTCCTCCTCTTACAAACCTTTGTGCTTCATTTAACTGGCTGTGATGGGTTAAATGTGTGTTATTTGTGTTCCATTCATGAACTTCACTGCTCACTTTATCTGTTTGTCAAACTCTGTGCTAATCCTTCTCCTAACATCCTAACGTTGTGTGTAACAAGAGGAGGAGCTGTTTCCCACCACCCAGACCCAACCCCAGGAGGGGGCTGGGAGTACAATGGGTTCAGGGCTACCTGACCCTGATGGTGATGTCAATGAAATTGACGTCCATGAAGGTTAGTGTCCTACCTGTTTATTGGGCATTTAAGATCAACCAACATGAACATTGTGAATTGCAACAATCGTACAGAATTGATCAAAAATAAAAGAATATGCACATTGTTAAGGTTGGTACACTTTCATTATAACACATTATGTGATGTGATTGAAATTCTACACTGTTTAGATGTTTTAATTGGAACAGCTCTTTGAAGCAGTCCATAATCTCAGACCTGTCATTTGTGACGTTATCCCATATTAAAAAAAAGTCATAAATCTGCAAAACAACTACGGATTAGTAATCCAGGTATTATATATGCGCATCACTGTTTGTTGTCTTTCTTGTAAACACCTCTGTGAATGAATGTATGCATAACTCATGTGTTTAAATGTTTAAAATATAGGGGCCAGAACACATCATGCAAATTACAACATGTGGCCCAAACTAGCTTTTATTTCTTGTTAGCATTGTCCCATTTTAAATGTCAGAGTGCTAGTAGGGTAAATTCTTTTTGAAATTCGTCCACTGTGATCACCACTTGGGCCGCTATTTACTTTTCCCCAGCTCCCAACACTGCAATGCTTACCAGGGATTCAGTGTTCTTGATTGTTTGGTTAAGGTGTATTGCACTTGTATTGAAGACACCAAAAACATAGACAATCCAGGGTTCCCGAGGACCAACTTGGGAAACACTTCTATATTTTAATTGTTTCTTCGGTTGCATTTATTGATTCGTATTTATGTGTTTGTTTCTTTTTTTGTTTTGTTTTTTGTGGACACCATCTACTGGTTTGGTGGCCAGGTATGCCCACCTGCCTGCTGTGTACCTGCCTGGTAGGATCTGTGTACTGTGAAGATGTGAAGTTGGTGAACGTGCCTCCTCTTTCCAAAGATACCACTCACTTCTACGCTCGCTTCAACAGGATCACTAAGATCAACAAATCAGACTTCGCTAACATGAGTATGTTTACTCATATTTTTAGTAAAAAAAAAGATTTTTTGCAATTATTGGAAATGTTATTGCAAACTAAATATAATTTATCGCACTATTGTGCACTATTGAGTAGAGATGGGCAATATGCCAATATGACTATATGAGTCCACTATAGTCCACAATCCTCTGATTTATACAGCTTTATATGAAATATGCTTCATTATTAGTTGAATTCTCTCTTGCCTTCTCTCTAAATGTTGTGTTTTTTCGCTCTGCATCATAAAGACAAACTGAAGCGGATCGATCTGACAAGTAACGCCATCTCGATTATCGAAGACGGCGCTTTCTTCGGCCTGCCCGCGTTAGAGGAACTGGTAATACGAGAAAACAGTGTGGCTCAACTCCCGGCGCTGCCAGTCACCATGACCCTTGTTGATGCCAGTCACAACCGCCTGGGCAGAACTGGTATCCAGAACGAAGCCTTCAAGGTAAGAGGGAAGGGGGTAAAAAATCATGATACTGTACGAGCAGGTTATGGGCGCAGGTTCAAGTAATACTTACTTTTGATCGTTCCTTAGGTATTGCTTACTAGTCTAATAGGTTATTGTTTCTTTAGAAACAACTTATATTAACACAAAGACTTGTATGACAGACCAGCCATATAAACTAAGACGAATAATAATTGTATTATATTAAATGTATATTCGTCAGACTCCAGTCTCCGGTATAAGCCTCAGCTTGTAAGTTTTCCAGTCGGAGAAAGTCTTCAGGAGAGAGATATTTACTCTTTGTCATTTCTTAGTAAGATGATTTGTATGGGGGGCACAATGGCTTAGTGGTTAGCATGCTTCTGGGGTTACAGGTTCAAATCCAACCTCCGCTCCATGTTGGCAAGGTTTGCATGTTCTCTCCGTGCTCCAGGGCTTTC
Source organism: Ameiurus melas (assembly GCA_012411365.1). Classification (NCBI taxonomy): domain Eukaryota; kingdom Metazoa; phylum Chordata; class Actinopteri; order Siluriformes; family Ictaluridae; genus Ameiurus; species Ameiurus melas. Next base: position 22,673,687 of record CM022766.1, on the reverse strand, counting down.
CCCTGGGCACTCCGGTTTCCTCCCCAGTCCAAAAACATGTGTAGAAGGTATTGGCATTTCCAAATTGTCCATAGTGTGTGAGATTGTGCCTTGTGCACCCCATCCAGGGTGTTTCCTACATCCATCCAAACCATCCATCCATCCATCTTCTACCGCTTACTCCTTCTTCAGGGTCACGGGGAACCTGGAGCCTATCCCAGGGAGCATCGGGCACAAGGCGGGGTACACCCTGGACAGGGTGCCAGTCCATCACAGGGCGCAATCACATACACACTCACACACCCATTCATACACTACGGACACTTTAGACACGCCAATCAACCTACCATACATGTCTTTGGACGGGGGGAGGAAACCGGAGTACCCGGAGGAAACCCCCGCAGCACGGGGAGAACATGCAAACTCCTTAAATACACTTAAATACAGTGGCAAGAAAAATAAAGTTTTCAAAGACTTTAGAAATCCACCAGTGTACAGCAAACATTCTACAAATGGAGACACGTTGGGACTGTTGCTACTCTACCTAGAATTGGGCGCCCAGTCAAAATGACACCAAGAGCACATCAAAGACTCATCAATGAGGTAAAGAAACAACCCTGAATGACAGCCAAAGATTTGAAGCCATCATTGGAACTGTCTAACATCTCTGATCATGAGTCTACAATACGCAAAACATTGAACAAGCAGGGTATCTACGACAGGACACCACGAAGGAAGCCACTGCTTACTAAAAAGAACAATGCAACCAGGAAGCGCCTGGTTGAGGTTATTGCTTCCGGGGTGTGTGTGTGTGTGTGTGTGTGCGGCGGGGGGGTCAACCAGTTATTAATTCTAAGGATCCACTTACTTTTTCCACTGCCATTTTGAATGTAAAGACATGAGGGATCAGAATTTATTTTGTGTTATTATTTATTTAATACCGATTTAGATGAAGATCGGATCACATTTTATGAAAAATTTATTCAGAAATCCCTGAAATTCCAAAGGGTTCACATACTTTTTTCTTGCCAATGTATAACAAAAATTTTACTCAAACTTTGTCAATTAAAATAATTTTTTCTTATATTTAAGTGTATTTGGCTTAAAGAAATTGATTAATCAACTTAGAAATTTTGAGGTAATTTGAGTTTCCTCAAATTTTTGGAGTTAAATGAACTTATCCGGTTTTCCAGTGTGCCTTGGGATAGGCTCCAGGCTCCCTGGGACCGTGTGTAGAATAAGCGGTATGGAAAACGACTGGATGGATGGTGGAAGTTGATAAAATATATGTTTTTTCAATCCTATTAACTTTAAGAAAGAACAAAGAGAGTCTCATGAGGAAACATTTCAGAAACGAGCATATCCGGGACGTTTCATTCCGTATATGAGGTACTGTATATGGCGTAATTCTTGAACCAAATTTCTCACACGAATTACTTCGCATATAAACCTTGATATTAACGATAGCACAAGAAAAACTCATCAAAGTATTGGCGCCGTACCGTGATACAAGTCTTGGTATTGGATGGGAAAGCACAGGATAGATGTCTGTGTGGAATGATCTGTCTGTAAGCATGCTGTTTCTGCATCGTAGGACATGACAGGACTACTTTACCTCTACCTGACGGACAACGGCATCGATCACATCCCTGTTCCTCTGCCCGAGAGTCTCCGCTCTCTGCACCTACAGGTACCTGAACTCCCACCTCACTACTGCCCCCATGTGGACACTCCACGCGTGTGTTCGTTGAAAACATTTTTAAGCCAGGGGTGATTGTCGTCCTTCCCATTATCTTTAAAATCAGACTAAGTGGACTATTTTTTTAATTATTTTTTGTTGCCATATCGTATTGTCTACATCTACCTAAATGGTAAATGTAGATTTACGCTCGTATTTAAATCTAAATTTCGATTTTTGTTACATCAAAGTCTTCTTTAAAAGTCGCACACTTCATTTCATTGGCAGACGCTACACAATCCACACTAAAGAAAATGATTAATATTATATTAATATCATTTCAATCGTTTATTTAAGGGTTAAAAATGGCCCAAACGCATTCTCAAAGTGTGGTCCTTCATTAAAAAATATATATATAATAAATTCAGGTAAACAGTTTTAATTATAATTAAATGTATTACATCATTCTTCTAGCTTGTTAGCAGGTTTGAGTCGTCAGCTGAATCGAACAGATTTAGTCCCGATGTGGAAAGTTCAGGAACGAAGCTCTATGGCCCAGACACGTAAAATAGCCAGGGCATTATTGTACACGTTCACGTACCGAGCTCGATGTTTGAAAAGTCGAAGTATATATCGATGTGGAACTTATTTTACAGTTAAAAAAACAAAAAAAGTTTGAGCTGTTTGAAGTGTCTTTTAAATCAAGACGGTCCAGGAGGAGTAACGTTTATTTCATAAAATATAATATCGGCATAAGATGACGAAATGCAAGTTTAACGAGGCGCTACAGCGAAACGTGGCCTCCCGGGACACGGCCGGAATCGAGGGGTTCTTGTGACGGTGTCGAAATGGATGTGAAACGTAACGCATTCACACGGTTTGATTGTTTAAGTAACGGGGGTCGTGCTGTTATTGGAAAATAATCAGGAAACGGGTGAAGTGACGTGAAGTGGGTGTTATCCTAATAACAGCATGGCCGGAATGGTTTTATTCCTCTTGTACCACAGCAATTACATTTAGATTATAGGACACATTGTAATTTTTTTTTAATCCATTTATAGTTACAGTTAACGTCGTGTAGCAGCTGTAAACGGCCGGTGTCCGGTCCCTCACCGGCCGCCAGACTCCAGCGTACTCCTCCGACACTGGAGACTCCTTCCAACAATGTTAAATGAACTCGTCTTATTTAGAGGAAAAATTCACCATACGGATGAGCGCACGTGTGGATTAATATAAAGCTGAGATGTGTAGCTGCTGTTAGAGAAGATTCCTCGACGCCATCTGAAACGCCGCTGCGGTGTAAAGCGTTTTATGAGACATAAGCCGTAGATGTGAAAGTACGTTGTGGCAAAAGATGGATATTAATAAAAAATCCAAAAGCCGGATATTAATATTTGATCTGTTCCTCAGAACAACAACATCCAGATGATACACGAAGACACGTTCTGCAAACGGAACGACTTGAGCTACATCCGGAGAGCGCTGGAGGACATTCGCCTGGACGGCAACCCCGTCAACCTCAGCAGAACTCCACAGGCTTATGTGTGTTTGCCACGTATTCCTGTTGGCGCCCTTATTTAAACACACACACACACACACACACACACACACATCTCAGAGTTTCCAACTTTTTTTTTTTTTTTAAACTTTGGGCTGGAGTAAACACGAGTATGAATGCCTGTCTTGTACAAGAGGTTTTCTGCACGCACACACACACACACACACACACACACACACACACACACACACACGCACGCACACACATGTGCAATAAACACTCATCATTTAACATGTTTAAATGTTAAATATGACAAATTAAGATGATGTGTGGGTGAATATTTCAGAACAGTCAGATTCATGAAATCTGGAAGAAAAAAAAAATCTAAAATTTTGGAAGGGAGAAAAATAATATAATAATAAAATTAAACAGTGCATATGCAAACTCCTTATTTAAAAATAAAATCAAACCTTTAATGTAGTTGACTTGTTTTCCATTTTGGACTGGTAATGAAAAGCAGACAAATGAAACGGGTTTTGAAAAAAAAAAAAGGGGGGAGCAATAATAATAATAATAATAATAATAATAATAAATATTGTTATTATTCATACACTTGGGTTTTTTTGTTTTTTACTGTTTAGCGTAAAAACAGTCACAGGTGGTTCTCACTGAATTTTGAAAAGGTAAAATTTATTATCTAATGCAATAAAAGAAGCATAAACATAAACATTTCCTGTTGTAAAGTCTGTATTGTAATATAAAAACGTAAATCATCATTTCCCCCCTCCGCATGAACTGCAAATATTTGGTATATAATTAATCCAAAAACGATTTGTTTTGTTTTGTCCACGTGGGGGCGGGGCATAGAGCCTTCACGTGACCCCTTCAGAGCTGTTGTACTGTGTGAGGGCGAGAGATGCTAAACCTGATTCATATGTGCTTTGTATGGAAATACCACAAGTGAATAAAAGTTGTTTGGATGACCTCTCCAAAACGGAGGTGGCTTAACGTTTTTCATTGACAGCCTAGCTGAGGAGAACTCTAGCTCAGACCCTGAACGCGCGCGACTCGGCCGTTCACATCAGTAGGAAACCACAAAAACAAACAAATAAACAAACAAAAGACTTCAAGCATGGTGAATCATACAGCATCTTCCCGAACAAAATAAAAATGACACTCGGAATAAACAAGAAGCCGATTCCTCCATGAGAGGAATTCTTCCGTTCAGAAGTTCTCGATCAGCTTCTCAAATAAATCGAGGAATTTCTGTCTCCTCTGTATGGACGCTAGCTCTATTTCCTCCTCCGCCGCCGCCGCCGCTTTCTCGGGTCCCTCCTGATTGTCGATTAGGTCTCCTCCGATGCCTGCGCGCTGTCTCTCCAGTGCCGCTCTGTCTCTCTCCATCTTTGCTCTCTCTCTGTCCATCTCAGCCCTCTTCTTCTCCAGCTGAGCGCGCTCGTGCTCCACAGAGGCTCTGTCCCGCTCCACGGCGGCTTTCTCCCTCTCCAGAGACGCTTTGTCTCGGTCCAGCGCGGCGAGCTCCCTCTCCAGCCCGGCTCTCTCCCTGTCCAGGACCATCTTCTCTCGCTCCAGCACCATCCTCTCGCTTTCCAGAGCCGACCGGTCGCTATCGAGCAACGCCCTCTCGTGCTCCATGTCGTCCCGGTCGCTGCCCAGGTCTCGCCCCGTGTCGCCCGAGAGCCCGGTGTCTTCTCCGTCGACCAGGAGCTCGATGTCGCTGCGGAACGAATCGCGGCCCCGTCTCCTGGGTTTGTCGGGGCGGTAGTCGCTGTCCTCGCCCAGCGACATGGTGGACACCATGGACTCGCTGTCGTTCAGCCTGCCCTCCATGGCGTCCTCCATCAGGGAGAACCACTGCCAGTTGGTCGGGTTCACCGTGATGCCTGGTGGAGGGTTCTTCATTTCCTGCGAGAGGGACGACAGCAGCGCATGTAATAACGTAATCGGTAGAATCACAACATAGACATCTTAGACCTAAATTAACCAACACCTTCACCAAAGAAACCACGTCCATTTATCCGGTTATAAACACTACAGATACCTTTATTCCTTAGGTCTACGCCTACGGGTACGTTAACGAAGATGGAATATAACTACGGCTGTGACTAACCCTTATTTTGGATACATGTCGATGATACAAAAGCAGAAACTAAGTGTTAACTGGTAAGAGGCCGAATGTTCTCCAGTAACGCACCCGTCCGCGTTACTCCATTCCTCTTACGTTTATATACAACGACATGTTATAACGCCATGACAGTTACTGCTCTTATAAGAACAGTTACTTTAGATTAGAAATATCGCACTGAACAACATATTCGATCAAAACGAATGTTGCAGTCAGAGTTATCGCGCTTCCTGTCCGACTGATTTGACGCCGTGGACTCGCGCTCGTTCGGTGGAGCATAACAGAGACTCGCTCGCCGTCAGGACGAGTCTTCATGTGAAATGGAAACCCTGGCGTGAATTTATAACATTTACAGATAAGGATATAAAGGTTGAAAATGTCATTTCTGCGCGGAAGAAAACACATCGGGAACACATTAAAAACAGCACGCTTGCTTGCTCGCTCTCTCTCGCTCTCTCTATCTATCTATCGCTCACTCAGCCGCTACGACGCGTCTCGGCCCGAATCCGCAGGAAAATCACGGAAAATCAGTAGTTTCATTTCATGATTTCAAGTTCGCTTGCTTTACTGATTGATGCTAGACTAATTAGAGTAGACACGGGAACTAAATACGTTGGACAGGCCACGCCCACAAGAGACAACAGCAGCAGTGTCTATACAGCCACCGAAGACAAACTACAAACGACGCAAGAGCCAGAACTATGTTACTATAGATGTTGACGATACAGCCGATGACGTGTTTATGCGCTGTAACGTGGGTTAGAGTTTTAAGTCTATACCGTGGACGTAGGGTTAGGAACTGGTGTTGATCGGAAGCGTTACGGCAGTTTTGTGCCTAAACATATCCAACCTGATCCGATATTCGAACCCTGATAATGCCCGGTACCGGATTCGATTTCCTGAAAGCAACACAGTTCGAGCTCATCCAAAACTGTATAATACTATAAAAACAAATCCAGTATATGATATGAAGCAACAGAGCGCCATTACTTTTTGGGTTAGGATAAAACTGGATCAGCGCGGTATTGGAAAACTGTACCTTGTATTTCTTTTTGAGATTTTCCCATTTCTTTCTCGCCTGACTGGTCGACATCTTCCTGTGGATCCCCATCTCCTTTAAGATAGCCCTGCAACACGAACACACACACACACACAGCTTATAATACAGCCATACCTCTGTTATTACACACTCGAGTTAGATATGTGTGTGTGAGAGAGAGAGTATGATGATGGGTTATAACGACACTATTATTATTATTATTATTATTACCTCCAAGCGATGACCGACGTGTTCCTCTTTCCAGTGAAGAGAGCATCGTTGGCGGCGCGTAACCTCACAAACTTCACCAGCTCGGCTTCGGACACTTGCGGGGAAACAAAATAAAGGTCTTTTAATAATCAGAAACAACGGACATTCGCTTAAAAAAAAAAATAAAAAAAAAAAGCGCTTACTTGATAAACATTCTCACATGCAAGACCGTTCTATATTAAAGTCGTCATGGCAACCGGGTTTCCTCCACTTCCCACTTTTTGTTTGCTTTTATAAACTTCCGTCAATCTGTAACTTTATATATGTGAATAAAATACAAAAACGCAGAAGTCCAAGGTCAGATGATCATGCCGCTCCTCACGCCCCGCCCCCAGGCTGGTCGCCGTTAGCCCTCGTTATTGAAAGAAGACGTGGAAAGTTTTTTTTTTTTTCATGAATAATTTGAAACAAAAAAAATTCAAATGTACATTTTAGATTCTGTAACCAATTATAAACGCTTCAAATGTGCAGTACGCTTTTATAAACATCCTGGTTTTTTTCTTTCTAACACAGGCATAGTTCACGGGGAGCTTATTTAAACATCCTGCTCTCCTTGCTCTTTTTTTTGCCTGATATTTATAATCTACAACAATGAATCAATGATTCGGGTTATTTCCCCATCACGTTTAGAAGTAAAAAAAATCCATTCTGAGGTCGAATTCATCTATCTCTTTTTACCCACAATTCAAACAGTAAAAACAGGATTATCTAGATTTGTTTACTGATTAAGGATTAAGAGCTCTGACCTCTAATACAAGACTATTTTGGTGGGACTAATGAACTTTTTGGGAATGCGCGCGTGTGCGTGTGTGTTTCGAAAAAGCTGGCATGTATATATTATTAGTTTATATGTTCGTTTTAGGGAGAGAATGTTAAAGCAAACTTACATTATTAACACCCAGTACTGAGTTTGTACAGTACAGATCTGGCAACCCGGAACTACACTTCTGTGTTATTAATCACTGTTATAACAGTCACACAGTTGTTCTGTTGCAAACAAACAAATAAATAAACAAACAAACAAGGTAAATATCTTTAAAAAATACCTCATCCTGAAATCACCGGTTATTTTTCACACGAGTTTAGTGTACTTTCGAGGTCATCACCAACCATTAGAGTGTTTCGAGTAGAGCACATTTATAGAGTACATTTAAATAATAATAATAATAAATTTATTCTAATCAGGTGTCTGTAAATTTAGAGTTAACGAGATCATTTTGTCTCTCTTCAGCTATAAAAATATAACAAAATGATATTCTGGTTGGTTTTAATCAATCATACACATTGATACAATATTATTTCTCTCTCTCTCTCTCTCTCTCTCTATATTATATATATATATATATATATAATTTATTTTAATTTGTATGTTCTTAAATACATATGCTTTTTTTATTCTTTTATTGTTACATTTGATTTTATTTTACATTAATAAATAAAGCACGTTGAAATTCGGGACTCGATACGAAAGGTGCGGTGTAAAATAAGATTATTATTTATGAGGAATGTTTATGTCTACAATATTTGGGGAGGAAAATCTGCTTTTAAACTTTATTTGGAATTCTTTCACTAATCTTTTTATTATAATTCTATTCAATCGAATTGTTTTATTTTATTTATTTTTAATAATAAAAAAAAAACCTTTTCCATAAAGCACTTTGAGATGAAAAGTGCTTGTATAAATAGAATTATTATTATTTTAAGGATTTAAGACAGATACACTAAATGGAAGATATGTGATTACTGTAATAAACAAACCAACACACACACACACCTCCCAGCTGTAAACATCTCGAACACCCAAATGTACCGTTTAATTACTTCTCGTGCATTATGTTTAATAGAACATGTTGTTGTTGTTATCGTTTGGAATGCCCTTCTACACTTATGAGCTGTTTTAGAGGAGTCATTCCAGTCAGGGTTTGAATCCCATCAGTAACACGCCCCGGGGATTAATGACTGGATCACTCCGCGGGCGTTAGAGTTTAAAGAACACGGGTGACTTCAAGAGGTTCCAGCCGGTTGTACTCTCTCCTTGCGGGGTATTTCTACCCGCATGGGTTGATTAGAACACTGAGATAAAGCATGGATTGCTGGGTGTGAGTGCACCAGACCGCGCCGCTCCGCACGCGCCATGCAGCTAGTGCGCGAGACTGCTCCGGAGTCTACTCGCTGGCTAGTCAACATGGCCGCCGTCGAGCGCGCGCGCGCAATAATAAAAGGGAAAAATACAAAAGGTTGAATATGTCGAAGAATGTGCCGATTTTATTTCTACTTACTCTTATACGTGAAATCTGGGCTTATCGTGGGGTCTTCCGGTGGCGACTGCACGACATAAAACGCGTGATCCATGCCCAAAAAGTTGTTTCCTGCCGGCGCGAAGTGGTCTAGTGTCCGACACGAAGGGGACTTCGAACAAAATGGCGGACACTCCCTCCCGCCTTTTCAAACGGGCGAGCTCACTCGGTTTCAAGCGCCCCCAGAGGAGAAGTACCGCTTCCGGTTACACAGAATTGTGGGTAATATATATATTTACAAAAAATAGTTACTGACATTTTGCTTTTTTTATCACCAGTTTTTTTTTATTTCCCCCAATTTTAAAAAACTGCATGATTTATTTTATTTAATATTATAGATAGATAGCAACTTTTTTGATCCTGATAGATAGATAGATAGATAGATAGATAGATAGATAGATAGATAGATAGATAGATAGATAGATAGATAGATATAAACTTTATTGATCTTAATAGATAGATAGATAGATAGATAGATAGATAGATAGATAGATAGATAGATAGATAGATAGATAGATAGATAGATAGATAGAAGCTTTATTGAGCAACTTTATTGATCTTGATAGATAGATCCAATTCTTTTATATTCAGTTTAAAATATGTGATGTTGGAGACAAAAAAACATACCCATCCATCTATATTCTCTACCACTTATCATACACTGTCACGGGGAACCTGGACCCTATCCCATGGAGCATCGGGCACAGGGCGGGGTGCCAATCCATTGCAGGGCAGAATCACATACACAGAATAACTGGAACCTGGAGAACTGGAATTTAGAACTTAGAAAATGAGAACTGGAGTAATTAGGTTGGAGTTTTCCAACCTAAATTAAATGCTTAATTGTTTTGTTATATATATATATATATATATATATATATATATATATATATATATATATATATATATATATATATATATATATATATATATATATATATATATATATTAGTGAACAATACACTCCACATTGTATATTTGTATGAGAATTTTATAGGTAAATAGTGTTTTGTTTTTAACTCAGAGACTACGACACGATCGGACCATAGGTGGCAGTATATGCACGTCAAACACAGCCAACAAAGCCACAGAAGAAGAAGCGGCGTCTGATTGGATGGTGGCCTGTCACTTCCGCCTGATGTCAACGTTCTATGCGTGATGCAGCAATTTAACGAAACAGAAACGTCGAGACAACGCGCAAGCGAACATCTCTCCCTTTCGTCGGCGGTTTGGTTTTTCTCCCATTCGTCCTTCCGCTAAAACTAAACGGACTTTTGTTTAAATTTAGTTATTTATTATAAATAACGTACTTGTTTTAGCACGCGTGTCGGTATGTGTATCGACGTCATGGTAACAGAAGGGAGAAAGCAGCGCGAGAGCCGATCGAGCGGGTGGTGGAGGAGGAGGAAGACGACGACGACGGGTGTAGTGAAAGCCGCCGCGCGGAAATCGTCGAGGAGGTCCGGACGTCGTTCGTTGCCGGTGAAGGAGAAGCAGAAACAGGCAGACGCGCTCCCGTCGGGAGCGATGGCGCCGAGAAACACCACGCAGTACCTCATGGAGCTCGTCTACAGCGACCTGAACATCACCGCGCCGTACTCGCCTCCTCGACACGGAAACGCGTGTTCCTGCAACTCTCAGTGTACTAACGAGGACACTATGGACTTTCAGCACCGGGACTTCGAGAGCGTGTTCTTTCAGAATGAGAGCTGAATCGACGTCATCTTGACGGCCGCCATCTTGGGTGGGGGTGGGTGGGGAAAACCCCGCCCAAGAAATCCCGAAACTTACCCCCGCTGAACCTGATTAAAACTAAAGTGAGAGTCGATCTTGTAACTCGGGCTCGTGTTAAACACTTGTGTTAAAATTTTGAGAACCATGTTGAAGGTTTTTGCTGACGCATTATATACAAACAAGGGTTCATCTCTTGGCTCTGCTTGTCTCACAGCGACACGCATGCGCAGTAGGAGGCTCGTGGCTCTGCGTCATGTGCCGCTGCCTCCAGAGTGAAAGCCCCGCCCCCAGAGCGTAAGCCCCGCCCGCGCCTGCTCAGACACATGGGTACACAGGTAAAGCTGCTCCACACAGGTGTGTGTGTATGCTCTGTATTCTGTGTTTGTGTTCTGCTGTGCATTTGTGTTCGCGAGACTTTTGCAGGTCTGCTGCTCCATCGCTGATGGCTTTCAGCGGAACTCTCTGAGCAGCGGCGGCTCTGGACACGAGGCCGAAAGGCTCCCGGTCTTCAGGCCTGGGGTAACTCTCTTATATTCCGATCAGACTCTCGCTGTACTCTGATGCACTGTGAGGTCACTGTGGACATGTTCGAAAGGTATGAGGAACCGGGCTTGAGCACGTTGTATGTCAATTTGTGTTTAAAGAAAAGATATTAAAGTTATTTTGCTAACACTTTTGGGATGTTTTCTGACTTTGGATAAGGGTCCTGGAGGAATGGTGTTATTCAGGGTATTTTCTATAAATTATTCATGTAGGGGGAAATATGTATATTTTTTAAATATTTTTTTTATAATGACCCATTGATACCATCTCACAAACCATACGCAATTGCAACAGTACATCTGGAATGAGAAAACAATATATTTTAAATAAAAAAAACCCCAGGTAAGTTATTAGTGTAAAATACGCGTGGTAGGGGGGAAACGGTGTGCAATGTGCTCACTATAGGTCCGTCCCCCCCCAAAAAAAAAGCTGTGAAGCAAAGATCAAAGCTTTGGGAACACGGAAATATCTTCAGTGATTCAAAGGACAATTCTTTTTAAGAGCACCTCTGGAACACCTACAAGAGTTCTGCCTGACTCAACACCTTGTTGGCAAGCGCCGCCCCACACACACCTAAACGTTGCGTAATCATTAATGGGTGTCTTTTAGTGACGGGAAGATCGGATCATTTTAATCAGGTCTTTGAATCGCAGTCTCGTGCTGCAAAATGAACCGATCTTTTGTCATTTTGTTTCTCTGAGCAGAATTGTGTTGAAATGTAAGCATTCGCTTCAGTAGCCAAATTCCCCCTCAGCACGCTTGCATGGGTGTTTATGGCATTTGGCAGACGGTTATCCAGAGTAACTTACAATTATTTCTCTCTTTAAAAAAAAAAATATATATATATATATATATATATATTACATACAACTGAGCATTTGAAGGTCACGGGCCCGGCAGTGGCATCTTGGATTTAAACTCACGACCTTCCTATCAGCGTCTTGACCGCTAAGCTACCACTTCCACACTTCTACGTGAAGACAAATAATGAGATACTATTAATTCAACCTTCATCTGGGTCTTCTGGTCTGGGTCTTTGTTTCCAGTGTGCGAGAAAATAAGAGACCTGGTCACTTCTAACATTCTTTGAGTGATTATTGTGCATGTAAATACAGCAGACATCCGGTGTTGCGGAGTAATTAACTACAAGTAGCTACATTACTAACTTTCAGTAGTGTGACAGTAGCTTTGTTACTTTAAAAGTTAGTCTAGCTTTCCATAAACGAGTTACTTTTTCAAACGAGTAGGGGTTGTAGGAACTAATCGGTAAACTTTTTGTCCAGTTGTAACAGTGCTTCTTGTTGCATGTTTGCGGTGCCCGCTTCCTTCACAGGATTTAACCTCGTCGTCGCTCACATGGACAGGACGTGGCCGGCTGATGGACACCGTTTACAGTTTTAGTATGGGGCGGGTAAATGATAATACTGTAATAAATGAAGGTTAGAGTTTATTTTGACACAGAATGTAGCTCGTGTTTTGTTAATAGGCAAGACAACACTGTTTACTTTCAGATAAAATAATTCATGAAGTTTCTGTATGTTCTGAATTCAACAGTCTGATTGTATTGTAAACATCTCTGTTATAAGGGAGCAGCAAGAGGGAAAGGTTTGTGACCCAAACAAGTATTATCATTGCATGTATTATCGGAAGTATTGCTTATTCCTCATTATCCATGATTGAGTGGAAGGTAGCGACTGATTCCGATAACGAGGACACCAATGACCTGTGGCCTTTTTTGTTGGAGTTCATGTGCCTTAAGGCAGTGGTTCCCCAATAGGGGTGTACTCTGTATAAAAATCCTTCAAACATTTCTAAAATGCTAGAATGTGAATAAAATATTGTAGGTGAATTAATAAGACCGACTCGCATGCAACAATAAGTGTGTATATGTAATTATGAAACATAACAAAATATAGCCTAGCTATAAATATGAGAATATGTAGGCTATAAATCTAAATTGAACCTCCATTTTTATTTTTTTCAAGATTGTTATTTCTCACGATTGTTATTTCCCATCGTATGTATAGAGACAGAAGAAAGTTAATACCGAATGTTCGCTCTGTATGGCCACCCGTCCATGTAAACATCTCTGTGTATAAAGAGAAGTATGAGGTTCATTCACCGTGTTTTTGTGAAGATAGTGCTGAATGAAATCCTGGTACAGTCCCCAAAAACACTTTCAGCTTTGGCTTTATTTTTTCAACAGAACGTACAAAGCAAATCCAAATCATTATTTAAAAAAAAAAAAAAACCTTTCCATGAATTTTGAGCCATCTGGCTGTCGCTATGGTCCCGCATGGATGGATCACAGAGATACCCGTAGCCTACAATCATTCATACCTTTCGTCAAGATTCACCTCGAAGTCATTCAATGCCAACACCACGTGGTAAGTTACAAAAAAGTGTGTGCAAACACTAGAACACTGCCTTAAGGAATCTTGTTATATGTAATCTGGCAAACCAAAGATGAAAATACTTCTAATACGACGTCCAAGCACAAGTTGAAAGACGCGTATAGAAAATCAGCGTGATCTGTTATATTGTTTAATTTCTTTATGCAGAACTCTACAGTTATTCATAAGCTGATTCACAATCATGACGTACCAGAAATGTCACCCAATTAAGTTGCTGCTGTGTGGCCAACTACCCTTTTATATATATATATATATATATATATATATATATATATATATATACACACACACACACACACACACACACACACATACAGCATGGTGTGAAAAAGTGTTTCCCCCTTCCTCATTTCCTGTTCCTTTGCATGTTTGTCACACTTAAGTGTTTCGAACATCAAACCAATTTAAACAATAGTCAAGGACAACACAAGTAAACACAAAATGCAATTTGTAAATGAAGGTGTTTATTATTAAAGGTGAAAAAAATCCAAACCATCATGGCCCTGTGTGAAAAAGTGATTGCCCCTAAACCTAATAACTGGTTGGGCCACCCTTAGCAGCACAACTGCAACCAAGCGTTTGCGATAACGTGCAATGAGGCTTTGCAGCGTCCTGGAGGAATTTTGGCCCACTCATCTTTGCAGAATTGTCCTAATTCAGTTACATTAGAGGGTTTTCGAGCATGAACGGCCTTTTTAAGGTCATACCACAACATCTCAATAGGATTCAGGTCAGGACTTTGGCTAGGCCACTCCAAAGTCTTCATTTTGTTTTTCTTCAGCCATTCGGTGGTGGACTTGCTGGTGTGTTTAGGATCATTGTCCTGCTGCAGAACCCAATTTCGTTTCAGCTTGAGTACACGAACAGATGGTCGGACATTCTCCTTCAGGATCTCTTGGTAGACAGCAGAATTCATAGTTCCTTTTATCACGGCAAGTCTTCCAGGTCCTGAAGCAGCAAAACAGCCCCAGACCATCACGCTACCACCACCATATTTTACTGTTGGTATAATGTTCTTTTTATGAAATGCAGTGTTCCTTCTACGCCAGATATACTTGGACACACACCTTCCAAAGAGTTCCACTTTTGTCTCATCGGTCCACAGAATGTTGTCCCAAAAGTCTTGGGGATCATCAAGATGTGTTGTGGAGAAATTGAGACGAGCTTTGATGTTCTTTTTGCTCAGCAGTGGTTTTCTCCTTGGAACTCTGCCATGCAGGCCATTTTTGCCCAGTCTTTTCCTTGATGGTGGAGGCATGAACGCTGACCTTAACTGAGGCAAGTGAGGCCTGCAGTTCTTTGGACGTTGTTGTGGGGTCTTTTGTGACCTCTTGGATGAGTCGTCGCTGCGCTCTTGGGGTAATTTTGGCGGCGGGCCACTCCTGGGAAGGTTCACCACTGTTCCATGTCTTCGCCATTTGTGGATAATGGCTCTCACTGTGGTTCGCTGGATTCCCAAAGCTTTGGAAATGGCTTTATAACCCTTTCCAGACTGATAGATCTCAATTACTTTCTTTCTCAATTGTTCCTGAATTTCTTTGGGTCTCGGCATGATGTGTAGCTTTTAAGGATCTTCTGGTGGACCTTACTGTGTCAAGCAGCTCCTATTTAAGTGATGCCTTGATTGTGAACAGGTGTGGCAATAATCAGGCCTGGGTGTGGCAGAGAAATTGAACTCAGGTGTGGACAACCACAGTTATAGTATGTTTTAACAAGGGGGCAATCACTTTTTTCACACAGGGCCATGATGGTTTGGATTTTTTTCCCCTTTAATAATAAACACCTTCATTTACAAATTGCATTTTGTGTTTACTTGTGTTGTCCTTGACTATTGTTTAAATTGGTTTGATGTTCCGAAACACTTAAGTGTGACAAACATGCAAAGGAACAGGAAATGAGGAAGGGGGCAAACACTTTTTCACACCACTGTACATACATACATACATACATACATACAGAGAGAGAGAGTGTAGCTTGACTTCTTCAGACTATAAGTAGCTTGAAAAGATAGTTTCAAAACGGTCAAACATTGGCCATCCCAGCATGGCTTTAATGTGTCTGGTGATTTTGTCAGACGACGTCATCCACAGGCCACAAGGACTCTCAGAATGGTCTGATGATGTTAATATGCTATGGCCTTCACGCTTGTCAAATCTAAACCCAGTCGAACACCTTTTTGGAGCAACATGTTGGCGTTCTTTACTGCTGTTATTAAAGCATCAACTGATGGAGTGTCATTTGGAGGAATGATGTTAATCACACCAATACGGTTCCAAAGATTGGTCGAATCTATAAAAAGGAGATTTGAAACTACGCTGGAAGCTCGTCATGGTTTATACACTTTACTAACACCACTGCCCCCCCCCCACCTCGCCCCAAAGTTTGCCATACCAATTTTGCTTTTCATCTATATTGTTCTCTATCTCCGAGCTTCTGAACAGTTTAGGGGACGTGGGGTATTAGGGATAGTGTCCAGTCTATAAACAGCCATTAACCATCCCAGGAGACACATTCATTAGGCATCGCTGATCTGAGTCTGCGCTGATCTTTTCCGTACATGACTAATTTCCCTTCAGGGACACTGTGTTCCTGTCCTCACCCTGAGGACCATTATTTAAGCTCTGCATGTGTTCCGTAACAGGTGCACACTCCTAAAATGCTTTGGCCACCGTGAGGCGCTGTTGTGCTGCGGTCTTTGGACAGCCGGATGTTCTTTCGATTCGTGGTGTCTGAGGGCTCACGAGAGCAAGGTGTTGATTAATCCAGTGCCACTTTTAGATTATAGCATGCGGCATCTGTCTAAGAGGGGCATGTGGGTTTTAAAGTGAAACGAGGGGAGGGAGCGTCGACAACCCAGGACAAACCGCTCCGATTACACCGACAGCGAGGACATGCACTTCCTCTGTTTTGCTAACTTGGTCTCCGTGACTTTGATCAGCCTGAATTGGCCTGTCACTTCCTCCCATCTATGTAGTGAAGCAGAGATAACATGTTTTTTCTTTCTACCCTCTCCACTACCCACATTAAAGCTTCCTCAGTGCCAGTTATTCGTGCCAGGCAGTGTGCTTGGTACGCATGGTCCATCTGCCAAGAGTAATAGACAGCTATGGCTCATACGCAGTCCGGCATCGAGGATGCTGTCAGCGAGACGAAGGCCGAAAACGAGGTGCTTGATGCTGATTGATGCGTGAGCCTCTGGGCCAGGCATCACTGCCACTCTATTGATTAGTCACCAGGCTGGATTCAGGAGCTGCGCCCTCGCACTATTCATCAATCCTGTTTTTCCCAGCAGGTCAGACAGGTAGTGAGCCACATTAAAGCGGTTAGCAGAATGGCCTTCAGGGGACTTCATTTTCCCTCAGATGTCACGTCCTGAAAGTCAGAGCATGAGATTTGTGCATTGTTTTGAATAATTGTACATCAAAGCACAGTGCTGCTAAGTTCTCAAATATGTGCTATTGTTGGCATGGTAACAACTTACACAGTGACTTAATTAGCATATACCTCCCGTATTTCTCAGACTAATAAACTGATTTAAAAACAACAAAATAAATAAAAGTGTAGTCATCGATACGGTGAGACTTTCTGTCTAGAGATGTTTACGTAACATTTATGGAAGGAGTCTCCAGTGTCAGCACATTAACAGTCAGAGATAGTTTTCCAACATCGGAAAGTCTTCACAATGTTGGAACTTTCTCTCTTCAGTATCATGACAACGGTCATTTTTTTTTTCGTCTTTAGGAGAGAGGAAAAAGAGAATGACGCCGGTGCTGGAGCAGCTGTTTATAGCTAGCATAAAAGAAACTTGTTTCATGGACGTTCCACAACGGTAACTATGAATATAGATCGTTGATTAATCTCCTATAAAAGCAACGTCCATCGCATTTTATTCTTTAATTAATACTTAATAATTAAATTAACACTTTCTACTTTCTTGCGTTTCTCAGTACGTTATTCTTTACTTCTTGAGTCGTGTGACATTGAAATTGAGATTTGGAAAGAATGCTGTACGATCTTTCGCACAAGATTTCGCCGAGTGGGTTTATTTATTTATTTTTTTTGACTCTTGCATCCAAAAATAATAGATTTTTGCTGTTCTTCAATAGTAGCAATTTTTTTCGTTCTTTGTGGGCGGAAAACTGCTGGAATTGGCGAAATTGCACTTGCACGGTCTTCCGCGGTAATGTTTGTTGGCAAATGAGACGTCTTAGCTACGCTCGTGTTGGACGCACATGAAGCCAAGGCTGCTTTGGCTGAACGCGCGTCGTGAAGACGTCACGTGACGCGTCTCGACCCAAATCTGCGGAAAATCTCCTCGGGATATTCCGTATTTTGCATGCGTTTCTGTGATCATCATTCTGTGAAATCCTGGAAGGACTGCTTGTAGGAAAAGCTGTACGTCGGTGATGTTCGTGCAGTTGTGTGTGCCTACCTACATCAGATACTATTAATATAGTGTCAAATATTGATGCAGATTAAGAGCGGCATTGTTTTGTACCGTGTGGACACTCTGACGTCATTGACGAAACGGTTTCGCGTTTGTCCTCGTGACCAAATGTAATGGCGGAAGGTCTTTCGCTTTGATCTATAACATCTTCCATGTGTTTCAACGTGACACGACTGAGCCCTGAAGAGAAAAACAGAGTTTAAGAGCTGATTGAAGATCATTATAACCGGCGCCACTCGTTTTAAACCCGATGTGTGTCAATCTGTTATTAAAAACCCATTCATCTCGTGCTCCAGTGAGTAAATTTTACTGCGACCAATCAGTGTTCGCCTGAAGGTCGGTTGACTCAAAGCACCGATGATAAACACGACACGATGTTGGCACGTCACTGCAGCTCTGCATGCTACATTTACCCATAAACGCCCCTCTTTGATTTGCCTTGCAAATATACTTCAATGCAGAAGTATGAAGCGGTGTGTCCGGCCGTGTAAGTAAAGGGGGAGAGACGCGTCTGAGATTAAAGATCCCGTTATTGCCTTGACCTTCTCCAAGACAGGAAGTGACGGGTACCTGTGGCATTTGGAGGAAGCGGGGGTCGGGTTGGGTTGGGTGTGGGGGCGGTGAACCAGACACCGGAGCTGCCGGGGTTGTGGAAAGGTCGCTCTGTACTCTGTGAAGTCTGTATGTTTGATGAGCTGTGATAAAAGCGAGGCCTTGCTGTTCTCATGTCGCATTAATCCGTTTACTTGATGTCATGTTGAATCAACGCTGCAAACCATGCTGGTTTCTTTTATTTGATATATAAAATAGTGTGTATAGAAGAGAAACCGAACATTTTAACAATTAAGAATAAACAGCTCTCGTGCTTATGACCTGGGGTTCAGTAGCGCACGTGACGGTTCTCAGGTTGAGATGGGGTTTGGGGGTTTTTTTTGTTGTTTTTTTTTTCCTCGGACGTTGAACAGACTCCGTTCCAAACTCTGTATATTGCCGTGACCTAATTGAGGTCGGCCAGCTCAGGGATTTTAATGACACTCAGCACAGGAACTGGGCCACGGATGAAGAGAGCTGTGTGCGCGAGCGTGTACACACCCCTGGGAACATTTTTCCCCCGACTTCAGCCTCGCCTCATTAGTCTAGTCAGTCTGTGGCTGAGGCACTGCCTGTGTCGCGTTTATTTCTGTCCCCCTTCCTCCAAGGTGCCCCATGGAACCTTTTATGTCTTGCCTACCACCTGGGATGTAGGAGTGATTTGACTGGCTGGTGGGTCAGCACCATGAGGAAACATTGGGTCAGTGTGTGTGTGTGTGTGTGTGTGTGTTTGTTTAAAGGAAGCTGGAGGTCTGGCATTAAAGCGCATTCTGTTGAATTCTCCATTCTGATTAGTCAGAAAGTGTTGATAATTGTTCTATCCCAGCAGCTCTGACAGTAGCGCAGCTGCAAATGACAGGATTACAGGTTTAACACACTTGTTCTAATACGTTATCATTTCTATAGTAACAAACAGTCCAAATAAACAGATTTTAAGAATTGGGTGTCGATATGGTGAGGTTTTCTGTGAGGACATGTTTATTCAGCAATCATGGAAGGAGTCTCCAGTTCGGTACATGGTGCTTTAATAAAATAATGAGTGACGTAGGTGTATGACGAAGCAGAGTTAGCGTTGCTACCCCAAAACCGCCCCACCCCGGGCATTTTCTGAAGTTTTATTTTCTGTAATTTATTAATGAAGGGCATGTCGTGGCTTGACGGTTAAGGCTCTGGGTTACAGGTCGGATGGTCGGGGGTTCAAGCCCCAGCATTGCCAAGCTGACACTTTTGGGTCCTCAAGCATGGCACTAACCCTAACTGCTCCAGGGGGCGCTGTATCATGGCTGACCCTGACATGCGACGATGAAGAATTTCACTGTACATATGTATATGCAATAAATAAAGACTCATTATCATGTATTGTCATCCTTACTAGAACCGTCTAATTAGCTGCTTTTGACCATTCGGAAGCCAGAATTCAGCAGCACTGTGGAGTACTACGTTACTATGGAGATGAAATCGGAAATTTCCATTATATGTTGTAAATCTCCTTATATTTACATATTAAGGAGACTTAAAAAAAATAAATATTTATTAAAATTGTTTTTTTCCATTTTTTATTGATACTTTGTCCTCCATGTTAATTTTCTTACCCGGCCCCCTTCAACGTGCAATCTGATTGGTCAAAAGGTAAAAAGGGACTCCATGTCACTCTGGACTCTTTTTTTTGAAAGTTCTGCTTTTTTTTCCGGACACGTTCCACCCGCTGTGCGTATAAAACGTGCTGGTCGATGGAAGGAAAAACGACAGCGAGTGTGAAGGCATCCGTAATCACCATCATAACTCACGGGAAGCTCTTTGTTTTTCATTATTATTATTTATTTATTTATTTGTTTATTTATTTATTTTAGAATTCTTTCGGTGTGTAAAGATGAGCTTTATGGTTTTTAATCATAACCTGACTGAAGACCGTGTATACAGCTCTGTGACACCATGTCGGTGGACAGGTGACGCACTGATTGAGCTCCCGGAATATTTATATCATCACAAATGAAAACTGCAGGTGTCAGCACACAGGATACACACTTTCTGAGCTAAAGGGGTGGCACAAATTGTTCACCAGGTCCATTAATGTAGGAAATCGGATTAAAAAGAATGTGTCGTATCCCCATGTCATCTCGGAGGACTTGCCGGTAAACAGATGTTTCGTTATTAATATGTCTCGATTTTAAAATTGACAGCGAGTGGACACCGTTAGGAAAAACCGATCAGGAAGACAAAAAGCCTTTGCTTCGAGTTCTATACCAAACCGCTAACCCTCTCTACACAGTGACAAGTGTCATGAATACCAGCAGGTTTGTCTTCCTGTCTTCTCTCCTCTCCAGGGCTGTATTCATCTCTCCCACACGCTGACCCGGCTCCGGTTCCCTTCCTGGAAACCAGAAACACACCCCCACTCTTCCCAGAATAGAGCCATCACGCTCTGAACAGGAGTTTCCATACGAGCGAGAGAGAGACAGCGACTGTCGAGGAAGAGCTAAAAACAGCCAGTTGTTGAGATGCAGACCGAGCCATTGGTGTTGTAACGCTGATCATGCTCACTAGCGCTGAAGATTTGTTCACGCTCACCAAGATCGGCCTCCCCAGACCTTATAATTAACGATGAGTCGCTTCAGAGTCAGTGGCGCTCGCAGTGGAAGGGAGGAATCGGAGAGATGTGTTTGTCTTTCTGCCTGACGTCCATTAGCTGCCGTAATGTCAGCGCTATGATGTCTCGTGTTATGTCATATACGTGGTGCGGAAAGCAAAGGACTAGAAATAGCATAAAATGGCAATCTAGTGGAAGAGTTTCATGACTGTCTCCGGGGTGACCGGACATAAATATAGATTTTGAATCATACACACACATTCACACCTTGAGACAGCATTCAAAGCTTTCAAAAATTCTGAACCAGTACAGAATATATTGTCTTTAGACGTCTGTGGTGCAAGTCCGATTCCTATTTCAATAGACAAGTCAGGCTCGTTAACCTCCGTCTAATTATCTCATGATACCGTTCCTTGTTTTTGGGATTTCTCCAGTCAATTCAGCTACATTTTACTGCTACGTTTTCTACGATTGAGCCTTTGTGGTTCTCAAGCTCTGAATACGTCTAAGCCGGAGGTGTCAAACTCATGTTTTAGATAATGGGCCACATTGCGTTTCCAATGTCACGTTGGCTGGACCAAAAGAATGGGTTTAGTGACCGATAAGATATTTACAGCTCCGTTTAAATGTGTTCATTTAGCAGAATTTATCTAAAAGGAACAGAAGCCCTAAGGCCATGCATTCGAACTTTTTTTTCTGTTTTCTCGTGACCTCGACTTAATTTCCCTGTGTACTGGACGTGAATCCTCCTGAAGTCAATGGGGTTTTGAGTGAGTTTTTTTGGTTAAATGCCTGAAATAAGGTCTGTGGTTAACACAAGCTCGAGATATGTTCACGTTCTGTACTACGTCATAAAATACATCAGTAATACCACACTCACAAATTTTTTAAAAAGGTATAAGAGTCTGACGTGGTAGAGCGGCGGGGTAGAAATACGGTATAAGAGTGTGACGTGGTAGAGCGGTGGGGTGTGATACGGTATAAGATTGACGTGGTAGTGCGGTGGAGGTGAAATACGGTAAAACAGCGTGATGTGGATGCGCAGTGGGGTGTAATGCGGTATAAGAGCGTGATGAGGTAGCGCAGTGGGGTGTAATGCGGTATAAGAGTGTGATGTGGATGCGCAGTGGGGTGTAATGCGGTATAAGAGTGTGGTGTGGTAGAGCGGTGGGGTGTAATGCGGTATAAGAGCGTGATGTGGATGCGCAGTGGGGTGTAATGCGGTATAAGAGCGTGATGTGGATGCGCAGTGGGGTGTAATGCGGTATAAGAGCGTGATGTGGATGCGCAGTGGGGTGTAATGCGGTATAAGAGCGTGATGTGGATGCGCGGTGGGGTGTAATGCGGTATAAGAGCGTGATGTGGATGCGCGGTGGGGTGTAATGCGGTATAAGAGTGTGATGTGGATGCGCAGTGGGGTGTAATGCGGTATAAGAGTGTGATGTGGTAGTGCGGTGGGGTGTAATGCGGTATAAGAGCGTGATGTGGTAGAGCGGTGGGGTGTAATGCGGTATAAGAGCGTGATGTGGATGCGCGGTGGGGTGTAATGCGGTATAAGAGCGTGATGTGGATGCGCGGTGGGGTGTAATGCGGTATAAGAGCGTGATGTGGATGCGCGGTGGGGTGTAATGCGGTATAAGAGTGTGATGTGGATGCGCAGTGGGGTGTAATGCGGTATAAGAGTGTGATGTGGATGCGCGGTGGGGTGTAATGCGGTATAAGAGCGTGATGTGGTAGCGCGGTGGGGTGTAATGCGGTATAAGAGCGTGATGTGGATGCGCAGTGGGGTGTAATGCGGTATAAGAGGTGATGTGGTAGAGCGGTGGGGTGTAATGCGGTATAAGAGCGTGATGTGGATGGGTGGGGTGTGTACGGTATAAGAGCGTGATGTGGATGCGCAGTGGGTTGTCCGGTATAAGAGTGTGATGTGGATGCGCAGTGGGTGTGTATCGTTATAAGAGCGTGATGTGGATGCGCAGTGGGGTGTAATGCGGTATAAGAGCGTGATGTGGTAGAGCGTGGGGTGTAATGCGGTATAAGAGTGTGATGTGGTAGTGCGGTGGGGTGTAATGCGGTATAAGAGCGTGATGTGGTAGAGCAGTGGGGTGTAATGCGGTATAAGAGTGTGATGTGGTAGTGCGGTGGGGTTGTCGGTATAAGGCGTGATGTGGTAGAGCAGTGGGGTTATGTCGGTATAAGAGTGTGATGTGTATGCGGTGGGGTGTATGCGGTATAAGAGCTGTATGTGGATGCGCAGTGGGGTGTAATGCGGTATAAGAGTGTGATGTGGATGCGCAGTGGGGTGTAATGCGGTATAAGAGTGTGATGTGGATGCGCAGTGGGGTGTAATGCGGTATAAGAGCGTGATGTGGTAGAGCGGTGGGGTGTAATGCGGTATAAGAGCGTGACGTGGTAGTGTGGTGGGGTGTAATGCGGTATAAGAGCGTGATGTGGATGCGCACTGGGGTGTAATGCGGTATAAGAGCGTGACGTGGATGCGCAGATACTGTGTGTATCTGCGCTTGTCTTGGCTGACAGGAATGGAAACTTTCTGCTATTGTCAATCATGCACGTCAACACTGTGCTGTCTGAGATACTTTTCTGCTCACCATGAGTGTAAAAGGTTTCTAAAACATTCAAACCAGCGTATCTGGCACCAACAACCAGGCCCGGACTGGCCACCGTGAGCCACCAGAATTTTCCTGGTGTAAATACTGTAGCTTTGTGTTCGCTCACTTAGCTAAACAAGTATTAACCACAGTTTCACTGCTAGGAAACGTTAGCACTATTCCCATCATCACTCAAAACATGCTGAAGGACAGTGTTCTCTACTGTACAGTTATAATACCAAGTCATTTAGCAGACAAATATCCAGCATACGGTACATTTAGGGAGCCCTCCATGTTATTTTCAATGTTGAAATTACAAATGCAGCTAGGGAAAACAATAACAAAACACTTTTCCAAGCTGTGAGTGATAAAAGGCAACATCATGTTCAAGATTAGGATTTTTCTAAATAGATACTGTCATGATGTAGTTAACAGGTATTTAGGCAATTTAGAAAATGCTGTCTGCACGTATGTGAGGTTGGGGGGAAAACAAATAAAATCTTTTTTCTTATTTTTCACAATAAGGTGATGAGAGTTAACCTGGCACTAGCTTTTTTTTTTTGTAGCGGTCACACTTCAGGGTCAGCCTGGAAGAAGGTGGCCTTGTCTGATGAATCACGTTTTCTTTTATATCATGTGGAAGGCTGGGTGCGTGTGTGTCACCAGGCACCAGGATGCACAAAACAACAATGACTGAAGCAACATCACGGTGTCACTGTAGCATCCCTCATTGCTCAAATAATACACAGCGACAACCATATTT
Source organism: Ameiurus melas (assembly GCA_012411365.1). Lineage (NCBI taxonomy): Eukaryota > Metazoa > Chordata > Actinopteri > Siluriformes > Ictaluridae > Ameiurus > Ameiurus melas. The sequence continues at coordinate 22,649,092 of CM022766.1, read as the reverse complement.
GAGTTTTTATGCATTCCACGGTGACGACTATGAGAGAAAGAAGTGCATGCATGCTATTCGACGCTTACGGTCCTTAGAGGTAGTGCGTTTATTTGTAGCCGTCACTTCACCGACGCTGATTATACACTGCTGCTGTGGATCGAAAGCGTCTCAGAAAGGTCACAAAACGGTATGTCCATCATAGCACCAGTCCCCACACCCCCCACCCCGCCCCAATTGTGGCTTTTACAGTGGTGTGAAAAAGTGTTTGCCCCCTTCCTCATTTCCTGTTCCTTTGCATGTTTGTCACACTTAAGTGTTTCGGAACATCAAACCAATTTAAACAATAGTCAAGGACAACACAAGTAAACACAAAATGCAATTTGTAAATGAAGGTGTTTATTATTAAAGGTGAAAAAAAATCCAAACCATCATGGCCCTGTGTGAAAAAGTGATTGCCCCCTTGTTAAAACATACTATAACTGTGGTTGTCCACACCTGAGTTCAATTTCTTTAGCCACACCCAGGCCTGATTACTGCCACACCTGTTCACAATCAAGGCATCACTTAAATAGGAGCTGCTTGACACAGTAAGGTCCACCAGAAGATCCTTAAAAGCTACACATCATGCCGAGACCCAAAGAAATTCAGGAACAATTGAGAAAGAAAGTAATTGAGATCTATCAGTCTGGAAAGGGTTATAAAGCCATTTCCAAAGCTTTGGGAATCCAGCGAACCACAGTGAGAGCCATTATCCACAAATGGCGAAGACATGGAACAGTGGTGAACCTTCCCAGGAGTGGCCGCGCCCAAAATTACCCCAAGAGCGCAGCGACGACTCATCCAAGAGGTCACAAAAGACCCCACAACAACGTCCAAAGAACTGCAGGCCTCACTTGCCTCAGTTAAGGTCAGCGTTCATGCCTCCACCATCAGGAAAAGACTGGGCAAAAATGGCCTGCATGGCAGAGTTCCAAGGAGAAAACCACTGCTGAGCAAAAAGAACATCAAAGCTCGTCCTCAATTTGTCCACAACACATCTTGATGATCCCCAAGACTTTTGGGACAACATTCTGTGGACCGATGAGACAAAAGTGGAACTCTTTGGAAGGTGTGTGTCCAAGTATATCTGGCGTAGAAGGAACACTGCATTTCATAAAAAGAACATTATACCAACAGTAAAATATGGTGGTGGTAGTGTGATGGTCTGGGGCTGTTTTGCTGCTTCAGGACCTGGAAGACTTGCCGTGATAAAAGGAAACTATGAATTCTGCTGTCTACCAAGAGATCCTGAAGGAGAATATCCGATCTGTTCATGTACTCAAGCTGAAACGAACTTGGGTTCTGCAGCAGGACAATGATCCTAAACACACCAGCAAGTCCACCACCGAATGGCTGAAGAAAAACAAAATGAAGACTTTGGAGTGGCCTAGCCAAAGTCCTGACCTGAATCCTATTGAGATGTTGTGGTATGACCTTAAAAAGGCCGTTCATGCTCGAAAACCCTCTAATGTAACTGAATTAGGACAATTCTGCAAAGATGAGTGGGCCAAAATTCCTCCAGGACGCTGTAAAAGCCTCATTGCACGTTATCGCAAACGCTTGGTTGCAGTTGTTGCTGCTAAGGGTGGCCCAACCAGTTATTAGGTTTAGGGGGCAATCACTTTTTCACACAGGATTTTTTTTCACCTTTAATAATAAACACCTTCATTTACAAATTGCATTTTGTGTTTACTTGTGTTGTCCTTGACTATTGTTTAAATTGGTTTGATGTTCCGAAACACTTAAGTGTGACAAACATGCAAAGGAACAGGAAATGAGGAAGGGGGCAAACACTTTTTCACACCACTGTATGTAATATAATGTATTATATCTTTGTTGTTATAGTTCTTGTTATATATTTTGCACTTTATATAGTTCATATGTATTTACATTTATGGTATTTGGCTAGTTAGCATTAGCTATGAATTGTTGAAATAAAGTGTTACAACTGCAGTGTTTCAAACTATTTATTGAAAAATGCAAACATATCTCTGAGCTAATAAAATATACAGTTAAAATCTTGAAATCATTGGAACAATTAAACCCATAAATTGAGCTAAAACAATTCTATACACACTTCCAGACTACCCTATTTGACAGTATTAACATCTTCTTTCTGTAGTTTCTACAAAATATTATTAGGCCTATTATATTGGTGGGTATATTATCTATGTAGTGTTTCTGTGTTTTGTTTTCCCCCATGTCTGCTTGGGTTTCCTCTGGGTTCTCCAGTTTCCTCCAACCTCCCAAACAACATGCCAGTAGGTGGGTTAACCACAATTGATTTGTTTAGTATGTATGTATGTATGTATGTATGTGTGTGTGTATATATATATATATATATATATATATATATATATATAAAATATAAATAAATAAATTTTGAAGGGTATTTAGCCAGCGGCGAGTGGAGCACAAACAAACAGGAGGCCGTTGTAACGTTACGGGGGCTCTTCTCAGCCATCAGGCAGTGCTGTGCCGGAAGCTTCGCCCCGGGTCTGAGTCATCTGCAAGAGAACAAACACACACACAATGCCGGCTAGACAATACACGCAATACCAACTTGTGGAAAGCCACGCAGATGTCACATGAGAGGTCTCTCTCCTGTCGGATGGAAGAGCAGCCTTTTATACTCTCCCGTCGTCTGGTGGATGGTGGAGTGTCGACGGCCGAGGGTGTCGGCGGCTCCGCCCCACCGCCATGTGCTTTCCGACTGTTCAAAACATTGAAGCAGGGCCGTCTCTTCATTGCCAGTGCGGCAGTCGGGAGAGGGGTGATTTTTGGTATCTTGTGCTGTCGGGTTGTCGCAACAGTACCCCCCTCAGCTCCAAGCCTACAGCCACTGCACGTCAGCCCACAGTGCATCCCGTCGTGAAAGCCCATCTGCAATCTGCTGGACCTGGAAAGAGAAGTCCTGTAATGCCAGGAACCATTGGGTTACTCTGGCGTTAGTGTCTTTGGCCTTGGCCATCCTTTGTAGTGGGGCGTGGTCTGTCACCAGGACGAAGTGCCGCCCAGCCAGATAATATCTCCTTCCACAGCTACATATTTCTTCTCAGCGAGGGACAACTTCCAACTAATGTAGAGGACCGGGTGTTCCTCTCCATCGAAAGTCTGTGACTGAACAGCTCCCAGCTCGGTTTCGGATGCATCTGTGTACACGGTGAATGGAAGGGTGAAGTCTGGGTTGCATAACACTGGAGCACTGGTGAGGGCATCCTTCATTGCTTGGAAGGCTCCCTCCACTTCGGCTGACCACTTCATCCGGTCCAGCTGGCCCTTTTTCATGAGATCTGAGAGGGGGGAGGCTACAGAGGAGATTTGTTTTTAATGTAGGTCGGGGATAGTCTTTTACTGCCTCAATTTTCTTCATCTGGGGCTTTAGCCAGCCTCAGCCGATACGGTATCCGAGGTACTGTGCCTCCGTTAGCCCCAAGTGGCACTTTTTGGGGGGCCGTCAGCCCATCCTTCTGGACCTCCCCCAAATGGAACAGGTGGTCTGACCACATGGAGTGGATAACCACATCATGTCCTAACCACTATGCCACCATGCTTAGTATTTGTTTTATTGTAGACTCATCATGAGAAATATTACATAAGTAAATAGCATGAATTTATCTATCAGTGATCGAACATATTTGTAACAACCTGTACAGCTTAAATTAATTTGTACAAACAGTTACAAAGGTGTCAAAATGCTTTGACACCAACATCCGCTACGTGAGATAATCATAGTGTAAATTGTGTCAAATATGAACAGATGGTCTGCAAAGCAAAGCAGACTGCAAACTGTGTGTTCTGTGAAAATATCAGGAGGAGGAACTATTTGATTTTATTTCTATAGCGCTTTTAACATTGGACATTTATAATGTATGACTTCATGCCTAATGAGTGGGCCAGAGGCGGCGGTGGCGGGGGGGAAAACTCCCTGAGACACCATGAGGAAGAAACCTCGAGAAGAACCGGACTCAAAGGGGAACCCGCCCTCACCTGGGTGACACCGTATAGTGCGATTATAAATAAATATCTTCTATGTCGAGTAATACGTTGTCAAATCATGTGATTCTACAACCAGGAAATGCTTTACAGTTTTCACATGAAGTCTGGTTGCTTGAACGGATCCACTGTCCTAAAGAGTTCATAGTATAACTGTTCCTATGAATTGTGGTCCAAAGCTACCTTCATCATTTTTAAGTGGTACCATCCTCGGTAATCTCCGTGAGCTTTAGGCTGCACCGTGTGGGGTCGACCTCAGCAGCAGTGAGTGATGAGCAGTTGATGAGAACTCCAAGCTGAAGCAGGGCCTCAGGATGAATCGGGCAGGTCCGGAGAGCAGAAGAGGTCAGGATCACTGGCATCAATTGTAGCATGTGTACCTCGACAGAGGCAAAGAGATGTCCAGGTTATCAGGTATGCTTATTAATGTTTGAGGATAATATACTTAGCATGCAGAGTGCAAGCAGGGACTCGGGCAAGACTAACTATAACTGCACTGAGCCACGCGCACTTCCTTCCCCCCTCGCTAATCACGCTAAAATACATGGCAACTTAGGGTTTGGGCTCATATTTAATGACCACGTTCCTCGATACTTCCCTGCATGCTCCATTATACGTACTGTTAATACGCCATAACATTAAACTCAGCATGAGGTGTTCATCGTTAGCAAGCAACACTCAAAAATACCTGTAATATGTTGCTAGGAAAGAGGGGCCAATTTGAGACATCCTGTATAACTCACAGGAAGTGAAGTGTGAATAGACCACAGTTTATGAGCGCTTTGTTAAAGGTAGCATATTGAGATATTATAATGATCACAGGTTACATACTTGTGGAAGGCTTAATAATGTGTGTGTGTGTGTGTGTGTGGTGTGTGTGTGTGTGTGTGTGTGTGTGCTGCTTCCATGCTTAATTGTGTTTGCAGCAGGTAGAAAGAAGGGAAGAGTAATTGGCTTCTGTCAGCAGCGACTTGTGAGTTTTGGCAGCAGATAAACTAAATCAGAACGTGATCGATGCTGACAGTGAGTACCAAGAACAGTCCCCCCCCCTATCTATCTCTCTCTCTCTCCTTCTCTATCTCGCTCTCTCTCTCTCTCTATCTATCTCTCTCTCTTTCTCCCTCCCTCCCTCTATCTATCTATCTATCTATCTATCATTATTATATCTATCTATCTATCTATCTATCTATCATACCTCTCTACCTCTCTATCTCTCTATCTTTTTTCTTCTTCTATCATCTATCTATCTATCTATCTCTTATCTTTCTATTTTCTCATCATCTATCTATCTATTATCTATCTAATCTATCTATCTATCTATCTATTCATCTATCTATCTATCTATCTATCTATCTATCTATCTTTCTTCTCCTCTCTCTCTCTCTCTATCTATCTATCTTATCTATCTATCTCTCTTCTATCTTCTCCCTCTTCTTCTCCTTCTCTCCTTCTCTCTCTCTTATCTATCTCTCTCTCCTTCTCTCTCTCTCTCTTCTCTCTCCCTCTCTCTCTTTCTATCTATCTATCTACCTCTCTTTCTCCCTCTCTCCTCTCTCTCTCTCCCCTTATCTCTCCCTCCCTCTCTCGCTCTCTCTCTTTCCCTCTCCTCTCTCTCTCCTTCTCTCTCCCTCCCTCTCTCTATCTCTCTCTCTCTCTCTCTCTCTCTCTCTCCTTGTTTCATATTCGCATGTATTTGGACTGGGGAGGAGATATTACACACACGTGTGTGTGTGTGTGTGTGTGTGTGTGTGTGTATGTTATATATATATGTATGTATGTATGTACAGTGGTGTGAAAAAGTGTTTGCCCCTTCCTCATTTCTGTTCCTTTGCATGTTTGTCACACTTAAGTGTTTGGAACATCAAACCATTTAAACAATAGTCAAGGACAACACAAGTAAACACAAAATGCAATTTGTAAATGAAGGTGTTTATTATTAAAGGTAAAAAAAATCCAAACCATCATGGCCCTGTGTGAAAAAGTGATTGCCCCCTAAACCTAATAACTGGTTAAGCACCCTTAGCAGCAAAACTGCAACCAAGCGTTTAAACGCAATAAGAGGCTTTTACAGGCTCCTGGAGGAATTTTGCCCACTCATCTTTTGCAGAATTGTCCTAATTCAGTTACATTAGAGGGTTTCGAGCATGAACGGCTTTTTAAGGTCATACCACAACATCTCAATAGGATTCAGGTCAGGACTTTGGCTAGGCCACTCCAAAGTCTTCATTTTGTTTTTCTTCAGCCATTCGGTGGTGGACTTGCTGGTGTGTTTAGGATCATTGTCCTGCTGCAGAACCCAAGTTCGTTTCAGCTTGAGTACACAACAGATGGTCGGACATTCTCCTTCAGGATCTCTTGGTAGACAGCAGAATTCATAGTTCCTTTTATCACGGCAAGTCTTCCAGGTCCTGAAGCAGCAAAACAGCCCCAGACCATCACACTACCACCACCATATTTTACTGTTGGTATAATGTTCTTTTTATGAAATGCAGTGTTCCTTCTACGCCAGATATACTTGACACACACCTTCCAAAGAGTCCACTTTTGTCTCATCGGTCCACAGAATGTTGTCCCAAAAGTCTTGGGGATCATAAGATGTGTTGTGGACAAATTGAGACGAGCTTTGATGTTCTTTTTGCTCAGCAGTGGTTTTCTCCTTGGAACTCTGCCATGCAGGCCATTTTTGCCCAGTCTTTTCCTGATGGTGGAGGCATGAACGCTGACCTAACTGAGGCAAGTGAGGCCTGCAGTTCTTGACGTTGTTGTGGGGTCTTTGTGACCTCTTTGATGAGTCGCCGCTGCGCTTGGGGTAATTTTGGGCGGCCGCCACTCCTGGAAGGTTCACCACTGTTCCTGTCTTCGCCATTTGTGGATAATGGCTCTCACTGTGGTTCGCTGGATTCCAAAGCTTTGAAAGGCTTATAACCCTTTCCAGACTGATAGATCTCAATTACTTTCTTTCCAATTGTTCCTGAATTTCTTGGGTCTCGATGATGTGTAGCTTTTAAGATCTTCTTGTGGACCTTACTGTGTCAAGCAGCCTATTTCAGTGATGCCTTGATTGGAACAGGTGTGGCAATAATCAGGCCTGGGTGTGGCTAGAGAAATTGAACTCAGGTGTGGACAACCACAGTTATAGTATGTTTTAACAAGGGGAATCACTTTTTCACACAGGGCCATGATGGTTTGGATTTTTTCACCTTTAATAATAAACACCTTCATTTACAATTGCATTTTGGTTTACTTGTGTTGTCCTTGACTATTGTTTAAATTGGTTTGATGTTCCGAAACACTTAAGTGTGACAAACATGCAAAGGAACAGGAAATGAGGAAGGGGGCAAACACTTTTTCACACCACTGTATATATGTGTGTGTGTGTGTGTGTGACATATTACACACACATACATATATATATATCTATATGCGTGTGTGTAAATATATGTATGCATATGTATGTATGTAAATAATTGTTATGGTGACGTTTTCTGTACAGAACCATTTATCGTGTGTGGAAGGAGTCTCCAGTGTCAGCGTTTTGTAACAGTCAGAGGTTAACTTGAAGTTTTCTATATTAGAATTTAGAACTCAATGAAGGCCAACAATTGTATAGCGTGAACTAAAAGCTTACTCGGAGCCCTTAATACAGCGGAGTGGTAGGACTGAAATGGAGCGCTTCATCTCAGACTTGGCCAGTGTCCTCCCCTCCACCTGCGCCTCACCTGTGGCAGCTTCTCCGTGCCTGATTCACTTCAGAGAGTCTCGGGATGAGCCAAACCAGCCCACCGCCTGCATCCTCAGATATCATTCTAATTAAACGAATGAGAATTATGCAAATGCTGCAGCAGATGGTGTGAAAACAAAAGCCATATATTCTCGGTGGTCATGCTTTGCACATGCCTTCGCAGGTCAATTTAGGAGCAGACTTCCAGGAATTTCTTTCTGTTTTCTTTCCAGAAAAAAAGGTCATGTCTAATAAATGCTAATGAGCAGGTCGGACATGAGGATGTGTGGTTGGTGGTTTTTTTTTGGTTTTTTGCTGTTGATGGACAGAGGGATACTGCATCATGTCACGTGTTTGTTGTCCCTGCAAACATGGTTCTCTGCATGGCCAGAATGAGGACAGAAGGAGCTCTCAGTGAGGGCCCTGTGTTGGTCAAGTGAGTGTGTGTGTGTGTGTGTGTGTGTTTTTCAGAAGAATGCTTTCATCAGGTTGTTTATGCAGTATTTTGTTTATTTGTTTTTATATTACTAAGTGCGTCACAGTATGATATTGAGAGCAAACGAAAATTTCACGAATGCAGGTTGTAAGAAAAAACGATGTTGGACGTCGAGGGGGGGAAAAAAAAGAAAAGAAAGGTGTTTACATGAGTCGCTTTTAGAATATTCCTTTCATGTACCCGTGTTACATGTTATAGAACATAGATGGATTAACGACACACGTCATTACGTCCCCGCGTCACGCCGTCCGACGTTCCCTCCAGAATTTCACGTATCGACGTACAGTTGGTCTTCGTTATGGAACCGTGTACAGTTTCGGGTGTTTTGTTTTTATTTTTAATTTCATGAATGCTTCTATACGTGCAAATAGACGACCGCTTGAAGCCGTGGGCTGCGTCCCAAACTGCATTCTTACACACTATATAGTAACCGAGATACATGTATTTCTCCTACTATACAGCAGGTAAGTACACGGTTTGGGACGCAGCCGCGTTCTCTTGTTTGCCGTCAAACGGTCGAGCGCTGCCGTGTGTGTACGCGTCCTGTCGCACAATGCGGTGAAAACTCTCACACGATGTTAATAGTGTGATTACGGTGTGTACATGTCTGTATCGCACGTCCATAATGCGACTAAAACAGGAACACTCCACACGTCTTAATTCCACTTGTGTTTACTCCGAGTGTGACTTTAATCAGATTAAGGTCATCAATAATCTCTGTTTACATGCTAGATTCTTCATCAGAGTATCGTCTTAAGCGTGTTATCAGAATATTGTTGTCCATATCAGAAAACGAGCTTTTCAGAAATATATGGCACGTTGTGATTGTGAAGTGGGCGGGACTTAAAGCCTTCATCAAAGTTACTATGTTCAGGTTTGATTGTTTATGTGTTTACTAAAAATGTAGAGAAGATACGTATCCAAATATTCAAAAATTGTCATTGCTCTTTGCGGTGTTATGCACCGAGTAGCTGTTATTCCACTTTCGTTGATGTCCTTGTCTCTTTCTCACCTCTCGTGATGATTTGCAGCAGTCTCCAGGTGCTCCATCGCTCATTGCTCTCTGCCTAAAATATAATACCCCCTATTGTAGCGGGTAAATGGCAGAACCCCGAAGAGGCTCACGCCTCTCACATTTCCACCCCACTGCTTGCATCAACGCACACCTCGGCGGTGGCTGCAGAACCTCCAGAGAACCTCCCCCCTTTATCCTACGTCACCCTTCCGCTTGTATCCCAGTACTACATCACGCGTTTCCATCTTTTAACCTTCACAGACACTTGTTCTCACACTCGAGCACGGTGCTATTTTCAGCTCATCAAATTCCACCGTGCCCTCTACCTTGTGTTCTCCTCTGGAGCGATGAGATTATTTCCCTCTCTTGGCCAGCAGAGACGCGACTCTCACATGGATATGAAGCCTGTCACGTTCCCCAAACCTTTTTATAAACCGCATTATAGCACTGCGTGGTTGAATTCTCAATTCTGATTGGCCAGAAGGCACTGGCGAAATTTTGCTATAAAACACCTTTGACAGCGGCACTTATATTAATGCGCTTGTGCAAATATGTTATTGTTTCTATAGTAACAACTGATGCAGATTTAAAAGCTGTGCGTAATTGTTAATGTGGTAAAAGGTTTTTTTGCTGGTACTTTTGGAAGGAGTCTCCAGTCTCCGTGCTTTTTTTTAACAGTTTTAACTTGACGTTTTCCCCCCAAGGAAAGTCTTTAGGATAAACTATGAAAATGAGTCTTTATTGATCACATGTACAGTGAAATTCTTTTCTTTGCATACCCCAGCATATTAGGAAGATGGTTTCAGAGCGCAGGGTCAGCTATGATACAGCATCCTTGTAGCAGAGTGAGTTAAGGGCCTTGCTCTTGTCCAACAATGGCATCTGAACCCCCGTCCTTCCAATCAGTAACCCAGAGCCTTAACCATCAAGCCACCACTGCCTTAGATAGAGTTTAGACTTTGTGGTTTCTTGGTAACGAGAGAGACAGACAGACCGACAGAGACAGATTTAGAGAGAGAGACAGGCATACAGAGACAGAAAGAGACAGAGAGAGAAACAGGATGCGAACGAGAGAGAAAGCTAGTCTTCATGAGAGCAAAAGCTGCTAGAACCTGTTTTTCTGATGATCCACATCATTCAATGTAACTATAAATGGATAAAAGATACGACATGTCATTCTTTCAACAATATAAATTTGGAATTGTGTAGTATAAGATGAATTAAACACTCCAGGACGTGCTATTATAGGAAAATAATGAATTAATTTGGGGTGATGACGTTAACATTAATTCTGCTATTGATTAATTTCCTATAACAGCACACCCATAAGTGTTTTACTTAATGCTCACCGAGGCTGAAAGGCGTTTAACGGCGTGAGTTCCTGGGACGGACGATCAGCTGCTTATAAGAAAGCTCTGCATCAGGGACGGGAGGAATGGAAGGGATGGATGGATGGATGGATGGATGAGGTGACACTATCGCTTTGGTTTGGTTCATGCTGCACCTGCTTCGTCCGCGCTAATGAGGAGAAACTCAGCCCCCCGATGAGCCCACGGAATATCCGATCACACACGGCCTGCTGGAGCTCGGTCTCTTCCAGCCTGTTAACATAGTCGCTTTACATCAGCGCTGACCTGCGGATTACATGCTTCGTTACTGCAGGAGGCAAAGCTTACGCGTGTCCAGTAATTAGCCTGGGTAATGACAGCTTTATCCATGTTTCTGTCATGCACGGTCAATAGACGACAGAATTGTTATGCTTGTTGTGGCCAAAAATGCTTGATTTTGCTGGGACCTTTTTTTTTCTCGAAATTTGCGACGCAAAATCTCTTAAATTTTTTAATAAAAATGTCGTTAAAAATTTCCAGAATTTGACATTTCCAAAACAATTTTGCGAAAAACTAAAAATCCGAAATCGCAACTGCGCGGAATAGTTTTGCACTGTCTTTCACAGTATGTTTGTTGGTAAACGAGACCTTTAAGCTGTACTCATGTTTGACAGCACGTGAATCGAAGAGCTGGATGCGCTTCGTGATGTCACATGACCCAAAAATATGGAAAATCTGCTGTAATTTTGAAAAATGGCAAACTCCTCTGAATATTACATCAGACGATTGCTTGATTTTGTGTTCATTTCTGCGATGACGAAATCGTGAAATCTTGGAGGGACTGGTACGTGCACAAAATTGTACAAAGGTCCAGCTCCATAAACTATGGAAGGAGTCTCCAGTTTCAGTGCTTTGTAACAGTCAGTAGGTTTTCCACCATGGGAAAGTCCTCAGTAGGGGTGTTAGGGTTAGGGTTTTTTTTCTTCCCAGTAATAATCTGTATTTTTTGTCTTATTAGATTGAAAGTAGAGGCTGATGAAGGAATGACTCCTGCAACGTAAGTGGTGACAGGGCGGCTGTGGCTCAGGTGGTAGAGCAGGTTGTCCACTAATCGTAGGGTTGGCGGTTCGTTTCCTGGCCCACATGCCTCCACGTGACGCCACATGCCAAAGTGTCCATGGTCAAGCCACTGAACCCAAAGGCAATTGTTCAACAAAGCAAAAAAGCGATTTGTAGAACCTCTAAGGTTAAAATGGTGTATATACAAGTGCAGACCATTTACCATAACAGGAACTAACTTGTTTCATATACGTCCCACACTTGGGCATAACCACGCACTCTTTGAGGGGGTCGTGTGCCCCCCAATGTTGAAGAAATACTAATCTGCCCCCCCCCCAATATACAGGGCAAAATATTTTCTATATATCCCGTTTTAATTTTTCTCTGCCAACAGATCTGTCTTTTCTTCATCTATTCTATTTATTTTATTTATCTATGTCTATTCTTTTTTAATACATTTCCGTTTGTTAAGGAAAATTGGTGTGTCCCCCCCCAATTGCACACTTGGTTTCGCCCAGACGCAACGCAAGTTGGTTGATCTATTTTAGCCGCTCAGTCCGTAAGAAATGGAGTCAGTAGCCAAGTGTAGAAAAGTGCAGCAGAACATACGATCTTTTTCCAGACAGTCAGTAACTAGATACCTAAATATCTAGGCTAACGTCACTTCCAGTTTTTGATCATTAACGGTACATTCACGTGCACATCCTCCCGCCGAGTTCGTTCTGAACCCTCACGTCGTGACCGACTGTTATAAACGTTGTAAATGCAAGTGAAAGTGAGGAAAGTTGCACAGCATTTCGTTCGCAGAGAACACATCTGCCCACAGGACGTCCACAGCACCCCACTATTTCCCCCTGCTGTCGGAGCTTGTATCACTCTCAGAAACCATGTCAATTCAAACAGTAACTGTAATCCTAAAACTATGTTCGAAATATGCACATTTTCAGTATCAAACTCTGGAAGTTTGGTGTCTGGGGGGGGTGTTAAGCGTCTGGGGTGGCGGGGGTCTCTATTATGTTAAAATCACTATGCAGACATGATGAATTGAATCATAAATGCAGTTTAATAGTGATTTTAGAATGAAACGGTCCTGATGATCAGTATAAAACTGATTCTGGTAATGCATCCATGAGAGTCCTGAGATAAAATCTCCATACGGAGCCGGCTGTGCAGCAGAGGAAAAGTGCTATAAGCTAGACTTGCTGAAGCACTTCTCAGACGATATCACAGCAGGGGTTGAAACCCTGTTGTCTCATGCTTGCACTCAGTGTTCCATATTAAAAAAAAAACCCCACTATAATCATCAGAGGCACTTGCGCAGTATAAGGGGGGAAAAGGTCAAGAGTTTACGGTCTCATCACTGTAACTACAAATGACATTAAATTATTCAGCCACCATTGAATTCATTAAGACTATTATTCTTCCATCGACAGAAAAGCCAACGCTACATAAGAGTTGTGAACATGCAATGCTTAAATACACACACACACACACACACACACACACACACACACACACACAAACTCGTGTATATATGAGCTGATGTATTTTGAGTTTCTATTCCACAAACCCTGTGATTTGAACTGTTTGAAATATACAATTCATTATTTCCCACTGTATTACAGCGAAGTTGAAATCTTCAGTCAGAAGGTATGTATTCATTTTCAGAAATTCCAGCTGTATCATGAACAATAGGTTTATATATTAATGCGCTCATTCTAATACGTCATTGACCACGTTTACATGGACAGCAGTAATCTAATTATTGACCTTATGAATAAAACAATATTCTGAATAAGGTGTTTTCATGAGTCGCTTTTAGAATGTTCACGTTATAGAACATAGACGTGTTAACGTCACACGTCATTACGTCCCCACGTGACGCCGTCCGACGTTCCCTCCAGAATTTCACGTATCGACGTACCGTTGGTCTTCGTTATGGTACCGTGTATAGTTTTGGGTGTTTTTAATTTCACGAAAGCAAGTTAATTATTTTATTAGTTAATTATTAGTCGTGCTATACGTGCATATAAACGACTGCTTGAAGCCGTGGGCTGCGTCCCAAACCGTGTACGTACCTACTAGAGATACATGTAGTAGGTAAGTACGTGGTTTCGGACACAGCCGTGCTGCCGGGTGTATGTGTCCTGTCTCACAGTGCGGTGAAAACTCTCACACGACGTTAATAGTGTGATTACGGTGTGTACATGTCTGTAATACACGTCCATAATGCGACTAATTCCACTTGTGTTTACTTCGGGTATGACTTTAATCAGATTAAGGTCATCAATAATCGCTGTTTACATGCTAGTTTCTTCATCAACGAATCGGGTAAAAATCGGATAATTGTTGTCCATGTAAACGTACTGATTTTTAAGGCTTTTTTAAAATCTGCGTTTACTCAGCATGGTGAAAGCCATTTTGTCGGCTCTGTGGGAAATCAATACGTGATTCTCTCCCTGAAGTAGAGCAGGGACAGACAGCGGTGCTTTAGAGAGACAGAACGAGGCGACGGCGCCAGGAATTTGTTTTATAGCAGGTGCGCGGTGGTGGAGGGAAGGAGGGAGGATGGGAGTTGAGCTATATGAAGCCGCGGCAAATACGCAGACCATGTACGTGTGACAAAATAGATTCTAGCTTAATCGATGACGCAGAGGAGCCGTTATTGACGAACAAATAATCACGCACAGCAGGCTCCAGCTGATTGAACAACGTTATCTGGAATTTCAGATGGATTTGGGTTTATTTATTAGTGCCACACTGTTGTTTAAAGAGCAGGGCAGGAACTGAAGGGCAGTAGGTTCCTCTTCTTCTCTGTTTTCATTGCTGCGCTTGACCAAACCAGTTGCTTCTTGCTTTGAATGAAGTATAACAGTGTCTCAAATTACAGTACTGTACACTACACATAGAAATGCGTCTTTAAATCTAGATCCCTGAATTGTTTTTGGGGTTGTCCTCTTAGAGGGGACCGTTAAAGGTCGTGTCAAATATCAGATAGAAAGAGAGAACCTTTTAAGAAGATAATAAACTATTTTTAACGATCCGATAATAAATTATAACACTGCTGAATTCTCAAATCTAATTGGTCAGAGGGTTTATCTCATAATGTGCTGTTTTCATACTTTATCTATATTTAAATGTAATATATATAATAACGGCTCATTCACACTCCACGTCATGTAAAGCTGATAATAAACGGGTTTTTAGAAACGGTTATTTAACGGAGGTTATTTAACTTGTTGATCTGGTGAAGTTTGCTGAAGGAGCTGTGTAACATTTAATGGAAGGAGTCTCCAGTGTCAGAGCTTTGTAATAGCTTTGTTACCTGACGATCTCGACGCTTAAAGAGAAGCGTGCTAGTTCCATCTAGCACGCTAAATGGATATCTGGGTCGTTTCTTTTGAAGGAACCCTACAACAGATGGTTTCAAGTAGAATCAGGTCAGGAAGCTTGAACCATTAACCATCCGTAGGACCATCGAAAAACCCTTATTTCTAAGAATCTAGTACCTGGAGTTGCACTTGTCATATAGAGTATTGTTTGCACTAAATATTAAATTGAGCTAATTATTATTATTATCATTATTATTCATCTATCTATCCATCCATTTTCTATACGGTGTATCCTACACAGGATCACAAGTCTTTCCCTGTACTGTATGTAAATAAAAATCGAAATCCGGTATGGACTGATTTATTCACTGGTGTGTATGGAACACAGATAATATTGTGGACTACTACTACCACCACCACCACCACTAATATTAATAGTAATAAAGTTCGTTCCCCAGAACAGATAGGAAGGCTAAGTACAGTAGCAGGACCACCAGTGATGGAAAACGGAAAGCAGGTAGGAAGCTTTGAATTTCATGTAACTGCCTTCTGTTATCTCTTCGTGACCAATATATCTGTTATTTAATGCACTGTGACTCAGTATTTTGTGTTGGTCAATGAAATCTCCCATACGGGCACATGAGAAAGTCTGTCACAAGACACGTGAACACCCTAATGTGAAACACGCACACTGAATGAGTGACACTAGGTGGCTCTGTAGGCCAAGCCCTCGGTCAGGGCAGAGAGTGTGTGTAATTGCCGTCACCTGCCCCTTCTTACCACGCCACAAATGTTTCCTGTATCCTATTGATAGGCCACTGGATTGTGCTGTTTGAATGTCACACCACCTGCCCTGGCATGTTCCAGTCTTGTGCGTGTGTGTTTGTGTGTGTGTGTGTGTAGTTGTGAATATTTCATGAGTTACAGCTACACCAGCTTGGACCAGCGACACACACACACACACACACACACACACACACACTCATATCCATTCATTCACTGACACACAGCCACTCTCTCTTTCATATCACTCTGTACACACACACACACACACACACACACACACACACTCATTCACATCACAGTAAATATTTTGAGCGAAGGCTGAAGGACAACGGGTCACGTTGAAGTCGAGTGTTCGAGGAGGAACGTCAGCACTGAATATCTGCGCCCGGTCAGATTCATTCCCCGATTCATAACGTTCTGTACGAAGCCAATACACACACATCATTATAACCGTGCTTCTAATGCGTTCTAAACAGACGATCTAATAATGAGCTAGGGATCCTTCCTCGCTAACTCCTCACCATGTTATAACACGAGTGTCACTATGCATGATCTACCTGTGAATAGTTACTAAACAACTGTTATATTCGTGAACAGTTATATAAAAAATAAATGTAAAAATCCTTTCGCTAAAACCGTGGTGGTGTGCAAAAGTTTACACGCCCTTAGGATAAAGTGAAACCCACATGACGTGTTTTTTTTTTTTTTTTTTTTTGAGATGTTCACAAATATCACAAAAATAGTCAAATCATATATCCTAGAGTAAAGAAGAAAAAAAAAAAACAAGAGCAAATTATCAGCTTATAGGTGTCTTTCATTTGGAGTGTGTTATTAGTATTCTTTAATAACTTGCAACATCTTTCACGTTGTTCGATTCCCGCCGGGGCCATGTGTGTGTGGAGTTTGCATGTTCTCCCCGTGCTGCGGGGGTTTCCTCCAGGTACTCTGGTTTCCTCCCCCAGTCCAAAGACATGTATGGTAGTCTGATTGGCGTGTCTAAAGTGTCCGTAGTGTATGAATGGGTGTGTGAGTGTGTATGTGATTGTACCCTACGATGGACTGGCACCCTGTCCAGGGTGTACCCCGCCTTGTGCCCGATGCTTCCTGGGATAGGCTCCAGGTTTCCCCGTGACCCTGAAGAAGGAATAAGCGGTAGAAGATGGATGGATGGATGGATAAACACCTTATTTATTTATTTGTTTATTTGTTTGCTCGTTTAATATTAGTAAATTTGGCTGTAAAATTGCAATACTGGCACACGTTTTACAGGAACATGCTCAAGTGTGCCAGATGAGCAGATCGTCATTTTCCCCTCACGATGACGGTAAGATATAATCCTTCTTTTATTTTCTTCTTTTTTTGTTGTTTGTTATTTTTTATGATTGTTTGGTATACCTAACTTATTGACATTGAAGGGTGTTTTTCTCTGAGCAGTCGCTAGGTTATGATTTGATTATGCGAGCTGTCTTTCTTTACCTGACACTACGTCTGCTCACTATCAGACAGGTGTAGCTAGCCATGTAACACAATCATGGGAAAAATAAAATATATACTAAATTTAAAAAAAAAAAAAAAAAAAAAGCTGTTTTTGGAAGAGCTTTAATGCAATTGGAATGACTGCTGTATATAGTGTACAGTAAATACGGTACATTATGATCGTTCTGATGGTTCAGATCATGCAGGTTTGGGTGGTGCGATGTGTTTCTCAGTAGGTCCGGACTTCCCACAGGATTTCATCAAGTGGCTTAGATCTTAAGTTGGAATGGAAAGAGCGTGACACTGTCATCTCAGCCATCCAACCTTCAGCCGGACGGAAACTGTACTGATGAGGCTCCAAGTAGATCTGAGGCTGGACAGAACAAGAAAAGTGTGTGTGTGTGTGTGTTTTCACTTTGCTTAGTCTAAAATCAACATTCATGAAGTACTACCATTTTAGTGTCATTAAGTGCTTCCTGTTTTGTTTTTTGGTTTGTTTTGTATATTTCCCTCTCTTCTCCTCATTAGTCGAGTCATAATTCTTCTTGTGTAATTCTCTTGAAGAAGATTGGATATCTGGACAATAATATTTAAAAAAAAAAAAAAAACCCCACACACGCTTTTCCTGCTTTCCTTTAGCTGGTAGCATAATTACTGAACAGCCAGTAGTGCAGTGCTGAAATACTGATAACATCACACACACACACACACGCAGACATACACCATGTTGGCCTGAAACACAGCAGTTAAAGCGCCATCTTTAAACAGATATAACAGTCAATATAATTTCACGTATCTCCTCTAACATGTTATACCGGGGTTTCACGTTCATCCCAGAGTTGCTCATAATCAGATATTCTCCTGACTTCATATTAACTATAAACTCATGTTTTCTTTTTAGAACTCTGTCCCGAACAGTGTCTGTAATGCGCACAGATTTAACCGTGCATAATTCATAATAGTACATATAGAGTACAATAATAGTTGTATTATTGCAACACAATTATTACTGTAATAAAATATGTCTAATAGTACAATAGATATAGTACATAAGGTCATTAAACATGATGGCATTATTAAAGATAATATCTCCAGCCTTATTCAGACTGGAGTAGTTTTACATTAGGAAGTGGGGTATTAGAGTTACTGGTGTATCTCTGGGATTTGACTCCTGTTTAAATCCGTCACGTGAGTATTTTGGTATAGTTTGGAAAAGTAACGATGTCTTTGCCTGCTATTGAAAGAAAAACCCTGTAGAAATAACCAAAGTTATAGGAATGGACATGCTGGCGAAGACACTCCAGGAAGCGCTCTTGGTAAGACTTTCTATAAAGATCGTATGCATAATGACCTACGAACACAATGCATTTATAAGGCATTATAAACCTTGTTATAATTATGTATAAAAAGGCATTACAGGTTATGGCAATGTTTATAATGTGATTTCCTGATAATCTCTTTGCAATGATTCCTTATTTAGAGAAAGAGACCCACAGGCCTCACGATGCCCTGTACAAAGCTGAGCTTGGTTTCTTAGGTATTGATATAATGATGCGTTAAGTGTAAAACATTTTCATACATACAGTCCCTTCTGAAAGTATTGCATCAGCAAGGCCAGTTCTATTAAGTGGTTTCATGAGTTGTTTTCATGTTGTGGTATGGGCGCTATATTTCTGCATTTGAAGTCTTCTTTGAGCGGTGGATTTTGATATCTTCACCCGTGCCCTGGGAAGGTTGTTGGTGATGTTACTAACTGTTGTTTTCAGGACATTCCAAATTGTTGTATTGCCTACACCCAATGATTGTGCAATGGCTCTGATTGATTTTCCCTCTTCTCTCAGCTTCAAAAACGGCTTGCTTTCCTCCCATAGGCATCTCTCTGGTCTTCATGTTGGTTTATCCTTTTTAACAGATACAATCAAACCTAGGGCTCAAACCAAGCATGTACATTCAGAGCTATTAATTCTTTAAGCAATCAATTGAACAGGGCCACACCCGGGCAGCGAGAACCACCTATCAGTCACATCTTCCAAATTTTTTTCTCACTTGGAAAAATGGGTGGGATCAAACAAAAGGTGCCATGTTCCAAGTTGGCTAACATATCTAGATGTAAATATGAGGAAATGAAAACTGAAACTCTGATCTGTTGTCTCATAATTCATCTTTTGCTCTTAAACCCAGATATGTCCAATGTATAGTGAAAATAATAGGGTCGGACTTGCTGTTTCAATACTTTCGGAGAGGATTGTAATTACAACATGATGTGAATGTGTTCATACATCGTTATGAATATGACCGTCGTAGAAAGTGGTACCTCGTGCTTTATCATGTTCCATCCCGTGGCAAAAGAGGTTTAAGGAAACACGCCAGGAAGCAACAGACCAATTATGAACTGGAGTGATATAGCTGAGGCCGAGGAACTGTCAGAACCAGAATTCGCACACCATGCTAACACTCCTGACATTTCCCCCGCTGGAGTATTTTTGCCACTGTTTGCCAGAGCACTAGGGTTTTTATTTAATTACTTCCCTTCCAGTTTTAGCAACGAGCACATGAGGCGTAAATCTGAATACAGATAGTGGCATCATGTTTCCACCACCATATGGAACGACTGACGTGTACACTGTGTAGTCACTCGTGTTTCTGTGATGTACCTCATGCAGTAATAATTACTAATGTCTTCGGGCAGCATATGTCCAGAAAGCTCTTTGCTTATCAATCATTACTTGCAAGTCCTTATGTCCAATAGCCATCTGCCAGATCGCCTCTCTGCTTCAACACTTCTTCCCCCACTGAAACACTGGGCCAAAGGGGACATGTCAAAGAGCATATGGCAAATGTTTTATTTTTATCCTCTGGGGCTGCAGGGGCAACACGGAGGAACTTCCCCGTGTCTTGCTCTGACATGGCCCAGAACCCCCTCCCCCTCCCCCACTGCATGCCATGGTCTGTGTGGGAGATAAGTTTGGATGTTGCTAAGTCCCATGTTGAAACTGAACACTGCTCATTGTTCCATCTCACATGTGACACTTGATGAGAAGTGTAGCTTGGACGAAGGTGGCAGCTTTCAGTGTTGAGTTACAGAACATGGAGAGGGTATGTTTTTTTTACGGTGTGTAGTATTACATTGATAGATATACCACAAAGCTGTTGAAGTTTCCATTCTGATTGGTTAGAAGGTGTTGATTAATTTCCTATAACAGCAGTTCTGATGGTAGCACAGCTACAAATCCCTGATAAGTTCGGATAAGTTATTGTTTCTATAGTAACACCTTGTTCATATGGACTTGTACGGCGGACGCTTCGCATAAAAAAGACGTGTATTTAATTTCATTAACGGAAGGAGTCATGAGCATCAGCCCTTTGTAACACTCCGAGGTTATCAAGTTTTCCAAATCATTAGTGAAATTGTTTCATACATGGAATATGGAGAGGGCTTGCACTAAATGACCTTAAGACATGACGTGTAGCGTATTTTATCAGGCATTAATATATTTGAAAAACTAGTAATACCATTTTATAGTTAATTCTGTCTAAAAACTAGAGTTACATTTCAGAATACAGTCACATACCATGACCCAGGAGTACACCAGGTCCAATTACGTTCACAGTCCAATACAAGGAGGAAAGTCAGAGGGATGAAAAGGAAATCAGCTTCGGGAGATGTCCTGAATTCAGAAGCACACAAACTTGGCAGCAGTCATCACTCTGATGATATCTGTGACCACACAATATCCTTGGAAAAGGGAGCTTTTGTAAACATAGTTAGTTTGACCTCTTGGCCAAAATGTCACAATTTTTTGTGTGTCCAGCTGTGCGTGTTGTATAGACATTTGTCCTCTGGTTACAAAGCCTAATGTTAATCCAGAACCTGATGATGTTGTGTTAATTTAAATGGACTGATCTGTGCCAGAAGCTCCGTGTCCCTGAACACAGACTGATCAGCTTCAAGTAAATCATGCACAGTAATAAAAAATCTTCTCTCAAGCATTGGGATTGGGGTGGAACAGGAAACTGTTAAGAAGAAGGCCATTCTTAACTGGTCGCAACAAAGTGCAAATAAAATTCTGCAAAATCTTCCCTTGGCTTTCATCCCAGTTTCCTTACACCTTCCAAAAAAACATACAATCACACCTAGCAATAATTTAGAACTACCAACCCATCTATTGGGGTGGGTGTGTGTGTGTGTGTGTGTGTGTGATGCCTTGTGATGGACTGGAGTCCTATGTATGATGTATCCCTGCTCTGATCTCAGTCTTCCCAGGATGGTATCCAAATGCTCTTTGACCCTGAGCTGGATAAAGCGGGTCACTGAAGATGACTGAAGAATGAACGACTGAGAGCCTGTCAAGTAGAAACAGTTCTACCTGGAACCATTAATTTTCCAAAGTACCCTTACTTAAGGAACCTTTTTTCCCCCCCTAAGAACATTCTGTCTGGCCCAACAAACACATTTGCTCTACCGTCAGGAGATGACAAGTTCGAATCTTCACAATGCCACAGCCATCTAGAAGTCCCGAGAGCAAAATCAGCTGTGCTGTCTGGATGGGAGGGGCATGTTCTCTCTCCCCTGTCAGTCACAGCAACACTAACCAGTCGTGGGTGTCTGTGAGCTCATGTATGTGGAAGAAGGCAGATAGCACTTTCATCTGAGTGTGTTACGCTGCCATGTGATGCCGATGCAGATGTTCAGCAGTTTGAAAAGATGCGGTTGGCTGGCTTCACATGTCCCAGAGGAAGCACGTGTTAGTCTTCACCCTTCCTGGTGGGTGGGAATTGGTAGATAACCAAATTGTGGATAAAATTGGAATTGGTACCTCATTCTTCCAAATGTGGATGTAGAATGTACAGATTCAACCAACAGCACATTTCTAACAGTCTGCCATCTCTCTGTTTATAGCTCGCTCGCACACATACAAACAACCACACACGCACACATACTGGGGGGGGGGTGATGAGTCCACCTGGACCCCATGGTGTGTGTGTGATGAACACAGCCCGTCTGGAAGGCTAAGTGTGTGTTTGGAGTTTTTCGAGCACACATAACCCCACTGTGATTGTTAGATGGACAAACACAAGAATTGACACTCTGTTCTAGCCACTTGGAGAGGTCATGTGACCTGAGGTGACTTTTACAGCGATATGACATCAGCGCAATTCTTGCAAATGATCAGTTTGAAGAGAAATTTTAATTCTTAGAACATTTGCTTTATTTACCAACTACCACTTTTAGGTTAGCAGAATGTTTTCTAGACACTGTGATTCTTATAAGGTCAAGGTTTCTGGGTTTTTCCTGAGAATGTTTGATCCTACGTCATTGTAATGATTTTGGTTGTAAGAACGTCCACACTAAGATTCACACAGTGATTGGTTGTCGGGATCGATGGAGGTCAGTGATTGGTTGTTGGGAATAATGGTGATTAGTGATTGGTTGTTGGGAACAATGGAGATCAGTGATTGGTTGTTGAGAATAATGGTGATTAGTGATTGGTTGTCGGGAACAACATTGATTGGTTGTTGGGAATAATGGTGATTGGTGATATGACGCTGAGCACGTGCACTCGACTTCTTTGGTCGACCATGGCGAGGCCTGTTCTGAGTGGAACCTGTCCTGGTCTTAGCCACCATGCTGCAGCTCAGTATCAGGGTCTTGGCAATCTTATAGCCGAGGCCACCTTTACGTAGAGCAACAATTCTTTTTTTTAAAACCTCAGAGAGTTCTTTGCCATGAGGTGCCATGTTGAACTTCCAGTGACCAGTATGAGGGAGTGTGAGAGCGGTGACACCAAATTTAACACACCTGCTCCCCATTCACACCTGAGACCTTGTGACACCAACAAGTCACATGACACCGGGGAGGGAAAATGGCTAATTGGGCCCATTTTGGACATTTTCACTTAGGGGTGTACTCACTTTTGTTGCCAGCGGTTTAGACATTAATGTCTGTGTGTTGAGTTATTTTGAGGGGACAGTAAATTGACACTGTTACACAAGCTGTACACTCACTACTTTACATTGTAGCAAAGTGTCACTTCTTCAGTGTTGTCACATGAAAAGATATAATCAAATATTTACACACATGTGAGGGGTGTACTGACTTTTGTGAGATACTGTATCTAGCCACTTCTTGCCTCTGGACTTTAGTGTACTGGAGTGTACTTTTAAAAACTGACCTAGAATCGGACCTCCTTTCATTTAAACTCCTCTACAGGCATGCACATGATTTCGAATGAATCTGCGCTTCGTCCTTGCTGGCTCGCTGACTGTCCTCAGCTACACGTCAGGTGCTCTTTTATCACTCGGCATGGAGGAGTGCACCAATGATGTTCTCCTTGTCTGCCTGGGGGTCGTTAGAATTGGGTCAAATGTAAGGTCAAATAAGCCTGTGTATTTCAAGGAACTGCGCCATACACAAGTGCATTGTATAATACTGAATCTGAAAGAAGTGAGCACATTGTGTTTGTCGGGAATAAAACCTAATGGAATGCTTTTCTTCAGTTGGCGAATAAAGGGAAACATGCCTGAGGAGGGAGTGTGTGTGAAATAAATTCACTAGATGTTATGAAAGTCAAGATCTGGAAGCAAAGCTATTCTCATTGCTTTATTTAATCGTGAAGGTTTTTTTTTATCGACATGACCTGATTTTCAGTTTGGAGGGTTTTTTATTTTATATTATTTTATTTTATTTTATTTTATTTTATTTATTATCAGAAGCTTTATGGGATGACTCACTGACTCATCAGGAGCTCTGGGTACTCATTATGCACAAACTGCATCATCAAAGCAGGCCTGTGAAATCGTGCAAATGTCTCCACACACACACACACACACACACACACACACACACACACACACACGTACATGCATGCTGGCATGAAAGACATATACATTCTCCTTCCACAAGCTCTTTTTTCTGAGGCTTCTCATTTCACTTGATCTCTCTGCTCATTAGCATATGCAAATGAAAGGAATAAATTAGCATCGGACCATTATTTATCTGCTGTTACATGCTCATGTGTACAAGCAGCATCGACTGAATGTTTCCTAAAAGGGAGAGGCTGTAAATCAAATCGCATCATTACTTTGTAGAGTGGATAAAGATGAACGCCAGCGGCGTTGGATATCACGTCTTACATTTTGTGTAATAATTTAGTTCATATCACGTAATAAATTTCGGATTTTTTTTTTTTATTGCACAAATTACAAATCCATTCATAGCGTCACAGATTTAGGGTTTAGTTTGTCCGGATTATACATACAAATCTTTTGTATTTTTTCCTTCCAAGCATTTGTAAATAGGAAAGCTTCAAAGGTCTGCGATATTCCCACTTTATTCTTCACAGTGTTCCTGGGATAGACTCTAGATCCTATCTCTAATCAGTTTTAAGTGCTTTGTTTCGAAGGCTCGTGTGTGAACCGCAAAAGTGATCTATTTCCTAGAAAGACATGCCGGACGCTTAAGGTGTCGATAGAGTTTTTTGAAAGACTGTTATGTAAATCTATCTGAAATTTCAACTCCAGTTCGTGTTCACACGTCACCCCTTCCTGTTTAATTGCAATTCAATTCCTGTCGTTAAACTGACCGCTGCTTTGTGACAGCGTCCATTGTTGAAGCGAAACATAATAAATCGGATCGAATTGAATTAAATCGAAACATAATAATCTTTACGGGTCGGTGGCACACACATAGTGTGTATGTAAATAGCCTTGCGTTCCACACTCCACTTTTCTAGCGGTCAGTGCATCAGGGAGCTGTTCCATATTTTATTATTAGCGTCCTCTTTCCCCTTAAACCTCCTCGTGAAGGAACAGGGCAGACGATCTTAAGATGTCCGCCACACGTCGGTGTTACTCCTCCCTCAGAGCGGATATACCGTAGTATCGGAGGAATTTCAGGTCTGTTTAACTGAAACACTACTACACTATAGTGATGACTTATTCACTACATGAGGAATGAAACAGTTTGTGTTGTGCTGTTTATAGGAAAGTAAACAACACCAGAGTGGTGCGGTGAAGCCGGAATTACTGTTCCCACATTGAAGTTGGTTATTCTCCTGTTATTCCTCATATGCCACAGCAATTATAATTTTTTATTCATTAATTAAAGGCACATTTTATCCATTTATAGTTACATTTATTGTTGTGGAACGTTCATGGCAAAAAAAAAACAAAAAAAACAAGTTCTTTTGTCAGTTATAATATAGCAGTACAAAACAATGTGTTCTCACCAGTTGCTGCTTATTGACGCCGAAAACGACAAAATATGTTAAATGTTAAACGAGCATCTCCTCACCGAAAACATCACCGCATCAACCAATCTATGCTTTTCTTTATCCATTAATCATCAGTCTTAGATTTTGCATAGCATCTCGCGTGAATGAGCCGTTACCGTAGAAACGATAACGCGTTAAAACGAGTGCATTAATACTTACAAACCTGTGATTTGCAGCAGTTTGGAACTACTGTCAGAGCTGCTGTTATAGAACATCAGTCAACGCCTTCTGACCAATCAGAATAGAGAATCTGAAAGCACTGTGGTGTACGTGTACATGTGATGTACATTTGCGAATGTCAGTTGGTCACTGATCAAATGAGCAAAACACAGATTTTTTTTTTCTACGGACGAAAACGTGCTAAGGCACTGAAGCGTATCTTCCTTCTCACCAAGTCGGGGCTAGAGAAGAACACGGGGTTTTATAGACGTGAAGCAGAACTTCTGCATTACACCCTGGCGTTCTGCCAGCATCCGTCTCAGCAAGCGGCTGACCGTCATTTCAACCATACTTATTTGTTTCGATAACACGTCACCCGTTTACGTCACGCAAACATACAAGAGGTTCTGAGCGGATGATGCATTTTAATGAATGGTTTCTCTCTGTCCCAGCTCACTATAATGACACCTTCTCTCGAAACGAATCATCAAATCACTTCAAATGATCTTTCGCGCTAACGTTAACTGAACACT
Organism: Ameiurus melas; assembly: GCA_012411365.1. Taxonomy (NCBI): domain Eukaryota; kingdom Metazoa; phylum Chordata; class Actinopteri; order Siluriformes; family Ictaluridae; genus Ameiurus; species Ameiurus melas. Next base: position 22,622,897 of record CM022766.1, on the reverse strand, counting down.
GTTACCTGAACACACTCAGCCCTAGGAAGTTTTTGAAATGTTCTATAATGAAGTCACATGTTCAACAGGTTCAATCATCTGAATATCCTAAAGATCTCAGGAAGGGGACAAAAAGTTATTAAGCTATAGTTGTTTTTTCTTCTTCTTTATTTTCAGTGATTATTTAATATTGATTGCCAAGCAGACTTGACAAAATACAACCCTGTTCCATCCAAATTATACATTGATAATCCGTCGTGTGTGCATTTTTCAAGCTCTGATGTAGCGGGCTAATACCACCCCTGCAGTGTCCCCTCGGTTCCTCCACCAGTCATCACTATAGGCCAAACTGTATCTCCAAGGTCATGGCAATTTCTTTCCCATCTCAAATGTGATTTATAAACAGCCAAATTGGGAAAGGGAGCCACCCAATCTGGCAACACTGCAAGGAAGGTTCATGAGACATCTAAAAAAAAAAAAAAAACAACCCACAAGCACACTGTGATTTTCTCTTAATGACACCCAACAGTGCCGGCAGCCTGAGTGCTGATTGCGGTGTTCTCTGTGTCTGGGTTTCAAACACACACACACACACACACACACACAGAGCAGTGTGACTCTGCTCTGCTCAGTGAGGCCTTCAGCCTCAAACGCAACGTCTCGGCATTTCAACAGATGGCAAGATGATACGCCTTAGTGGAAGAAGTGGCCTCACACACACACACACACACACACGCACAAAATGAAATCCCCACTCATTATCAGAGCCACTGCTTGCTGGCATTTAGCTTGTTCAGTCACACAATAGTCCAGCTCATCTTCCTCCTAAAATGTTACTTAAGCGAGGAATTAATTGTTAGCTGTGCTGCAAGCGAAGCCTGGGTGTCGCGCCGGTGACGACAGACAATATTACATAAGGGAGAAAAAAAAACACCCATGAAAGACGATCTGTGAATAAATAAATGAGCGACAGGGGAGCGCCAAGGCGAGAACATATGGCTCCGTGGGGATAGCATGAAAGTGAAGCTAATGGATTTATACTGTGGCTTCTGAAAGTCAGCAGGCTAAATTTAGCCTTGTATATGGTGATTATGGAGAATGCAATTAGGGGGAATAAAGGTGCTCGACGGCGGTGGGGTAATTATGCTGGAACAGATTTAGTGTGGTGGCAGTGGCGTATGTCACACGGAGGCATGCACCCATGCAGAGAGAGAGAGAGAGAGAGAGAGAGAGAGAGAGAGAGATTGATTACATGTAGGGAGACATCAGACTAGCACTCCACCTTCGAATGATGTTCTACTCAAGCTCACTGTAAAGGAATATCTGCTCACACATCACACACAGTCTTAGCAGACACTGTAGATAGGCTGTGTTTTGGAGCAGCATTTGCACGATCTCAAGATAATTGAAAAGCCGTCTCCAACTGAGGTGCTTTATTTTAGCCAAATCTGATCGCAGCATCAGATTTTTCCATCACAGTGTGGCCAGTCCGCAAATTCTGTTCACCAGGCCGGTGTGAATGTTTTGACAAACTATTGCTCTGATGCAGGTGCACATTGCTTTCAAGATAGTTAACATAGCTTTTCTTTTATAATTACATTTTTGATATTTAAACGTCCAAGTTGCTAGAAAATTTGATAACTGTCTATCTGCCTACATACCAACCTACCTACGTACCTACCTTAAAACCTTACCTACCTACCTTAAAACCTACCACCTTACCTACCTACCTACCTCTATCTACCTACCTACCACCTTACCTACATAAAAATCTCCCTACCTACCACCTTACCTACTGACCTCTACCTACCTAAAAACCTACCTACCTAAAATTCTGTTCCTGTTGTAAAATGGAATCAAGAGGTGCGCTTCCATCAGAGATCAAAGAGCCAATCAGATTGCAGCACTGAAGATTCTGAAGCTTGGAGAGAAAAAAGCGTACTGTAGGCGAAGCATGTGGGTGGAGACTGGGACAAGGTACAATATGGCTTTAAATAATGAGTGTTTAATTAAAAAAACTTTTATTTACAATAACTTTGAGCAGGATGTGTTGGACAGAAGGGGTACATGCATCATGTGTCACTAGCTATTAAAAGAAAAAAGTTAATAAGGTCCTTTAAATAGCTAATAGTCCTAACTAACACACGGACCGTTTCTACTCATCAGTTATTTTCTAGTGGACCACCTGCCTTTTTCTGGCCGTTGTGTTTCCATCTGTAATGCAACCCTGATGTAGGTGTGCGTGTTTATGACTGACCATCAGCTGAAACTGTCTCAGCTCGGATTTCATGGAGCCGTTTTCTATTGTGGCCGTGAGAGCCAACACGACAGCACACTGACGCTGAGGCGAGGAACGATGGAGTGCTGAAAACACCTTGTAACAAAAGAGACCCACTGTCCAAATTCTGCCCTGTGTGTGTGTGTGTGTGTGTGTGTGTGTGTGTGGTGTCCACACACTCTGCTTACACACCTGCCACTGACATGTCTAGCATGGCCGCTACCATACACATACACTTGCATTACAAAGGCAGACGGATAAGCTGATGAGAGACACTGAGACAGCAAGACCAGCCGTCCCCACCATTTCCTCTGGCCTTGAGTGCAGCTCCAATACACACATGGACCAAAAACAGAACAACGTTTTTGTATGGTTATCACGCACGCATCATTTTGCACCTGCCGTACCTGCTGCGTAATGACAGACGCCCATACAAAAGCCGTGTTTCTGAGCTATAATGTGTGTTTACGCTCCACCACACCCACATCGATAATTCAGTTTTATTTGTATTGCGCTTTTAACAATGGACATTGTCCCAAAGCAGCTTTACAGAAATATACGAATTCAGAATATACATTTTAATTTGAGAAATTCGTCCCTAATGAGTGAGTCGGTGGTGACGGGGGCGAGGAAAAAGTCCCTGAGACGATATGAGGAAGAAACCTTGAGAGGAACCGGACTCAAAAGGAAACCCGTCCTCATCTTGGTAACAATGTATAGTATGAGAATATAAATAAGTCCCTTCTATACATATGCTAATACTACCTGTTCAAATAGTGCAGCTGAGTAACCAGGAAAATTCATTACAGTTTATATGAAGTCTGTTTTGTTGAACTTCTCCACTGATGGAGGCTTGAGCGCAAAACTGTTTGTGGTAATTGCAGTGCTGAGGCTATAATAGCAATTGTAGTCGTGGCCATCATAGAATAACTGTTCACATGAATTGAGCTCCAAAGCCATCTTTATGGTTTTTAAATGGTACGGTCCTCAGCAATCCCAGTGTCCTCCAGACTGCCCCACGTAGGCCATGCTCAGCAGCAGCACATAACTTCCAACTGATGAGAACTCCAGCCAGAAGTAGGGCATCAGAATGGATCAGGCAGATCTGGAAGGGTCAGGATCACTCGCATCTCAGAAGTGTCATTTGTAGCTAGACAGAAAGAGAGAAGGGGAAGAGAGGGAGATATTATTTGGTATGGTTATTGCCCTGTAATGGTTAAGGACAATGTACTTTCCGTGAGTGTAAGCAGGGACTCCAGCAAGACCAGCTATGACAGCATAATTAAAGAGAGAGTCAGAAGGTAACACAGACATGAGGGCGCTCTGGGACATAGCCAGCCAGGCACTCCACCGTCAACGAACCTGGGTGAACGTGTGAAAGCAGGGGGCAGCACCCATCCCAGAACACCATAACACTCTATGCATGTGAGTCTCTAAATCTGCTCCTTTCCCTAAAGAAAAACTATTCACACAAAGGTTGAGTAAACAAATATGTTTCAAGCCTGGATTTAAACACTGAGACTATGTCTGAGTCCCGAACACTAATTGGAAGACTCTTCCATAACTGTGGGGCTTTGTAAGAGAAAGCTCTTCCCCCTGCTGTAGCCTTCACTATTCAAAGTACCAACAAATAGCCTTCACCTTTTGATCTAAGTAAGCATGGTGGATCATAAAAAACCAAAAGTTTGCTCAGGTAGACACACACGTTCAGTGCTTTATAGGTCAATACTAGTATAAGGCATTACAGTAATCTAGTCTAGAGGTGACGAAAGCATGAACTAGCATTTCTGCATCATGAACTGATAATATATTATCTTAGCAATATTTCTGAGATGAAAAAGTCTATCCTAGTAATATTATCTAAATGAGCTTGTAAATAAAAAAACATAATGTATAGTAATAAAATATATAAATGATAGACTGGAGTCAATAATCACACCAAGGTCTTTTACTGCTGTACACGATGAAACAGAAAGTCCATCCAGAGTAACCATGTGATCAGAAAGATTACTTATAGCTACACGTGGGCCTAATAAAAGTATTTCTGTTTTATCAGAATTAAGTAAGAGGAAGTTAATAAGCATCCAACGTCTAATGTCCTTTACACAATCCTCAACTTTACTAAACTGCTGTCTGTCCTCTGGCTTCGCTGAAACATACAACTGTGTCTCATCACAGTGGTAGCTAACAGTGCATAACAGTGGTAGCTAATCCCATGTTTATGAATAATTTGATCCAGAGGTAGCATATATAAAATAAAAAGTAATGGGCCTAAAGCAGAGCCTTGCGGAACACCAAACTTTACCTCGGTATGGTAAAGTTTCTGTAAATGTCTCTGTGCTATGATGAGGTCTAAATCCTGACTGATACATTTCATGAATGTTGTTCCTGTGTAAGTACGAGCATAACTGCTGTGTACAACCTTTTCTAAGATCTCGGAGATGAAGGGGAGATTTGATATTGGTCGATAGCTGGACAATTGAGACGGGTCAAGGTCAGGTTTTTTAATCAGGGGTTTAATAACTGCTAATTTAACTGATTTAGGTACATAGCCAGTGGTTAGGGAAGAATTTATTATTTTTAAAAGGGGTTTGATAACTCCTAGAATAATCTGTTTAAAGAAATATGCAGGTAAGGGATCTAGTATACAAGTTAATAATGATAATGAGTCTTTCTTGGTCATATATACATTACAGCACAGTGAAATTCTTTTCTTCGCATACCTCAGCTTGTCAGGAAGTTGGGGTCAGAGTGCAGGGTCAGCCATGTTACAGTGCCCCAGGAGCAGAGAGGGTTAAGGTCCTTGCTCAGGGGCTTGGCAGCTTTAACCTCCGACCTTCCGATCAGTAACACAGAGCCTTAACCGCCAAGCCACCACTGCCCTGTTTTTATTTTTTTTTATTTTTTTTTAAATTTTTGATATTTTGGCTTATAGAAAATTTTTAAAGAAAAAAAAATAAACAAAAAATATAATTTATTTTAAAATAATTATTAAAAATTTTTTTTTTTTTTTTTATTTAATTTTTTTTTT
>CM022766.1:22610109-22612609 GCA_012411365.1 Ameiurus melas | reverse complement strand
ATAAATGCTGAATAAAGCAAAACGCACACGCACACACACTAGGTCACATGTCGTTAGCCGCTGTAGTGCACTTATTAGGAAGTATGGAGCTCTTTTTCTCTCAACATCAGCATTTCGGATGCACACGCACACACACACACACACACACACACGTTCAGGGCCGCTGGTTTCGTCGCAGTGAAATTCGGCCTGCGTTGTGATCAGTAGGTTCTGTCGTTTGAAGAGTTCAGTGAGTTTAGTGAGTTCAGTGAGTTCAGTCAGAGCGGTCGTGTGTTATGATGCTGGTTTTATCATTAATAAGATGATAAAGTGTATTATAATTACTGTACATGTAAAGGGCGTGAACGAGGACTGAGTACAGAGGTCTTTAAGTGCACAGAGTGAAAAGTCATAAACAGGGTGGAGGGTTAATCTCAGAGCGCTGACTTATTTTTTTCCACAAACATCCTCAATGTTCAGTACAGTTTAATGACCACCTCGTGATGGTTAATATTCTCTCCCTCTCTCTCTCTCTCTCTCTCTTTCTCTCTCTTCTCTCTCTCACTCTCTCTCTCTCTCTCTCTCTCTCTCCCTCTCTCTCCCTCTCTCTCTTCTCTCCCTCTCTCTCTCTCTCTCTCTCTCTCTCTCTCTCTCTCTCTTTCTCCTCTCTCTCTCTCTCTCTCTCTCTCCCTCTCTCTCTCTCTCCCTCTCTCTCTCTCTGTTTCGCCAAACCATTCATATTCAATCATTCGTTCGAGCAAAAATGTACTTTTACATTAGCATATTTTTTCCAGATGGTAAATTCCACATGCCATTCAAAGAAAATCCTAAAGAGAAGAAAAAGAAAACAATCTCTTCATGAGATCTTCATATAGTGTACGGGTCTTAGTATCCTAAACGCATATTTATACTTAGGTTCTCCGGTTCTACATAGAACATTTTACAATCGATGATACGTTAAAGATTCTAGACTTACAGTTTATTTCTTCAGGGATTCGTCAAGTGTTATTTAGATAGTTAAGGGCTCTTAGCATTGTAAAACTTCTGCTAGAAATCCTGTCTAATAGGAAAACATGGCGTGATAAGGTTCGAGACAGAACCTTTAAGGGTTCCCTCAGAGGAACAATCGAAGAACCTTTAAGGATTCTAGATTTCAGCAGGTTTTTTTTTTTCTTTTCTTCTTCAAGCGTTCGTTGGATAGTTCTTGATATCCTAAAAGGCTTCTGCTGGAACCTTTCCTGAACACTCAGTTATAGGGTTCTATACAGAACCTTAAGGATTCTAGATTTTTTTTCTTCAAGGGTTCTAGAGTGCAATGGCTCAACAATCAAAGAACACTTACGGCTTCTAGATATGAGCATTTTTTGTAAGCATGTGGTGGACTATGTAGGTCTTACATACAATTATCTTCCTGATGCGGTTCTAATTAGAACTGTTGTATGGTTCTGCGTGGTTAGGGGTTAACAATGCGGTTCGGTTTGCGTTGTTCTTACTCTTCATTGCAGATCTGGGGCTTCTGTTGCATTTTGGTGCAGGCCAAAACCTTCAAAAAAATATAACTCGGGGGTCATTTAAGGGTTCCTAGCTTCCTAAAAGGGTTCATTCTGGAACCATTCTGCATACAACCATTTAGGGTTCTCCAAACAGGACATCAAAAAATCTTTAAGGGTTACAGATTTAATATTTTTCTACATGCAGATGTATATATATATATATATATATATATATATATATTAGTTACATTTCTTCATTGTTTTTAAGTTATAGTAGTGTACATATTTTCGAGTAGACTTTACTTCAAGTGAGGATTTACGGCTTCATCCAATCGTGTTCCATCTACTTGAATAAATTATGTAGATGAAGTCAAAAATAAAGTGTCATGAGTAAAGCTAGAGTAATTTAGACAGAGCAATATGCCGAAGTGGAGAAAATGGCCGCTCTCATCCAGGATAAACAGGAAGGACAACGGGCATGTACGCGTACGCAGTCGGGACCTCAAGCTACGCAGGCTTCATTCAAAATAACTGACTTTAATTCATTGAGATACGCTTATTTTAAAGTATTTCAAATTGCGTCTAATTTAATCGAACCAACGACTTTGATTTGAATTGAATAGCCAAGAGTAATTTAATAAGCTCAAATTCTATTTTTTCAGTCTATGCTTCACCTCCTGTTTTGGATTTGAAACGTTCTACATTTATATAGCGCTTTTTTAACCATAGTCGTTCACTACAAAGCGCTTTACACCGGTTCTCGTTCACCCGTTCGCACACACCAATGGTAGCAGAGCTGCCATGCAAGGCGCTAACTTGTCATCAGGAGTAACTTGGGGTTCAGCGTCTTACCCAGAGACACTTCGGCATGTGGAGTCACGTGGGCCGGTACCACGGCTAGCTGCGGATTTGAATTCCAATGGCCACTATACAGTACAGATATTACATCTGAAAGCATCACAGTTTTCCTAAAATTGTTGTTTTAAAGTCTTTCTTTTTGACGAAACGTTCTAATGTGAAGAACGTCC
>CM022766.1:22567609-22605109 GCA_012411365.1 Ameiurus melas | reverse complement strand
ACTTGACCATCACACCCCATATGTGTTGACTGAACATCTCATTCCAGATGTATTCCCACTGTTCTGTTATAGTAACCTCGACTCTTCTGGGAAGATTTTGGCTGTGCGGGGGATTTGTGTTCATTCTGCGACAGGAGCGTTAGTGAGGTCAGGAACTGATATCAGGTCAGGAAGTTCCAGTTCTAGTTCACCACAAAGGTATTCAGTGGTGTTGAGGTCAGGGCTTTGTGCAGGACACTCGAGTTCATCCAGTCCGACCTTCCTGGAAGCTCGCTTTCTGCACAAGGGTGACGGAACAGTGCTGGAACAGTTTGGTTCTCAGTTTGGTTTGTTTGGGTCTCTTCGTTCCAGTGAAGATAAATTGAAACGCTAGAACGTACAAAAACCGTCCATACAAAACGTGCGCTTCAAACATTCTCGGAATGATTTGGGGAGGAACGACATATGAGTGTGATGGTCGGGTGTCTATAGATTTTTTTGCCATATAGTGTAGGGTTCGATCTGGAATTAGATGTGTGTGTGTGTGTATCTGGTTTCATCATCACTGTGCTTCACCAGTATGAAGCATCTTCTTCAGTAATAAAATGAAGAACCCATGGCATTGGTCCAGGATGGTGTTGACATCAGGGCATGTTAAATATAACAGTCTGGCACACAGCTAGTCCTTCTAGCATTTATCTCTGCTTTTCTATAAATACACGCTTCCCTCCTCATAATTACAGTCCTCTCCAAGCTGTTTAGATGGGAGGAGGACAGTAAAGACGGGGAAAAAAAAGTGTGTGTGTATGTGTGTGTGTTTCTCGTGTGTCATCTTTAGCTCTATTTGTTGTTTGTTATGTAGATCATTCACAATTCATAATGATGATAATAGTGTTTTTTTTTTAAATATATATATATATATGGGCTGAATAAGGGAAATGTGGAGAGCATACTAGTGTAGATCAGGCCTCAGGCTGTCAACATTGGTGTGTGTGAGTGTGTGTTCATCTTTAAACAGTGTAGTTCACCTCCACACTTTGCTGATGTTTTGTTGTGATGTGGATTAAGGGTGTAACGATCTGTTTTTGGAGCTGTGTTTCTTTACTGCCAGACCCAAAGTGGGCGTGGCCTACAACCGAAGAGTTCTTTCTTTCTTCCTTTCTATCCATTTAAAATAAGAAACCTGCCTCTAGACCTTCAGAAAGAAAGGAAACACCGGGTACCAGAAGGAGAAATGTCAGCACAGCATGTGAATTCTGCAGTTCTTGACAGTTCTTCAGCCTCAGCTACATCGCTCCAGTGATCTCGACTAGAGATATTTTTAAATCCGCGGTTATTATTTACGTTCGCGCGACCATTTCTAACGATTTGAGTCGTTTCTATTTCTCCCCCTCTCCTCTAGCACATGATAGCTACCAGCTGCGGAGGATGAAGACTAATACGTGATTCCTCACATGTAAAGACATGTAAAGCCCCTGCGTTTTTTTTCCCCCTGAATTCCTGTTCATGCTGTATCGAAAGTGGTATAACACACTGAAAGGAAAGCTCTATCAGTCCTCTTTTGAGTACATGAGCTCAGAGACGCCCATGACTGATTAGTGTTGCTGTGATTGACAGCGGAGAGAGTATGCCATCTCTCCAACCCCGAGAACACAGCCAAGTTTAGTTCTGTTAAACTCCGGGCCAGGTATAGCTGTGGCATGGTCAGAATTCGGACTCAAAGTTTAGGGTAGTGTTTTTTACACCTCCTTGTTGCACCAATTTCTTTCCCTAAACTAGGAAAAACGAAAGAAAACGCACCCGTCAACTTGGAAATCCTACCTATGGGCTTGAGATGGTCTTCTCAATTCCACGTTCAGCAAGTGACATGGAATCAACATGGCTGCTTACAGCATCAACAGTAAAGCATAGTAACACTTCTTACCTTTCCACAGGTTGTGTTGTATATACGAGTATTTGCTTTAGATCGATGATTCTCAATTTTCAAGAAGAAGAAAAAACACAGACAAGGCATCATTTGGGTATTTTTTTTAAAGTATTTTATTGCTTTTCAAGTAGAATGTACACAAATGAAAAACCCCGCGTTCCCTCTCCCTCTGTATTTTCTTTTTTTCTGGGGAGAGGCGGAGCTTAGCTGCCTTTTACCTAGCTGTCAGTGCAGGCCAGTGTTGCCAACTTAGCGACTTTTCAGACCCGTTTAGCGGCTTTATTTTTGCAACAAAAAAAATGGACTAATGGCAAATCTAGCGACTTTTTGGATAAACCAAAAACGTCCTTTCCAAATGTGTCCAGTTCTGTCCTGCAAGCGCGAGGTCTTGTCTCACACCTCTCTCTGCGTCTGCTCTGTTCAGTGAGGGGCCGAGAGCCGGAGATTTAACAATGTCATGGATAACGAGACACACCGTGTGTGTGTGTGTGTGTGTGTGTGTGTGTATATATATATATAATAGATCATCATTATGCCTGGTCTCCTCCAATGGGGGGAGGGGAGAGGGGTCGTGCCACATGATAGGGGAGGCTTGGTGTGGGGGGGACTTTATTTACAAAAGTTTGAGAATCTCTCCTTCAGATCAGCGGTCCCCAACCTTTTTTTGCGCCACGGACCGGTTTAATATCAGACAATATTTTTTGTAAGTATGACATTTCACTTTTTAATAAATCCAAAATTGTCATTATTAGCGAATTGCTGTGGTATAAGAGGAATCACAGAGACAGCTGCTGTGCTCCTATCGAGAGGATTAAGGATGCATAGAAGAGTGCTCTTCTGAACCCCAGGTATTAGTTTTTTCGTCGCACATGATCATGATCAACATCTTCGTCATCATCATTACACTGGCATCTTCAGCGTGTATGGCGAATACCCCACATGACCACCATCGATCACGTGACCAACACCGAGAGCGAAAGATGACTTGTGCATGTGTGTGAAAGAGGAAAAGTGCTTACAACGCATTCTTTAGCCCTTAAAAGGTTAAAGTTCTCAGGTCAAAGTGTCAGTCCATTACCTTATCTATTCCACAGAGAACAGCACAGGAGACAGATTGCGAATGAAAGAAAGAAGAGATGGATGGATAAAGAGAAAGCAAACCCCAAAGTGAAAATCAGACCTACAGAGGTTGATTCTTACTCCTAATATGTCGTTAATCTCTTTTAATCCCCCATTATCCAAATAGTGGTCTGTCCCTCCACCTGTTTAATATGGTTCATCCCGCAGAGCCATCTGAGGTGATTGACGTGGCGTCATGACTCTCCGAGCTCCATTGAGAGGTTTTTTTGTGGCATTAGAATTCCACCGTCCGGAAGAGTTTTCCATGGTGGGAAATTTACTGTTACTGGAGACTCCTTCCATACATTTTAAATAAACATCTTCTCTGTTAAGTAATTACATTGGCATCATGTTTATTATTAAGCTTATAGATTATATGGATTGTCCACCACGTATACCAGTCTAGAAATGTACACCGGATTATAGAGAAATGATTTTTTTTCATCATTGTAAAATGTCACACTTTAGTCCAGGTAATTGTGAACTGCTGTGTATACCTGTGTATGCATGCGAACATCCAACCAAAATGTCTTTATATATATAATATATTCACATGCTGTGATATTAAGATGCTCCGTGTGTTCTTGTGTCTCAGCTCAGAGAAATGAAAGCTATGCATAACACAGTACACATTTATTTTTCATCAAAACCTCATCAGTTATTCATTCTGTATTTTCCGGCCTATCAATCAGGCTCATTCATGATGCAAAGTCCATTTTATTCTCTCTCTCTCTCTCTCTCTCTCTCTCTCTCTCTCTCTCTGTTTTCTTTTCTGCTCTCTACTCTCTAGCCGATGTGCGTCCATAATTCCCTGCAACCTCACTGGAGACCTTTCTGTCCCTGACCTGGAGCAACCGGCGGCCTAGTCTGCACCAACGTGGCGAAATATGACGGATCCAAATATGCAAACGTGGAAAAACGAACGTAATTACAACGACTGAGACTATTCATCAATTTTCCTCCATACCAGAACATTTTATTTATCTCTGTTTATGCCGGTTCCCCTGTGCCGCAAGCAATGAACTCCTTGCGCTGAGACGCCAGCAGCTTGTGAGCATAGATTTTGTTGGGGCAGGACGACATTAATAACAACATATCCTCAAACAAAATGAAGTCTCGAGGCACTCTCGCTTGGCTGATGCTATAGTAACCCTATAACTGAGAATCAACAACATTCAGTCATGCAGTGTACAGTCTAACTTGTATTGAGTGGGTTTTTAGACTGACTGCGTTCATCGACCAACGGTGACAGGTTTTTGTTTTGTGTTTTAAGCTAAATGTCTGAGAAAGTGTCGTAAAATCCACACAAAAGACTTCAAACTAGCCCCCCCAACCACCACCACCCACCCAACCAATACTTCTTTTGTGTAGCAAAACAAGTATTTCACAAGTATTTCTGAGTTACAGATATTATCCACGCTATAACCCTTACCTCTTCCAAACGTTTTTAATACACAGTGTCTGCAAACAAACTGTCTGCACTTACACTTTTCCTTTTATTGTGTATTTAATTCCAATTATTTTCTATCAAATTCAATCTTGGTTGCAACGTTTATATATATATATATATATATATATAAACTAACCCAATGTGGCAACCCAATTATCTTTCCTGAATGCTGCTCCTCCTTCCCTGAGCATGGAGCAGCATGATTCCTGGCCTAATGGGCCTCTTGTTGCATTTCCCATGTTTGACCACTAGGTGCAGTACTAACTCCCTGCAGCGAGATGGGGTCGTGAACATGCTGCAATATGATTGCACAACATCTAGAAAATCAATCAAATCAACTCAACATTACATTATATCTGTCAAATAGCAAATAGCATCACTGCACGCTCAAAAGAGTCAAACACTTTACAGCACTGTTCAACAACTCATAGGTAACTCTGCAGGAACTAATGAGTAGTTCTTCATTAGCGCTTACCTTATTCCTATTAACTACAAACAACTACTACTCATTAATGAATCAGTAAGTATGTTAGTAGGAGTTTGCTATTAACTATGCAGTAATTACCAAGTCTTAAATTTCTCCTGTTGATGAATAGTCTCCTGTTCTCCTATTTCCAGTCATTTCTGTTAATAAACCTTCCTCCTGGAGTACCTAATAAACCTTAACCTATTCCAATACCTCAGTGTCTAAAATGTAAAGGCTGTGCTAATATGAGTTATCAGTTAAATGGCTGATATTTACGCTACCAGTATTTACCAGTATGAGTATATGAGCATGTAATCAGTCAGATACCCAATACCAGGATTGCACCCATATCAATGATGATCAATCTATATATAATATATATATATAGATTGATCATATATATATATATATAGATTGATATATATATATATATATATATATATATATATATATATATATATATATATAGCAATATAATGAGCTGATATGTTAATTGTTTGTTCGGATCTTTGCGTTCTCATATGTATATAATGCTATTAGTCTTAACTTTTAATTATCTCATGCTTTGATGCAACATTATACATTATTGCATTGTTTTGGGGGCTTAAAGAAAGAAAGGTTCTTGTTTTGAAGGGTCTAGATAGACCCTGTCGTGATACGTCTATTTATTCTGAATAATAAATAACCCCGTTTCTGTGGAATGACTGATCCCACAATTCCTAAGACATGCTGTAAAGGATGAAAGAAGCCAGAGGCAGAGTGGCAGCTGGGGAGGTCAGAGGTGACTGAGTGGGTGTGTGTGTGTGTGTGTACGTACGTACGTACGTACGTGTACTTATGTCTGTGTGGTAACTGAGAGATTACCGAAGAGTGAAGTGATGCCCTAATTTAGCTTTCCCTGTACACTAGAGTCCTATAGATAGTGCTAGAACACATGGTGGTCCCTCATACCTCTGCAGCTGTACCTGGCTTCTCATCTCATCCTTCACCATATCATTTCCATTTATGTGGTGCGTCCTCCGTAACCTTTTTCACCTTATCGTTCCTATGCTGATTGGAAAGATAACGTATTAGAACTGATTTACATACAAGCTAATGATATATACTTTCGTCATTCACTACTGCGCTTCAGAAGCTACAAAAGATATGTAGATGTTTCCCAGAAGTTTACATTCAACCTCCCCCTGACTCTTAATGTATCGTGTCGCCTTCTTGAGCATCCGTGAACGTTTGCACTCGTGTAATAGTCGTGTACGGGTCCCTCGGTCGTCCTCAGTGGGAAAAGGTGGAACTCACCATCATATAGCCGCTGTTGGAAAGGGCTCAAATATGCCGAAGATGCTGGAAAAGCATACAAAAAAAGCATTACAAAACATAAACACATCACGTCGTGGATTGTCCAGGTAACGACACACGGGATTAAGAATCGAGGGTGTGTAAACTTTTGAACTGGTTCATTTGTGTAAATTCAGTTATCCTTTTCTCTTGTGGATTATATCTAATATCTATTCAGGGCAGAACTAACTAAAAAAAACAACAACGAAATGCTAGTTTAATGATCCCTTTTATTTAAGATGAAAGAAAGATTATTAACATTTTGCAGATTCTGCTAGGCGTATGTAAACTTGTGACCTCGATCCGCACGTTAAAATAATCAAGCGTTAACTTGGAATTGAAGTAAATTGAAGTTAACTGTACACTCGCTCTTTCTCTCTCTCTGTCTATATATACATATATATTTTTAGCATGGGGATCGTAAACCTGTTCATTCGGTTGCCTGTGTATGTGCACGTGTGTGTTTGTCTCTCTGCCACACACACGGCACAGGGGTTTCCCCTACAAGGTAAAATCCTTACTCAACCCTGAAATCTGATTCCTGGATGATTCATAATCCGGCATGACCCTGACGGGGAGTTCTTAAAATATTTCGGAGGACAGTTGTGTGGAGGTCTTGGAACTGGAGCTTGGAATGCTTGACCTATGAAAAGCTTGACACTTCCAGACCAGGGTATTCCCTCTAGCTGTTTCGGGTTCTTCTGGACTTCTCTGGGCTTTCCCATTCAGACTGGATGCCGGTCAAATCATCCAGTGTGTGTGTGTGTGTGTGTGTGTGTGTATGTTGATATCTGTTTACCTATATTCTAGGTCCTGATTTGTCCAAAGAGGTTCCATGTAAAGTAGCTGAGTTCAGCATACAGAGGTTCTTCTCTTGTTATTTATCAACCGAAGATGACATATTAACAGCGGTGCTAATGAGCCAGCTATGTCTAAAGGTCACGCCTCGGTTCTGACAAGGAAAACGGTCCAAAATTCCCGCCATAACGAGTTTGGCTCAGACATGAGTGCAGGAAGTGTGTGTTATGGCATTTCACAGCGCCTCCATCCAGCTGTCTCGGGGCTCAACTGCTGCTTGCGTTTTGTCAGAATACATGACACCGGCCGCGAGTGTTTGAAACCAGGAATGTCTGAGTGTGTGTGTGTGTGTGTGCACTGTAGATCACTCTAAGTCATCATACTGAGATGAGTACGTGATATTTTTGGGTTGTGAGTTTTCCAGAATGGAAGTTCCCTACCATGTGGCATTTGTGTGTGTGTGTGTGTGTGTGTGTGTGTGTTTGCCTTGATCACTACTTGAACGTTTATCTAACATTATTATACATAACTCATTTATTTTCCTTTTGGAAGAATGTCCATTGGCTCTCAGAGTGAGAAAAAGTTAACACCCTGGTATAACAACCAAACACGTACCTTAAAGCAGACCACTTGACAATTAGAACGTAAATGGCGCCAAACCAAATTGGTAGCATTTCAAACAACATGGAAGGAGAGCCTTCTGAACTATAGAAAATCTCTTAGTGATGCTAGAAAAGTTTCTCTCTCCACCTTAATAGGAATACAATCACCATAGAAACAGAAAGGTTGTACACAGCAGCTTGTAGAAAAGGTTGTTGTAGAAAAGGTTGTACACAGCAGTTATGCTCGTACTTACACAGGAACAACATTCATGAAATGTATCAGTCAGGATTTAGACTTCATCATAGCACAGAGACAGCACTAGTTAAAGTAGTAAATGACCTACTACTGACCTCTGATCAGGGTTGTGTCTTGCTGCTTGTGTTACTCGACCTTAGTGCAGCTTTTGATACTATAGATCACACTATTCTCCTTCATAGACTAGAAAATGTTGTTGGCATTAAGGGAACAGTCCTCCCCTGGATCAGGTCTTATCTGACCGATCGCTATCAGTTCGTAAATGTAAATGGAGACTTCTCCACGCATAACGAGGTTAAATTTGGGGTTCCACAGGGTTCTGCTTTAGGCCCACTGTTTTTTACTTTATATACACTATCTCTGGGTCAAATTATTCATAAACATGGAATTAGCTTCCACTGTTATGCTGATGATACACAGTTGTATGTTTCAGCGAAGCCAGAGGACAGACAGCAGTTTAGTAAAGTTGAGGATTGTGTAAAGGACATTAGACGTTGGATGCTTATTAACTTCCTTTTACTTAATTCTGATAAGACAGAAATACTTGTACTAGGACCACGTGCAGGTAGAAGTAATCTTTCTGTGATTACACAGTAACTCTGGATGGACTTTCTGTTTCATCGTGTACAGCAGTAAAAGACCTCGGAGTGATTATTGACTCCAGTCTATCATTTATATATTTTATTAATATACATTATATATTTTATTTACAAGCTCATGTAGATAATATTACTAGGATAGACTTTTTTCATCTCAGAAATATTTCTAAGATAAGAAATATATTGTCACTACATGATGCAGAAATATTAGTTCATGCTTTTGTCACCTCTAGACTAGATTACTGTAATGCCTTTCTGTCTGGATGTTCCAGTAGGAGCATTAACAAACTCCAGTTAGTCCAGAATGCTAGAGTCCTAACTAGAACCAGAAGATATGACCACATCACCCCAATCTTATCCACACTGCACTGGCTCCCAGTGGGATCTCGCATTTATTATAAAATACTAGTATTAACCTATAAAGTACTGAACAGTCTTGCACCACAGTACGTGAGTGAACTTTTGGTTTTCTATGATCCGCCACTCCTCCATGACGACATCACGGAGCTGGTGGATGTTAGAGACCTTGTGCTCCTCCACCATCCGTTTGAGGATGCCCCACAGATGCTCAATAGGGTTTAGGTCTGGAGACATGCTTTGGCCAGTCCATCACCTTCACCCTCAGCTTCTTTAGCAAGGCCATGAATAGATGTTCTTTTACACAAAGTACACAATATTATGCATTATGTGATAGTAAGCATACCTAACAGTCTCTCCCTCTCTTTACCTCCCTCTCTCTCTCTCTTTTTGTTGAGTTACACATGATTTTATGGAGATACCAGTGATCCTGGCCCTTTCTGCTGTCCGGACCTGCCTAATCTATCCTGATGCCCTACCTCTGGTTGGAGTTCTCATCAACTGGAGGCTACATTCTGCTACTGAGGACGACCCCAAGCAGTGCAGCCTGGAGATCGCTGAGGACGGTGCCGCTTGAAGTACCATGGAAATGGTTTTGGACCTCAATTCCACATGGATGTTCTCGCTGTGGTTGCTGGGACTACGGTTACTGCGATGTCCTTGGGACTGCAACAACCACGTACAGTTTTACACTCAGGTCTCCTTTAGTGAACAGTGGACTAGTTCCACAACCAGACTTCATATATACACCATAATGAACTTTCTTTTACTTTCACACTATCCGTCGTTACCCAGATGAGGACGGGTTCCCTTCTGAGTCTGGTTCCTCTCAAGATTTCTTCATCATATCATCTCAGGGAGTTTTTCCCTCACCACCGTCTCCACCGGCTCACTCATTAGGGATAAATTCATACACTTAAAATCTGTATCCTGTGTTTATATGTTTCTGTAAAGCTGCTTTGAGACAACTGTTAAAGGCGCTATACGAATAAAACTGAATTGAATTGAATTGAAAATCAAATTAATAAATTAGCAAAAAGCCAATAACTGCTAACATCTGTTTACATCTACATTATAAACAGGACTCACTATCTATTTTGCATTCATTATATGTTTTGAACCATTTTTGATGCGTCCCGCCATTTTAATTATTCATATACTTATAGATATACTCTCTTTGGTGTGTGAACTCACCACATCTATTATGAACAATTAGCATGTGGGAAAAAAAAGTCATTTAAATATAATTTCTCTCCGCAGTTGGCTTGTTTTCCAGAAGAAGTTTCCTTGTGTGAAAAAGCAGTAATGCGACAAGCGGCATGTTAGTTATCATTTTCTCAACTCTCTGCAAATCAGGGGTAAAGCGAACGAATCCAAATCATTGGCTTGGACCAATCCTGTCACATGTGGTCTGCCGTTTCTTCAGTTCCCCATTCACAACCTTAGTTCCTATATACATTTAATGAGATGAGAGGTTGTATATGAAAGGAAAATATGAATCTACGGTTAGACATTTTCTAATTTTGAAATTGCAAATGTGTACTAAATTTATATAGAGATAATACCAAGAAAAGTAAAGCCTGAAAGGAAGTAGCAGAGGAAGTGGTAAATTGTACAGCTCTAATTGAGAACTTCTTTAAGACTGCCGAAGACCATTGTTATAAACATGTATAAATGTTTACCCAGGTTTAGGTAAGTTGTCATGAAATGCTTATGTAGGTGTTACATTTCAGTACTTAAGGGCAGTGTTCATAGGGCTACATAGCACCTACATAAGCAGTTCACAACAATTGATATAAACCAAGGTAAACATGTTTATTCCAACACTTGTTCTAATGGAGAAGACATTAAAGGTCAATGATAGGTGAATGACTGCCTTTTAATGATGTTCAGAAGCAATATGTAAAGTAGCACATATGAACATTGTATGTGGTCTCTGTACGAATGCTTATGCATGTGTGTATAAAGGAAGTGTACACTTGTGTATCAGTATGTGTGTGTGTGTGTGTGTTTGCATTAAGCATGACTTTATCTATTACAGTGAAGTATGTGTATCTGTAAGCGTGAGTCTTTTTCCTGACCGGTCTTTGTGTGTAATGGAAAAATAAAAGAATGTGTACACAGCGAGACACACACGCACACACACACACACACACACATATATACACAAATACACACAATTTAGATAAGACACAATAACATCAACAAGCCTTATTGCACTGCCGCCTCTCACTCTCAATAACTAAAGCCAACATGACAGCAGCCGTTACCTGTGCTAATGTCAGGACACAGAAACGTCCTCTTATTTAGCTTTTTCTCCAAGATATTCTCGACCGCGTCTGTGGAGTGTTGTTAACAAAATGGAATAGCAACTTAAAGAGCAACCATTCACGAAACCCATGCAGTGGATAGCGTAACAGATAGCATGGCGTGGAAGAAAGATTAGCGAGCATTTACGAGAACTGCTAATTCCCCGTGCATGGCTAAGATAGTGGTTTTGATTAAACGTGTACCAAAAAAAACAGTCAGCAAAAATCTATGAGTCACTGCTAGCAATGGATGACTACTCAGCTCCATGTGTAACATTCGGGGGGAAAGCTGTAAAACGCTTTACTGTTATATATCATACTGTTATATGGGCATGCTGTTATAGGAAAACGATTAGCTTTGTGGTGGTAACAGTAGCTGTGTTTCATCACACCACATCGTCGTTTTATGAAGCCCTACAAAATATATCCTCATTCACATCATCTTGCTTCTTGGCTTAAATCAGTTTTAATAAAACCTCCACACAAAGGCACACACGTCCGTTATAACTGCTGGAACAAACCACTAGGGACACAGAGGGGGAATTCAGAAGCAGCGTTTGTTTTTTTTAGGCGAATCTGCTGTGTTACAGCTCATTATGGTTCACTAGTCTGCTCAAGTAGAAACCCCTTTTCCTCCCACGAGACAGCCGAGCGAAGTCCAGTAAACACTAGTGAGGGGGAGGAGGTGACTGTGCGGGTCAGGTCAGGATTGCTATCTGGACAACTGTGACTCAAGGTCATCCTTATGATGGGGGAGGCATGGACTGTACCATCATATGGGAGACTGGCCGGGGTTTGGGTTGTTGTTTTGGGGGGGTGGCTTGGGCTGTTGTTAACCAGACAGATATGATGCGACTGAGAGTTAATAGCCTTGATAATGATGATGATGGTGGTGGTTGTGGTGGTGATGATGATGATGTTGATGATGATGATGGTGGTGATGATGGTAATGGTGAAGGTGGTGATGATGATTGTGGTGATGGTGATGATGATGGTAATGGTGGTGATGATGATGGTGATGGTGATGGTAATGGTGGTGATGATGATGGTAATGGTTGTGATGATGATTATGGTGATGGTGGTGGTGTTGATGATGATGGTGGTGCAGATGATGATTGTGGTGATGGTGATGAATGTAATGGTGGAGGTGGTGATGATGATGGTGCTGGTAATGGATGATGGTGATGATGATTGTGGTGATGGTGGTGGTGGTGGTGATGATGGTGTTGATGATTTTGGTGATGATGATGGTGGTGGTTGTGGTTGTGATGATGGTGGTGGTGGTGGCGATGATGATGATGATGGTGGTGGTGGTGGTGGTGATGTGATTCATTTATACTCTCTCTCACTCTCTTTCTGTGTCTCTCTATATATCTCTCTCCATATCTCTCTCTCTCTCTCTGTCCCTCTGTCTCTATCTTTATATCCCTCTGTCTCCCACTCTCTCTGTTGCTCTCTCATTCTCTGTCTGTCTCCCTCTCTGTCTCTGTTTTTTCTCTCACTCTCTGCCTCTCTGTTTCTCTTAATGTCTGTCTCTCTCTTTCAATCTCTCTCCCTCCTCCCTCTGCCTCCCTCTATTTTTTCTCTCTCTGTCAGATATTTTAGATACTCCGAAGAACATATTCAGTAGAACTCATATTCCTCGTATTATTGTTGAACCCGTCTGCAGTGTTGTTCATGGATAAATGCAGCGTGAGTCGTTCTGCTACATAATGACCGCAGAACATAATTCAGGCGTCCTAGAAATAAACAGACTCCTGTTCAAGGGCAGCCATTCTGGCTCTGCGGTGCTTTCTGCTGTGATAAAACCCGTTTCCCCTGAACTGCTTCGGAAATGCTCGCCTCCCCGGTGCCTGCTCAAGTAAATACTCCTGCCTCCTTCTGTGGTGTTTGAGTTAAGCCAAAAATGCTTCTGACTGCAGCTGAGTGATACATTTTTCTTCTTCTGAACGCAAAACATTCAAAATGTACATGCTGCAGTAATAAAAATGTTTATGCAAATTACCCATGTGTGTATTCAAGCTCAAGTTATAGGTTGTTTGTTATTAGAGCGAGTACGTTTGATGAGAAACTTAATATTTTTGTGCAAACTATACACAATAGGTCCTCTTAAATCAGAATCTACGATTTTCAGTATAAAGCAGTGGTTTAATGCCAATATTTTTTAATAAGACACATTTTTCGCTCTCACTCAACAACGGCAAGGTGATTTTTTTATAATGTCGGGGGCGGGACACTTCGGATTCTAGAGAGCGTTTGATTGGACAGAAAATCTGATGAGAAGCTGAAGTGTAGAACGATGTCATCAGAATTGTTGTTCCGTACCAGTGGTAGAGAGAGAGAGAGAGAGAGAGAGAGAGAGAGAGAGAGACTGTACATTTTTGAATGCAGAGATCTAAACGTCATTGTGATTGTTTTGGAGCAACACTAGCTTATAAATAACTTTAAGGTCAAAATATTCATACTGAAAGCAACAAAACCTCCATTTTGATTTCATGGGGACTTTAAGTAGAACTCTCACTGCTGCTTTTGTAATGTCTCTCAGCAGTCATTTGAAGAGAGAAAAAAAAAAGATCAATAAATAATACAATGAAACATTAGAAATTCTTCCCCCAGACTCTGGGACCTTGATTTCCAAATGAAATGCAACATTTCCTTTCATCTTCCCCATGAGTGTGTGTGTGTGTGTGTGTGTGTGTGCTGAACCAGCCCGAGAGATTAAAGGCTCAGGAAACCTTTACAGGTGTTTTGAGTTCATTCGCTTATTAGAGTGCTTCTCAGGTCGACGTTTCTGTATTATAAATTCTTTATTCTTAATTCTAATGTTTTAAGATACTGGATTTTTTATTTCCGTGAGCTGTAAACCGTAATCATCGAGATTAAAACAAAAACAGGCTTGAAATGTTTCACTTTATGTGTAATGGATCTAGAGTATATGAAAGTTCCACTGTTTGAATTAATGTACAGAATAAAGCTAACTTTTCCACGATATTCGAATTTTTTGAGATGCACCTGTATAATGTTTCATTACTTTGTGACGAATTTTTTTTTTTGTCTATATGCTGCCATTTGGCAACAGTTTGTCGACAATTATTTTTTAATACAAATTTATAGTTATTTTTATTACTTGAACTAATTCAAGTGCTTTTTTTATGTAAATGTAATATTTCATGCAGTAAAGGGTTAATTTGTCATTACGAACCCATTCGTTAAACATTATCCATCCATCTATCCATCTTCAACCGCTTATTCCTTCTTCAGGGTTGCGGGGAACCTGGAGCCTATGTTTATTTGTTGATCCTATAGTATAGACCTATCACACATTAATCTCAGATTTGGCTCCACCCCAGAGACAACAAAAACCCTCAAAGCTAACCTATATTAGCGATATTAGTCATTTGCAATTGCTATTTTTGTTTACAGATACAGATCACAATACAGGAAGCCATTTTGTGGTGTTTACATGCTTACTCTGCTTTTGATCGCACTTTAACCTTCGTAAGTTCCTATAGAAGTTAAATAAACCTCTTTCAGTTCCATGTGTGAAACTATCCACCATGCGCAGTTTTTCAAATGAATAAAATGACCACAGAGAACCGGCTCCATGCGACTAGTTGTGGAGATAAAAAAGAGCTATGTACTTCTGGTTCTTTGCTAGGTTACTGTGCGGATGAGCGAATAGCGTGTTATGGCACATTGTGCCTTTAATCATTGATGTGGCAGGGAACAGGGCTTAATGAAGGAAGAGATATTCTGAGAACTCAGGTGTCCTCTCAGTCCCGGTGCCAACGGATCCAGCGTGCACTCAGTCCGATTACCGCAAGCCAGTCCGAGCAGACTGCTCCGATTTCAGCTCCGGCTCAATGCCGCCAAACTCAGTGCCATTATGGTAGCTTGACACTTTTGGATTCCTTCATTAGTATATTGCTTTATTTTATGACAGACACTTCACTCCAACAATACAAGGTGGCATTCTTAGGTCCCCACTTAGTGAACTAATTCACGCAATCCTGCCAGAGGAATGTTCGGTTACGCTGTGAAGATATCAACGAAACTCTTATAGAAGCACTGTTCAAACCCAGTTGGATTTTCTGGGCACTCCAGAAAGCGTCTGTGGATTCCCCATCTTCTGTCTTCTCCCTTTTATCTTTTTTTTTTTTTTCTGGCTACCCCTTGACCTTGCTACTTACCTCGTAATCATCCTCTGACACATTTTTCCCCACCCACCCCGTGGCCATTCTGGAAGATGGCTGAATAATGCATAGGCCTTTGCGTCAACGCTTGTGTGCCAACAATGTTGGCATGTCAAGCCGCAGGCATCCAATCCCATTGTCCAGTGACACGATGGAAGATACTGGCCGGTGTTGGCTTTCCGCAGCTACGGCTGAAATATTGATGAGCATTGAGGCAGATTTTCCACCGCCATCCAGCCACTGCCAGCCCTTTCACCCTTTCTCCATCACCTGATACGGGCCGCCAGAGCCCCGAGCTAGTCGGCAGAGGAGAGCGAGAGGTAGCGGGAGAAGCACCACATTTTCCATCTGCCATGAAAGTAGAGCAGCTCATTATGTAGGAGTGCTAAGGGTGCGTCTGCGCGAGCGTGTGCAGCTGTGCATAGCGTGGCATTTTTCACCGCTCTCGTAGAAGACAGTAATAATGAGCAGATGGGCGTGGCCTGTACCAATTTGTTCAATAACTCTTTATGAATTACTGTACGTCTCTCTGCTGTGCTATGATCTAATGCTCGGCTTACAGGAAAACGGTATGAAACTGTGTGGTTGCTTGTTACTGGGCTGCAACCCTCGTGGGTACATGTCCAGTACCTTTGTTTTCTCTCGCTGTAAATAGTGTAGCTTAAAAATTCAGAAATAGTTAAGGTCTCATTATGTACCTTAAAGTTCTACAAATGCAACCACTTTTATAACCTGAGGAGCAATTAATAAATGTACCAAGCATATACCCTTGAGGGTCTCAACCTGTGGACTACTGCCATCTTTTATTCTATGCGAATGACCCCAAAGTTATCAAGACACGCAGTTGGACATATGTGAAGGTCAAGCAAAAAATAAAAAGTATGCGCCCTCGATTTCACCACCCTATTTAAGTTCGAGGTTATGCTAATACATGGAATGAGTGTCCCCTGTCTATTAGAGTGTGTCTTTGTCCATGTGCCAAGAGTTGAGGTCATTACACTTCTTTCCCCTCGAGACTCTCCTTATCTGCCCTCTCTCTTTTCTCCCCCATTTATTGAAAGTAGGACAGCAGAAACATCACCACTCCCTTCCTATCAGGCCACAGCAAGTAGGCTGACTTCTCTTACACATGTCCTGGAGAGACAGCGAGAGGTTTTTATGATGTATGCTCTTGCGTATTTTGACGACTATGAAAGAAAGCATTACTTTTACAAAACCCCTTTCAACCATCAGTTGCAACAATGGACTTCATTTTCTGGCTGGTGTTGTATTAATAATACATTATATCTCACAATACTTTCAGATTATCGAGCGAAAAAAGCGACAGGCAAAACATTATTCATTTATTATCTACGTATCTATGTGCAGAACACAGAGCTGCAGTTTCAGCAACAGCGAACATTTGGGTACCATTTCAGCTGACATTTTCTCAATCAGGCATGACACCTCAAAGTATCAAAACCAAACGATTGGCTCAGAGTCCATTCCTTAGACAAATCCTTCCTATGGTGCATGAGCAAATACTTATAGCTATCTCAAAAGGGTTTACCAGGAACCATTTCTGAAAGAGATCCACCCAGTTGTAGGGATCTTCATAGATCTGAGAAAGAAATCCTTTTACTCTAGACATGTATAAAGGCTCTATCTGGCTGCCTGGATTACATTCTGTTCGATTTTTTGTTGTTGTTTACTTCACGTTGGAGACGTCCCAATGTTTTTTTTTTCCGCCAGGCCATGATTCGCTGTGAGCCGCCAAATGAAACACAAATTGCAGCTCAACTGGTTGTCCTTGTTGCCTCTGGCAACACTGAGGAGAATGTAGTATTACCGGCCAAATATTTCAATATGATCACCCTCACACTCAAATTAACTTCCCCCTGCCAGACTGGAATGATTGATTTCAAGGCCATCCCAGAAGCTTTCGGAGGAGAGAGGGGCTCAATAACCCTTGCTAAGGGATTTGTTCTCAATAGCCACGGCAGACCTTTCATATTCTCTTGTTTTGACAGGAACGATAACAAGGAGCGGAAATTGATTTTTCGCAGTGTGTCCTTGTTACGTCTGCGGCTATCAGCGGTTTCAGGGACTCGGTCGGCACGTCTGAGTGGAACTTGTAAAGTCTCACAGATAGGCTATTTATAGAACATGCTACAATTCACACCGACGATTTCATACACAGCTGAGCGTACACCGCTAGCACGAGGACACAAAGACGATACCGACCTTCAGTTAAAACACACGACGAAAATCATCCATCCCTCTTATTAAACTGCTGTTCATTTTATCCATGTATATACAGTTACCCTGGACAAATCAAGAGTTCAACCAAAATAAATGAAACTGAGACGCATTAAACCGTACCATCTGGCATACTAGCTTCTTCCTCTCATACGCATTTCCAGAACAATCGAATGGTATTTGGGGGAAAATAACCTAAAGAGGTTCAAAATAATAGGATTAGAAATGCTAATGCTAAATGTTAATGTAACAAAGTGCTAGTTTGACTATAACATTGTGTCTGAAAACTTTTAACTAGTCACACCACAGAATTCTCAATTCTGGTTGATCAGACGCTTTTGATCAATTCACAAGTTCTTAAAAGATTTCAAGGTAGATGATGGCTACCATGGGAACATGAGATACGTAAGTATGCAAAGAACAAAGGCGTGCTGTTGTAGGTAAATAAACAATGGTAAGGTGGTGTGACGGACCAGCACGTCGCAGTGTTTTATTATAGTTATAGTTACATTCAGTGTTGTGGAACGTCAAACGAAACAAGTCAATTCTTGATCTCACTTATAGCAGCTGTAAACAGTCGTCCATTCATCAGACTCTCTTTTATTATGATAATGAGTCTTTATTGATAACATATATATTACGGCACCGTGAAATCCTTTTCTTCGCATATCCCGGCACGTTAGGAAGTTGGGGGTCAGAGTGCAGGGTCAGCCATGATACAGCGCCCTTGGAGCAGAGAGGGTTAAGGGCCTTGCTCAAGGGCCCAACAGTGGCAGCTTCCAATCAGTAATCCAGAAACTTAACCTCCAAGCCACCACTTATTCCAGATTTGAACCCAATTTCCAACTATTGCGTCCAGTTGACTTTTTGGACACGCACTTATTCATTTTGCAGATGTAACGCAAAACTGCTTTACCTGAGCAAGGTCAGTGTGGAAGAAGCACTACAGGAATCCTAAGGTCCACCAATTTCCTGTACATGAACTGGCCACTGCCCCACTATGATTATCTTTTCTTGAAGTTAATAAGACAAATAAATAAATAAATAAATAAATAAAACAGAAAGCATAAACACAAACTGCAGCTTTACTGCTGACACTGGAGACTCCTTCCATAAATGTTAAATAAACGTCTCCTAATTAAAAAAAAACCAATTCATATCAATGATTATATGCTTTTCTTCGTTAAACAACAGCACATGTTTTTAATCCATCTGCAGTATATTAGGCTTAGATTAGATTAAGCAATCGCAATTCATAGAAAATTTACCTTCAATACCTTCTGACCAATCAGAAATGAGAATTCACCATAAGAACTCTAATGCAACAGCAGTATTGCTTTACACAACTTTGTTTCCCAGACGTTTTCATGTGAGTGATTTATTTCATCCTAGATTGTTTAGTTATAAGTGAAAAGTATGTTCTGAGCACTGGTTCTGCACTGGTGCAGGATAAAAAACATGAAAGCTGTTCCTCACTTTTGTCCATCGGCCAAAGTGTAAAGTGTAAAGTGCAACAGCGTGTTCAGTAAACACGAGCTCGTGTGTTCAAACCCTTGCCCTGAACGGTTTGACTCGACCGAGAGTAAAATGTGCGCCGCCTTTGATAACGCAATAAACCTCCAACCCTCACATGCTATATTTTCCAATCAGGAGAGGTTTACTGCAGAGAAATGCTCCACAGTGGAAAACCAGCGGAGATGCTGACGCAGGATTTTAACCTGTAATCTCTTTAACGTCTTCAGAATGACCAGTCACAGGTCCCGATTAAAATGTAACCTTCGTATTTAGACTTTGCACCTCTTCCCTTTACACCTGCTGCACACTGGGATCGTGCCTATAGCCGTGTGGACCACTGCACGCCTTTACTTTTATTTAGAACAGCTGAGTAATATGCGTGTTGAGTGTTGAACCTAACTCTCTAAATACATCAAAAGGAATTGTTTGAGGAATTTGTAAGTGAAAGGAGAAGGTGTCCATGCTGGACATCTGGAATAGTGTCTGGTGCTGATTAGAGTTATTACGTATTGTAATCATATCTAAGAATCAGGTCGTCTTTATGATTTATGATGCAACATGTACAGTAAAACAATCAAACCTCTCAAGATACACTGCCGTGTGTGTGTGTGTGTGTGTGTGTGTGTGTGTGTGTTGTTGGGGGTGTTGTATATTATGGTATATATATATATATATATATACCATAATCTCTGATTGAGTTCATTCTGATTGTTTGCTTTAGAACAAAATTTTAGTGGCCACGGACTACATACAAACTAGCCCCGGGAAGAAAAACAACAACAACAACACCCCCAACACACACACACAACACACACACACACACACACACACACACACACGGCAGTGTATCTTGAGAGGTTTGATTGTTTTACTGTACATGTTGCATCATAAATCATAAAGACGACCTGATATATATATATATATATATATATATATATATATATATATATATATTCACACATTACAAACTGGAATGTGTTCTTTGGCCTAAATATGGAAGAAAATGTTGCCAAGATTGGGAGAAGGGAGAATGGTAAATGGTCTGTACTTATATAGTGCTTTTTTAACCTTAGTGGTTCTACAAAGCGCTTTACACTGGTACCCATTCACTCACACACCAATGGTAGCAGAGCTGCTATGCAAAGTGTTAACTTTCCATCAGGAGCGACTCGGGGTTCAGTGTCTCACCCAAGGACACTTTGGTATGTGGAGTCACGTGGGCCGGGAATCAAACCGCCAACCCTACGATTAGTGGACAACCCGCTCTACCACCTGATCTACAACCGCTCCAAACGTGGATTACAGAGTGGATAATGGCCATAGCAATAATAAACAGGGGTATTGAAAATTCTGGAAATCAGAAATGCATGACCTTGTTTCCCCACACAAGATAAATGCTTCTTTCAGCCGAACATCTTGCACTAGTTTCATGTCTTTTTGTGTGTTTGTTCGTGATGTAGTTGTAAGTTTGTAAGTTAAAAAACCTGAAACCTGGCAACCCTGGCTGCACCAGTTCTTGTGTGTGTGTGTGTGTGTGTGTGTGTGTGTGTGTGTGCGTGTGTGTGTGTACGTACAGCGTGCCCTGACTTTGGCCTGATTGCAGAAAGCCCCACTGGATCACTAGACGTGTCATAGTAGGTCATGAGCTCTACTGGTGTCCTTCAAACTCCACCTACTTTCCCAAAACTCCAGTTACAGATTTTAGGTCATGCAAAACTTTCTCTCTCTCTCTCTCTCTCTCTCTCTCTCTCTCTCCATCTGTCTTTATATTTTCTCTCTCATTTTGTCTTATTATTTATTCTCTCTCTCTCTCTCTCTCTCTCCATCTGTCTTTATATTTTCTCTCTCATTCTGTCTTATTATTTATTCTCTCTCTCTCTCTCTCTCTCTCTGGACATGAGTGAAGTCCATCCAGAGAGCGTCTCTTCTCCATAATACGCCATGCTAATCTCTGTAAATGGGTCACAGTGCTGTTGTATTGAATGTTGTATCCAAACTTGAAATCCTGTCTTATCTGTTGAGTGATATGTATTCGGGACAGTAGCTGTGTGAGGACTCAAACACGTGGGGAAATTGATCAGCGACTGGGTGGAGTGACGCGGTCCAACCTGTAGCGGCGCTCCTGTTACCAGCGTGAAGTTGGTTGTGTGTTTTATTCCGGTTACATCGCAGCAATCCATGCTTACAACCGATACAATTTCCGCTTATCGATGAATGACACACCGAGCTTTTTATCCATTTATAGTTATATATGTATACACAGTATGCATAATACTACAGAGTATGTTGTCCACAACAAGTTAAGTTCTTGATACCACTTATGTTATAGCAGCTATCAAGAGGTAGTAGAGTCGTAACATAATAAGACCAAAAAATATATATTTTTTTTATTCAACTTGAATGTTAAATAAACATCACCTCACAGAAAATCAACATTTTTATTTATTTATTATTATTAACATATTTTAATCTGCTTATCATTAGTAAATACAGTGCAGTAATGGGGATTATTATAACGTGTTCAAATGGATCCATTACAATAAACCTGCAATACTACTGTCTACTACTGAGCTGCTGTTACAGGAAATGAATCAACACCTTCTGACCAATCGGAATTGAGAATCGAAATTGAGGTGCTCGAAAGTTTGCGAACCCGTTAGAATTTCCCCGAAGATCTGCATGAATGCGACCTAAAAGATCATCAGGTTTTCACACATGTCGTTAAAGATGACAAAAAACAAACAAACGAGATACTCTGCCACTTATTTATTGAGGTGTGAGTGGCGAAAGTATGTGAACCTCTTGGATTAGCATCAGGTGTGAGTGAGTGAGTGAGTGAGTGAGTGAGTGAGTGAGCGCCGTTTTATTTAAAGGACAGGGATCTATCAAAGTCCGATCTTCACTTCACACTTTTGCGAAAGTGTATCACGGCACGAACAAAAGGTGATTTCTGAGGACCTCAGGAAAAAAGAGGTGTTGAAGCTCATCAGGCTGGAAAAGTTTACAGAACCATCTCTGATATAGTTTAGACTCCACCCATGCACTGACTTCACCAAGCTTTCAAGCACCACTGTATACAATTACTGATATAACAATATGGACAGGGCTAAAATCTCAGAGATAGCCTACACCGGTAACTATGACATTGCCCCTGCTTCCACGTGTCAAACTAACCCTGTCTGAATAGACCCGTTGCGGCCACTTTTTAAAAATAAATACGCCCCCAAGAGCGAGAAGAAGAAAAAAAGAGAGCAGACCAAATCAGAGTTTCTCTCGAGCCCCATGAAAAATCGTTACTGCGTGACGTAATCTGCAGGAACTGGGCATTGTGATTCCGCCCCGAATGGCGGCGAGTGATTCCGGGCTCAGTCCTTTTACGAAAGATTTCACTCGCACGGTATTCAACTGAAAACAACAACAACAACAACAACAAAAATCAGGCTGATTCATTTTCAGAGGTCACATGGTCAGAATGTTGAGTCCGTGGTGTGAAAGTGGCTAAGAGCTGATGTCAGCTTAAAAAAAAAAACATGTGGAATGTGTGAATGGGTCACATTGAGGTGGGGTGAAGGTAGTTCAGATGCACACACACACACACACACACACACACACACAGGCTGCACATTAGATGAGGCTAAAATATCGCATGAGACTGCAGGAGGATGATGTCATCAGGCCTAGAAAAGCATTACAGATGCATAATCCTGCATCTGTAATCCTGGTGTGTGTGTGTGTGTGTGTGTGTGTGTGTGTGTGTGTGTGCGTTAGAGAGAGAGAGAGTGAGAGAAAGATTCCTACTACTGCTGTGTTTTAATATGTTCTGAGCAATTTATGTATTTGTTCTGTGCATCGTGTGTGTGTGTGTGTGTGTGTGTGTGTGTGTGTGTGTGTGATTGGCAGTTAGATACTGCAGGTGTGTGACTGCTCTTCCCTGGGGTCTATGTTCTGCCGCAGTGTGAAGGGGGAGAAAAAAAACCCTTCAGCCTAGAAAATCACACACACACACACACACACACACAATCTCACACTGATTCCATCTCCTCACAAACGTCGTTATCACAGTGTGTTCTTCTTTAGCGGGCTGTAAGATGTGAACAGTGTTTGTAGGGACAGGTTTTTGAGAAGGTTCAGGAGTGTAACCGTTCGTACCTGAAGCTCTTTCATGCTGGTTTCCTTTTTTTTCTGCCACCAGGACTGTGAAACATGGCTGTGTACTCCTACCATCAGTGTTAAACAATGTGAAACCTCCCCGCAGAGACGGACTTGAGCGTCTGCTCTACAAGTCTCTGTCTGCGTTCCGATAGAAATGAGAACACGTTCGAATGAGGGCGTTCGTGTAAACCTGCGCTACTGTCAGAGCTGCTCTTATCCAGAATGTACCGACACCTTCCGACCCGATCTGAGAGTTCACAGGTACTGGGGTAGAATTGTAAAATAGACACTAATCATATTTCTGTTAGCAGCGCGTATGTGATGAAGCCGTTAGCAAAATATCTGCTGATTAGCATTAGCTCCAGATCGCTCTGCCATTTGGTGCGTAATGGTACAGTTTGTTAAGTGGGTGTGGCTAGCGGTCAGAGGACTCGGGACTCCACAGCGGGGTCGTCGCAGTCGTGAGTTTGCTCGTGGATGCTCGGATGGGTTTAGTGAGGTGGATCGTTTAAGAGGTCTAAGGGGTTTAGTTAGGTGTGGAGTTCCTTGAGTTTATGGCGTTTGTAGAGTTTATGGAGTTTAGAGAGTTTACCAGGTTTAAGGAGTTTATGGAGTTTGAGGAGTTTAAAGAGTTTAAAGAGTTTAAGGAGTTTAAGGGGTTTATGGAGTTTAAGGAGTTTATGGAGTTTAAGGGGTTTATGGAGTTTAAGGAGTTTATGGAGTTTAAGGGGTTTATGGACTTTAAGGTTTATGGGTTTAAGGGTTTATGGATTTAAAGGTTTATGGGTTAGGGTTTATGGTTGGGTTTAAGTGGGTTTATGGAGTTGGGTAGGGTTTAAGGAGTTTAAGGTTTTAAGGTTTATGGAGTTTAAGGGTTTATGAGTTTAAAGGTTTATGGAGTTTAAGTGGTTTATGGAGTTTAAGGGGTTTATAGGGTTTAAGAGTTTATGGAGTTGAAAGTTTATGGGTTTATGGAGTTTAAAGAGTTTATGGGTTTAAGGGTTTATGGAGTTTAAGGAGTTTATGGAGTTTAAGGGGTTTATGGGTTTATGGAGTTTAATGAGTTTTGGGTTAAGGGGTTCGAGTTTAAGGAGTTTATGGAGTTTAAGGGGTTTATGGAGTTTAAGGAGTTTTGGGAGTTTAAGGGTTCATGGAGTTAAGGAGTTTATGGAGTTTAAGGGTTTATGGAGTTTAAGGGTTTTGGAGTTTAAGGGTTCATGGAGTTTAAGGGTTTATGGAGTTTAGGGGTTTATGGGTTTAAGGAGTTTTGGAGTTTAAGGGTTTATGGGTTTAAGGAGTTTTGGAGTTGGGGTTTATGGGTTTAAGGGGGTTTATGAGTTAAGAGTTTAAAGGTTTAGGAGTTTAAGGGGTTTATGGAGTTTAAGGGGTTTATGGAGTTTAAGGAGTTTATGGAGTTTAAGGAGTTTATGGAGTTTGAGGGGTTTATGGAGTTTAAGGAGTTTATGGAGTTTAAGGAGTTTAAATAGTTTAAGGACTTTAAGGGGTTTATGGAGTTTAAGGGGTTTATGGAGTTTAAGGGGTTTATGTAGTTTAAGGAGTTTATGGAGTTTAAGGTGTTTATGGAGTTTAAGGGTTTATGGAGTTTAAGGGGTTTATGGAGTTTAAGGGGTTTATGGAGTTTGAGGGGTTTATGGAGTTTAAGGGTTTATGGAGTTTAAGGAGTTTAAATAGTTTAAGGACTTTAAGGGGTTTATGGAGTTTAAGGGTTTATGGAGTTTAAGGGGTTTATGGAGTTTAAGGGGTTTATGGGTTTAAGGGGTTTATGGAGTTTATGGGTTTAGAGTTTATGAAGTTTAAGGAGTTTAAAGAGTTTGAAGAGTTTAAAGAGTTTAAGGACTTTAAGGGGTTTATGGAGTTTAAGGGTTTGTGGGTTTAAAGGGTTTATGGGTTTAAGGGGTTTATGTAGTTTAAGGGTTTATGGGTTTAAGGACTTTAAAGGGTTTATGGAGTTTAAGGGTTTATGGAGTTTAAAGGGGTTTATGGAGTTTAAGGAGTTTTGGAGTTTAAGGGTTTGTGGAGTTTAAGGGGTTCATGGAGTTTAAGGTGTTTATGGGTTTAAGGGTTTATGGAGTTTAAGGAGTTTATGGAGTTTAAAGGGTTTATGAGTTTAAGGGGTTTATGGGTTTAGGAGTTTATGGAGTTTAAGGGGTTTATGGATTTAAAGTTTATGGGTTTAAAGGGTTATGTTTAGTTATGAGTTAAGAGTTTATGAGTTTAAGGTTTATGGATTTAAATTTGTTAAGGAGTTTATGGAGTTTAAGGAGTTTAAATAGTTTAGGCTGGTTATGGTTAAGGTATGGGTTTAAGGAGTAAAGGTTTTGTGAAGGGGTTATGATTAAGGGGTGTGATTTAAAGGGTTTATGGAGTTTAAGGGGTTTATGTAGTTTAAGGGTTTATGGAGTTTAAGGATTTAGGGGTTTATGGGTTTAAGGGTTTATGGGTTTAAGGGTTTATGGAGTTTAAGGAGTTTTGGAGTTTAAGGGGTTTGTGGAGTTTAAGGGGTTTTGGGTTTAAGGTGTTTATGGGTTTAAGGGTTTATGGGTTTAAGGAGTTTATGGAGTTTAAGGGTTTATGGAGTTTAAGGGTTTATGGAGTTTAAGGGTTTATGGGTTTAGGGGTTTATGGATTAGGTTTATGGGTGGGGTTTTGGTTTGGTTAAGGTTATGGGTTTGGGTTATGGATTTAGAGTTTTTGGAGTTTAAGGAGTTTATGGAGTTTAAGGAGTTTAAATAGTTTAAGGACTTTAAGGGGTTTATGAGTTTAAGGAGTTTATGGAGTTTAGGAGTTTAAATGGTTTAAGGACTTTAGGGTTTATGGAGTTTAAGGAGTTTATGGAGTTTAAGGAGTTTAAATAGTTTAAGGACTTTAAGGGGTTTATGGAGTTTAAGGAGTTTATGGAGTTTAAGGAGTTTAAATAGTTTAAGGACTTTAAGGGGTTTATGGAGTTTAAGGAGTTTATGGAGTTTAAGGAGTTTAAATAGTTTAAGGACTTTAAGGGGTTTATGGAGTTTAAGGAGTTTATGGAGTTTAAGGTGTTTATGGAGTTTGAGGGGTTTATGGAGTTTAAGGAGTTTATGGAGTTTAAGGAGTTTAAATAGTTTAAGGACTTTAAGGGGTTTATGGAGTTTAAGGAGTTTATGGAGTTTAAGGGTTTAAATAGTTTAAGGTTTAGGGGTTTATGGAGTTTAAGGAGTTTATGAGTTTAAAGGTGTTTATGGAGTTTGAGGGGTTTATGGAGTTTAAGGGTTTATGGAGTTTAAGGGTTTAATAGTTTAAGGACTTTAAGGGTTTATGGAGTTTAAGGAGTTTATGGAGTTTGAGTTTATGGAGTTTAAGGAGTTTAAATAGTTTAAGGACATAGGGTTTATGGGTTTAAGGAGTTTATGGAGTTTAAGGAGTTTTTGGAGTTTAAGGGGTTCATGGAGTTTAAGGTGTTTATGGAGTTTAAGGGGTTTATGGAGTTTAAGGAGTTTATGGAGTTTAAGGGGTTTATGGAGTTTAAGGGGTTTATGGAGTTTATGGAGTTTAGAGAGTTTATGAAGTTTAAGGAGTTTAAAGAGTTTGAAGAGTTTAAAGAGTTTAAGGACTTTAAGGGGTTTATGGAGTTTAAGGGGTTTGTGGAGTTTAAAGGGTTTATGGAGTTTAAGGGGTTTATGTAGTTTAAGGGGTTTATGGAGTTTAAGGACTTTAAGGGGTTTATGGAGTTTAAGGGGTTTATGGAGTTTAAGGGGTTTATGGAGTTTAAGGAGTTTTTGGAGTTTAAGGGGTTTGTGGAGTTTAAGGGGTTCATGGAGTTTAAGGTGTTTATGGAGTTTAAGGGGTTTATGGAGTTTAAGGAGTTTATGGAGTTTAAGGGGTTTATGGAGTTTAAGGAGTTTATGGAGTTTAAGGGGTTTATGGAGTTTAAGGGGTTTATGGAGTTTAAGGGGTTTATGGAGTTTAAGGAGTTTATGGAGTTTAAGGGGTTTATGGAGTTTAAGGAGTTTATGGAGTTTAAAGGGTTTATGGAGTTTAAAGAGTTTATGGAGTTTAAGTGGTTTATGGAGTTTAAGGGGTTTATGGAGTTTAAAGAGTTTATGGAGTTGAAGAAGTTTATGGAGTTTATGGAGTTTAAGGAGTTTATGGAGTTTAAGGAGTTTATGGAGTTTAAGGGGTTTATGGAGTTTATGGAGTTTAATGAGTTTTTGGAGTTTAAGGGGTTCATGGAGTTTAAGGAGTTTATGGAGTTTAAGGGGTTTATGGAGTTTAAGGAGTTTTGGAGTTTAAGGGGTTCATGGAGTTTAAGGAGTTTATGGAGTTTAAGGGGTTTATGGAGTTTAAGGAGTTTTTGGAGTTTAAGGGGTTCATGGAGTTTAAGGAGTTTATGGAGTTTAGGGGGTTTATGGAGTTTAAGGAGTTTTTGGAGTTTAAGGGGTTTATGGAGTTTAAGGAGTTTTTGGAGTTTAAGGGGTTTATGGAGTTTAAGGGGTTTATGGAGTTCAAGAGTTTAAGGAGTTTATGGAGTTTAAGGGGTTTATGGAGTTTAAGGGGTTTATGGAGTTTAAGGAGTTTATGGAGTTTAAGGTGTTTATGGAGTTTGAGGGGTTTATGGAGTTTAAGGAGTTTATGGAGTTTAAGGAGTTTAAATACTTTAAGGACTTTAAGGGGTTTATGGAGTTTAAGGGGTTTATGGAGTTTAAGGGGTTTATGTAGTTTAAGGAGTTTGTGGAGTTTAAGGTGTTTATGGAGTTTAAGGGGTTTATGGAGTTTAAGGGGTTTATGGAGTTTAAGGGGTTTATGGAGTTTGAGGGGTTTATGGGTTTAGGGGTTTATGGGTAGGAGTTTAAATGTTTAAGGACTTTAAGGGGTTTATGGAGTTTAAGGAGTTTATGGAGTTTAAGGAGTTTATGGAGTTTGAGGGGTTTATGGAGTTTAAGGAGTTTATGGAGTTTAAGGAGTTTAAATAGTTTAAGGACTTTAAGGGGTTTATGGAGTTTAAGGAGTTTATGGAGTTTGAGGGGTTTATGGAGTTTAAGGAGTTTAAATAGTTTAAGGACTTTAAGGAGTTTATGGAGTTTAAGGAGTTTATGGAGTTTAAGGAGTTTTTGGAGTTTAAGGGGTTCATGGAGTTTAAGGTGTTTATGGAGTTTAAGGGGTTTATGGAGTTTAAGGAGTTTATGGAGTTTAAGGGGTTTATGGAGTTTATAGGTTTAGAGTTTATGAAGTTTAAGGAGTTTAAAGAGTTTGAAGAGTTTAAAGAGTTTAAGGACTTTAAGGGTTTATGGAGTTTAAGGGGTTTGTGGAGTTTAAAGGGTTTATGGAGTTTAAGGGGTTTATGGAGTTTAAGGACTTTAAGGGTTTTATGGGTTTAAGGGGTTTATGGGTTTAAAGGGGTTTATGGGTTTAAGGAGTTTTGGAGTTTAAGGGGTTTGTGGAGTTTAAGGGGTTCATGGAGTTTAAGGTGTTTAAATAGTTTAAGGACTTTAAGGGGTTTATGGAGTTTTAGGAGTTTATGGAAAGGTTTATGGAGTTGAGGGTTTATGGGTTTGAGGGGTTTATGGAGTTTAAGGGTTTATAGGTTAAAGTTTAAATAGTTTAAGGACTTTAAGGGGTTATGGGTTTAAGGAGTTTATGAGTTTAAGGGTTTATGGAGTTTGAGGGGTTTATGGAGTTTAAGGAGTTTATGGAGTTTAAGGAGTTTAAATAGTTTAAGGACTTTAAGGGGTTTATGGAGTTTAAGGAGTTTATGGAGTTTGAGGGGTTTATGGAGTTTAAGGAGTTTAATAGTTTGGCTTTAGGAGTTTATGGAGTTTAAGGAGTTTTTGGGTTTAGGAGTTTTTGGGTTTAAGGGGTTCATGGGTTTAAGGTGTTTATGGAGTTTAAGGGGTTTATGGAGTTTAAGGAGTTTATGGAGTTTAAGGGTTTATGGAGTTTAAGGGGTTTATGGAGTTTATGGAGTTTAGAGAGTTTATGAGTTTAAGGAGTTAAAGAGTTTGAAGAGTTTAAAGAGTTTAAGGACTTTAAGGGTTTATGGAGTTTAAGGGGTTTGTGGAGTTTAAAGGGTTTATGGAGTTTAAGGGGTTTATGTAGTTTAAGGGGTTTATGGAGTTTAAGGACTTTAAGGGGTTTATGGAGTTTAAGGGGTTTATGGAGTTTAAGGGTTTATGGAGTTTAAGGAGTTTTGGAGTTTAGGGGTTGTGAGTTTAAGGGGTTCATGGAGTTTAAGGTGTTTATGGGTTTAAGGGTTTATGGAGTTTAAGGGTTTATGGGTTTAAGGGTTTATGGAGTTTAAGGGGTTTATGGAGTTTAAGGGTTTATGGAGTTTAAGGGGTTTATGGAGTTTAGGGGTTTATGGAGTTTAAGGGTTTATGTAGTTTAAGGAGTTTATAGGTTTAAGGGGTTTATGGAGTTTAAGGGGTTTATGGAGTTTAGGGGTTTATGGAGTTTAAGGAGTTTATAGGTTTAAGTGGTTTATGGGTTTAAGGGTTCATGGGTTTAAAGAGTTTATGGGTTTAAAGTTTATGGGTTTATGGGTTTAAAGTTTATGGAGTTTAAGGGTTTATGGGTTTAAGGAGTTTATGGAGTTTAAGGGTTTATGGAGTTTATGGAGTTTAATGAGTTTTGGGAGTTTAAGGGGTTCATGGAGTTTAAGGAGTTTATGGAGTTTAAGGGGGTTTATGGAGTTTAAGGTTTTTAGGTTTAGGGGTTCATGGAGTTTAAGGGGTTTATGGAGTTTAAGGGGTTTATGGAGTTTAAGGTTTTGGAGTTTAAAGGGGTTCATGGAGTTTGAGAGTTTATGGGTTTGGGGTTTATGGAGTTTAAGGGTTTTGGGTTAAGGGTTTATGGGTTTAAGGTTTTGGGAAAGGGTTTATGGGTTTAAGGGTTTATGGAGTTTAAGAGTTTAAGGGTTTATGGAGTTTAGGGTTTATGGGTTTAAGGGTTTATGGAGTTTAAGTTATAGGTTAAGGTGTTTATGGGTTTGAGGGGTTTATGGAGTTTAAGGAGTTTATGGAGTTTAAGGAGTTTAATACTTTAAGGACTTTAAGGGGTTTATGGAGTTTAAGGGGTTTATGGAGTTTAAGGGGTTTATATGTAGTTTAAGGAGTTTATGGAGTTTAAGGTGTTTATGGGTTTAAGGGTTTATGGAGTTTAAGGGGTTTATGGAGTTTAAGGGGTTTATGGGTTTGAGGGGTTTATGGGTTTGGGGGTTTATGGAGTTTGGTTTAATAGTTTAAGGACTTTAAGGGGTTTATGGGTTTAGGTTTATGGAGTTTAAGGGGTTTATGGAGTTTAAGGGTTTATGGGTTTAAGGGTTTATGGAGTTTATGGGTTTAGAGTTTTGAGTTTAAGGGTTAGGTTGAGTTTAAAGAGTTTAGGACTTTAAGGGGTTTATGAGTTTAAGGGGTTTGTGGAGTTTAAAGGGTTTATGGAGTTTAAGGGTTTATGTAGTTTAGGGTTTATGGGTTTAAGGACTTTAAGGGGTTTTATGGAGTTTAAGGGGTTTATGGAGTTTAAGGGGTTTATGGAGTTTAAGGAGTTTATGGAGTTTGGTTTAAAGTTAGGGTTTAAGGGTTTATGGGTTTAAGGGTTTATGGGTTTAGGGTTTATGGTTTAAGAGTTTATGGGTTTAAGGGGTTTATGGGTTAAGGGTTTATGGGTTTAAGGAGTTTAATGAGTTTTGGAGTTTAAAGGGGTTCATGGGTTTAAGAGTTTATGGAGTTTAAGGGGTTTGGGTTTAGGAGTTTTTGGGTTTAAGGGTTCATAGGTTTAAGGAGTTTATGGAGTTTAAGGGGTTTATGGAGTTTAAGGAGTTTTTGGAGTTTAAGGGGTTCATGGAGTTTAAGGAGTTTATGGAGTTTAGGGGTTTATGGGTTTAAGGAGTTTTTGGAGTTTAAGGGTTTTGGGTTTAGGAGTTTTGGAGTTTAAGGGTTTATGGGTTTAGGTGTTTATGGGTTCAAAGAGTTTAAGGAGTTTATGGGTTTAAAGGGGTTTATGGGTTTAAAGGGGTTTATGGGTTTAAGGAGTTTATGGGTTTAAGGTGTTTATGGGTTTGAGGGTTTATGGAGTTTAAGGGTTTATGGGTTTAGAGTTTAAATACTTTAAGGACTTTAAGGGGTTTATGGAGTTTAAGGGGTTTATGGAGTTTAAGGGGTTTATGTAGTTTAAGGAGTTTATGGAGTTTAAGGTGTTTATGGAGTTTAAGGGGTTTATGGAGTTTAAGGGGTTTATGGAGTTTAAGGGGTTTATGGAGTTTAAGGGGTTTATGGAGTTTAAGGGGTTTATGGAGTTTAAGGAGTTTATGGAGTTTAAGGAGTTTAAATACTTTAAGGACTTTAAGGGGTTTATGGAGTTTAAGGGGTTTATGGAGTTTAAGGGGTTTATGGAGTTTAAAGAGTTTAAGGAGTTTATGGAGTTTAAGGGGTTTATTGAGTTTAAGGAGTTTTTGGAGTTTAAGGGGTTTATGGAGTTTAAGGAGTTTAAGGAGTTTTGGAGATTAAGGGGTTCATGGAGTTTAAGGGGTTTATGGAGTTTAAGGGGTTTATGGAGTTTAATGAGTTTTTGGAGTTTAAGGGGTTCATGGAGTTTGAGGAGTTTATGGAGTTTAAGGGGTTTATGGAGTTTAAGGAGTTTTTGGAGTTTAAGGGGTTTATGGAGTTTAAGGGGTTTTTGGAGTTTAAAGGGTTTTGGGTTTAAGGAGTTTATGGAGTTTAAGGGGTTTATGGAGTTTAAGGGGTTTATGGAGTTTATGGAGTTTATGGAGTTTAATGAGTTTTTGGAGTTTAAGGAGTTTATGGAGTTTATGGAGTTTAAGGTGTTTATGGAGTTTAAGGAGTTTCTGGAGTTTAAGGAGTTTTTGGAGTTTAAGGGGTTCATGGAGTTTATGGAGTTTAAGGAGTTTATGGAGTTTATGGGGTTTATGGAGTTTAAAGAGTTTATGGAGTTTAAGGGGTTTATGGAGTTTAAAGGGTTCATGGAGTTTAGAGAGTTTAAGGACTTTAAGGAGTTTCAGAAGTTTAAGGAGTTTATCGAGTTTAAGGAGTGTAGGAGATTAAGAAGTTTATGGAGTTTATGGAGTTTGGAGAGTTTACCAGGTTTAAGGAGTTTATGGAGTTTAAGGAGTTTAGGAGTTTAAGAAGTTTATGGAGTTTAAGGAGTTTAGGAGTTTAAGAAGTTTATGGACTTTAAGGAGTTTATGGAGTTTAAGGAGTTTAGAGAGTTTAAAGAGTTTACTGAGTTTAAGAAGTTTAGAGAGTTTACTGAGTTTATGGAGTTTAAGGAGTTTATGAAGTTTAGAGAGTTTAAGGAGTTTATAGAGTTTCAGGAATTTAAGGAGTTTATGGAGTTGCTGGAGTTTAGAGAGTTTTTGGAGTTTAGAGCGCTTAAGGCGTTTGTGAAGTTTATGGAGTTTAAGGAGTTTAGAGAGTTTAAGAAGTTTATGGAGTTTAGAGAGTTTATGGAGTTTAGAGCACTTAAGGAGTTTGTGAAGTTTATGGAGTTTAAGGA
Organism: Ameiurus melas; assembly: GCA_012411365.1. Classification (NCBI taxonomy): domain Eukaryota; kingdom Metazoa; phylum Chordata; class Actinopteri; order Siluriformes; family Ictaluridae; genus Ameiurus; species Ameiurus melas. The sequence continues at coordinate 22,572,310 of CM022766.1, read as the reverse complement.
GTTTAGAGAGTTTAAGAAGTTTATGGAGTTTAGAGAGTTTAAGGAGTTTGTGGAGTTTCAGGAGTTTAGTACATTTGGAGAGTTTACTGTGTTTGTGGAGTTTATGGAGTTTGTGGAGTTTAGAGAGTTTGTGGAGTTTAGAGCGTTTAAGGAGTTTGTGGAGTTTATGGAGTTTGTGGAGTTTACTGCAGTTCTGTGTGATTTGAAATACTGAGAATCTATACTGTATTCCATGCTGTTCCTCCTGTAGTATACCGTATATGGGGACTTATTATCTGGTAGCTGATACTTTAGTTGCGTGAACTAGTTGCGTAAAACAATGTGGAGGATAAATTCATGGACAAGTGAAAAATGAAAGATTAAAACAGCTTTGTTTTGTTGCTTCAGGTTAGTGCTTTGGCACGTAGTTTTACATTAAAGTTCATGATATCTTTTATTACAACGAACTCATGTCAGTGTTCAATTCAGTAGATACGCAGTCAAGGTAATATTTCCCAAGAATCACCAGGCTACAGTTTCAAACTATACCACACATTTAAATGATCATATCAGTTCGAACACAACAGAGTGTCAGTCCAGGTTTCAACACCACTCCGGGCCGATTAAAGTCACGTGAATGCAACACGTGAAATGGACATATGGATTTTAGACCCTTCGTGTTGCTTCATTCAGCTTTCCCATGTACATATGACTCATGATTTTAGCTCACTTCTACTTAATAATTCATTATTTCTACCTAATAACTTCATTGTTTCTACCTAACTCGTTATTTTCGACTTAAAAACCCATGAATTCGATTCAAAAACTCATCATTTCCACTTCGTTCATCGTTCATTCAAGCTATTGCGGTGCTAATTGAACGATAGTATTCCGAGAATATTCAGTTTGTCTTACCGATAGATCGTCGAGTGTCAAATTCTCCGCTGAAATAACAGGATAATATGTTGGAATAACGAGATCGTAACTAGAAAATAACGTGTTATTAAGTTGAACTCGTGAGATAATGTATTCTAGACTCCTGAAGCTTTCAATAGGAGGTTTTTTTTTTGTTTTTTTTTAAGTAAATATTTCTGTTTTTGTTTTCTGTTACGTGAACATTGCACTCAACTGCATGTAGGGTACATTTTGAATTCTGGGCTGATTCATGTAGATTTGAGTATGTTGTGTGATGATGTGGAGCTTTCAGGCTGGTTAAAGCACAAACACACACGGTACAGGTCAGGCCAGTCACTTATTATTTATTCAGACCTGATACCCATCTTCCTGAAAACTGATATTTCCAGAACAAGGGGAAGGAAATTACTTATCAATCATGGATTTCTTTTTCTTCTCTGAATTCTCAGAACCTCTCTCTCTCTCTCTCTCTCTCTCTCTCGGTGTGTGTGTCTGGCGGAGATGATTAGGGGCACATTGAATATGATGTTTTATTCATAAGCTGTTGATCGTCTTGGATATTTACATGGTGGGTTGCCAAAAAGAGGTCACCCACGGCTGCGGTTGCATAATTATCCCTACAATCTCAGAGCTATTTATTAGCCAACACTTTCTTCTTTTTCTTCTTCTTCTTCTACTTCTTCTTCTTCTTCTTTCTGGTCAGAGCGATCTGTCTTTCTGATTTATTTCTCTCTTCCAATTGCACCCGGGGTTGTTTATAAAAATGAAAGAAAAACAATATCAGTCGTTTGATTGAACAAGCTACCGCACAGTTTGATGTCTGGTGTAAATTGGATTCTTAATGTTTCTGTCAAACGCAGACGTCTTTTCTTTTTCTTTTTTAAATCGCGTCTTTATTCAGTCTCGTGTCATGACACTGATTGGATCGGCATTGGGGTTTTTTGGTTTAAAAGATTTGTTCGTGTCTTGTATGCATAGTTATTGTAGAGAATTTGAGGTATTTTTGAGGTATTTTCTTATCCCAGATTTGAACCCACTTTCCAACTATTCCAACTATTACAGCCGGTTGCCTTTTTGGACACACACTTATTCATTTTGCAGGATGTAACGCAAAAACTGCTTTAGCTCTGCCAGGTCGGTGTGGAAGAAGCACTACAGGAATCCTGATGTCCACCAATTTCCTGCCCGTACATGAACGGGCCACTGCATTTATTGAGTTGTCCAGGCAATACATTGAACACGATTTCAGTACAGATAAATCTTCTGAAATCTTACAGGTTTTTTTTTTTGTTTTTGTTTTCTCAGTACACTTTTCAATCAAATACAGGTTTTGACCTTTTTTCTTTTCATTTTATGATATATCTGTTCAGGGATCGGCACGACTAGCTACACCCATGTCTCCGTTCAGTTTCACTGCAGTGTCTCTGAGTAATACGTTGAAGATGCAGGACTGATTAATAGCTCTGTGTAGTTTAAAGGGATTAAATACATTCACACGCGTTGAAGTCTTCACTCAACAGCACAAATCTGACTTTTGCTATTTGACGCAAATCTGAAAACACTCTGGACTCCTTGACCCTCTATGTCTCTATTTGTCTCCATTTCACTACAATCTCTCTCTCTCTCTCTCCCCCTCTCTCTCTCTCTCTCTCTCACTCAACCGGTACGAGTGTTATGTCTGATAAGCAAAGTGCACGCTCTGGCTTAATAAGAGGATCCTAAGTGGATGCTCTATGTGGCTTTCTGGCCTCCTGCAGCGCTCTGCTTTATGTTAGCAGCTCCCTCTAAGAGCAAAGTCAATACATATGAGCTGTAATGTGGCTAAACTGTCAGGATGGGGTAAAAACCTCTGCTGGAGGTCTGTGAGATCAGCTGATGGGTTTTTTTTTTCTTCCTAATCCAGTTTGGGCTATCCTTGGACCCACTGTAGTCTCGTATTCCTGTTTTTGGCCGACAGAAGTGGAACGTTCTGCTGGTGTAACCAATCATCTGCAGGATTTGACATGTTATGAGATGCTTTTCTGTTCACCACGGATGTAAAGACTGGTTATTGGGGTTACCGTAGCCTTCCTGTTAGCTTGAACCAGTCTAGTCATTGTCCTTGGAGCCTTTCTCATCAACAAGGCGTTGTGTGTGAAAAATCCCAGGAGATCAGCAGTTTCTGAAATACTCAACACCGACAACCGTGCCACAAAGTCACCGAGATCACTTTTTTTGTTTTTCACGTCCGTGCTGCCACGTGATTGGTGCTTCTATTCAAGTGGCCGGTGACGGTCAGTTGCCAGGAAGCTTCTGTAGGCATCATAACGATGCAATATCTTATGAGTAAAACTGTTATAATGCTCTTAGAGCTGTAACGTTGTTAAAAATGATCATCCTTGGATGTCTCGAGGCTTTCACTTTGCTTGCCACACCACACACACACTTTCTTTTTTCCCATTTCAGTGCCTGTAATGACTATCTGGCAGCCTAGCACAATGAAGAGCGCTTTCACGTTTAGTACAAGCAATAATTCATCGTACATAAAAAGGGTCGATTCTATTCTTTCCATTGCAAAAGAAAATAAAAGTATATCGAGTTCCTCATTACCGCCGCCCGCACTCAGACAGGTAGAGCGTTTACAGAGAAGCCCGATGGTGTTGCCATCATGTTGACGCAGCACTATGTATCCCTACCTGGTTTCCCTTGTAAGAGTTCTCGTAATCTAGTAATCTGAAACGTCCATTACATTAGCGTGACTATTAAAACACACTAAATATACAGTACACACTCTGCCTTTTGTTAACTCCTACTCGGGCATGAACCGATGACGTCATGACAGAGTTTGATCAGTTTTCAACATACGGTCACATGATACAGAGGACTGTAGGTCCTATCAGCTAGAAGTCATATCCTACTGTAAATGTGGTACATCCGAAATAATAGCATGTGACACACAAGGGAGATTTAATAGCCAATCAAATTGCAGCATTATAATGGAGAGATGTTTAGTGCTCTTAAGCGAGGTATGGAAGTGCTCCCGAAGTGTAAAGAGGAAGAACATGGACTGTGGGTTTGCTATGATACTAAACTGATGCTCATTTTTGTCTGGGTTTCAAGCAGGAAAATGCTCTTTATTATTTATTTATTTATTTATTTATTTTGGACTGTTCCTGAATTCAATTATTTTTTTCTTTTATACATTTTTTTTAAAAGGTTTTTTTTTGTTTATTTGCTTATGATCCTAATTTTTAACTTTGTTTCAGGCAGTGATATTTAATTTATTTGTTTGTTCCTTTTTTTAAGCAAAGAACTTTCTTTATTTATCTGTTTATTTGTTTTACTTTATTTTCTGTCATTTTTGTACTCTCAATTTTTTTTTAAATCTTATTTCTCTTGTTTGTTTGTTTGTTTGTTTGTTTGTTTTACTTAATGTTCTTATTTTTCCGACTCATTGAATGCATTCTCATTCAAAATTCTCATTTGTTTCTTTGTTTGTTTGGTTAGTTCGTTGGTTTTACTTGTTGGTTTGTTTGTTTTTCTGACTCACCCTCATATTTTGTATTCTCATTCAAAATTCTTATTTGTTTGTTTAGTTGGTTGGTTGAATAACCATCTTTTTTGTCTGGATTTCCGGGAGGACGGATCTCCGCATTTTTATTTACTTACTTATTTATTTATTTATTTATTTATTTATTTATTTGACTCTACCTCATTTTTTGTGTGACAGTGACAGTGACAGTACTGAAAACATATCAATAGTACTTTAATGTAAATAACTGTGGCCTATGCTATGGCCGTAATGATCACAGTCATAGAGTGAATCGT
>CM022766.1:22540109-22562609 GCA_012411365.1 Ameiurus melas | reverse complement strand
CAGAGGAGAGAGAGAGTGAGCAAACTGTGCCCTCGAACACACACATGCTAATGATACCACTATGTTTATGTGTATAACGGCCTGAATAATTTTTTTCATGGGGGGGGGGGGGCTTTAGTAAAGGTATAGGGACAGATAAGTCTTGAAGTAGATGAAAGTAAACAACGTTTAATATTTGGTTGCGTATCCCGTGCTTGCAATAAGTGCATCAATCCTGAGACGTCACCAAAGTGTCAGGTTCTTCTTCTGTGAAGTTTTTCCAGGCTTTTACAGCACCCCGTTGTTTGTTTCGGGGGAGGTTGAACGGGGAGTTCTCTCTTCAGTCTCCTCTTCAGGAGGTGAAATGCTGCTCATTTGGATTAAGATCTGGTGATTGGCTCGGCCAGACTAAAACCTTCCAGTTACCCCTCGGATAAAGTCCCCAGTGTGTTTTGGATCGTTGTCTTACTGCATGATGAAGCTCCTACTGATTGATTTGGATGCATTTCTCTGTAAATTGTCAGATAAAATGTTCCTGTAAACGTCTGAATTCATTCTGCTGCTACCATCATGAGTTCCGTCATCAATAAAGATTAGTGAGAATGTTCCTGAAGCAGTCATGCGAGCCCAAGCCATGACACTACCTCCACCATGCTTCACAGATGAGCTCGTATGTTTTGGATCATGAGCAGATCCTTTCTTTCTCCACACTTTGGCCTTTCCATCACATTGCTAAAGGTTAATCTTGGTTCCAGAACTTTTCTGGCTCATCTCTCTATTTCTTTGCAAATTCTAATCTGGCTTTCCGATTCATACTGATGGTTTGCATCTTGTGGCACGGCCTCTATATTTCTTCTCCTGAAGTCTTTTTCTTGAACTGTGGATTGTGGACGTTGTTGGTCACTGACAATGTTTCTGTCATCAGCTGCTGTTGTCTTCCTTGGCCGACCCATTCGGTGTCTGCTGTTAAGTACACCAGTGGTTTCTTTCCTTTTCAGGAATATTCCAAATTGTTGTATCATTTATGCCCAATATTTATGCAATGCCTCTGATTGGTTTTCCCTTAGTTCTCAGTTTCACAATGGCTTGCTTTTCTCCCATAGACAGCTCTCTGATCTTCACGTTGGATTATCCTTTTTAACAACAAATGCAGTCTTCGCAGGTGAAACTAACTGAAGGCTAAAGTCAACAGTAGATGTTCAGAGCTATTTACTGTTAAAACAATCAATCTAACAGGACACACATGGGTAACAAGGAACCACTGTCAAGTCACAAGTTCCGATATTCTTCCTCACCTACAAATTGGGAGGTCTGATAATAAACGTGCTATGTTCTATGTTGTGTAACATACCTACATATAAATCGCTGAAATCCTAAACTCTCTTCTCACATTCACCTTTTCATATCAAAGCCAAATGTCTTTTTGCTTCTTTGTTTTTTTGTTGTTGTTTTGTTTTTTTTTAGAAATAAATGCCTAAATTAGACATTTCTTCCAATACTAAAAGCTTAAAAAAAAAATTTTTTTATGTCAAAATTGGTTTAATAAATTAAATTATATTTAATATCTTTGGTAATATTTTGTTTATTGGAAACTTGCAATATAAACTACTAGATTGATTTGAGGATATTCAAGATGTAGCTGTGAGGTTCTTTTTTAAAGAAAAAGAATTAAACCCAGATCATTCCTGCTGTAATGTTACTCTGAGTAAAGGAGCTGAGGTATAGGTGATATAGTGTTGGATATAGCGTCGTGACGTTATGTTTCCACTGCTGTGTGTTTAAGGTGTGATGTGAGAAGTTCTGTGGTCAGCGTGGTGTAACTCGTCGACATGGTGATGTCCAACATGGAAACGTCATTGATACTCAAGCCAGGCTCGTGCAAGATGATCTGCAAAACACACACACACACACACACACACACACATAATCAGCGTTCAGCTTGCTTTCTCATGGAGCCCAGTTCCATTCAGATTGAGAAGAGGTGAAGATTTTATTATACAAGCTCCTCCACTGGGATTTCTATTGTGTAATTAGGCGATAGAGGCACAGTGGGGTTTTTACACCAGCATTCGCGCCGACACTGAGCATGTCATTAACGTGCACCTGAGCGAGCCTTCATGGTCTCATCTCACTAACTTGCCTCTTACAGAGAGGATTTTCATCTCATCAGTGGGTCGAGAGAGCGAGAAATTAAAGAAAGTAGGAGCAGCAAAGTCAAATAAATTTTTAATACGAAAGTTGTAATCGAGGACAAAAGAGCTAATAAAACTTTATTAAACCTTTGAAACAAGTGATTTAGACTTGTTTGCGTGACCAGGTGGGTCTGTTTCTTATTAGGAAAAGTAGAAAGTGTTGCCAACACACACATTTAGAAATGCCCAAAGGACCAATGCACTGCTAATTTTAGGAACATTATTCAAAAAGAATTGTGAGCTTGTAAAAACACATACAAAAAAAGCACACCATCACACAGAGAGGCAGAAAGAAATTGGTATAATGTTATTTTGGATGATAGTTGGTAAGATAAATGTATTTCTAGATGTACAGTACATTGGAGACTCTGTAAATAAATCTTAAATAAAGATCTCCTTACAGAAAGCTTCCTCATATCAATGATTACACATGTATTTAAAAATCCGTTCACATGAAGGACCTATCACAAAGTCCAAAGTAAGTTGTTCCTATGGAAATGATAACATATTAGAGCAAGGATATTAATATAAACCTGTGATTTGCAGCTGCACTACTGTCAGAAGTGCTGTTATAAACAATGAATCAACACCTTCTGACCAATCAGAATTAAGAATTTAGCAGTACTGTAGTAAACTGGAAAGATCAGTGGGAGAACCAGGTGAACATCTCTAAAAGGTTAGGGAGAAGGACAGGTGAACATCTCCAGAAAGATCAGTGGTGGGGCCAGGTGAACATCTCTAAAATGATCAGAGCCAGGTGAACATCTCCAGAAAGATCAGTGGTGGGGCCAGGTGAACATCTCTAAAAATATCAGGGCAGGGCCAGGAGAATAGTTCTAGAAGACTAAGGCGATGGGGCCAGATGGACAGCTCCAGAAAGATAAGGAATGATCTTTCTGTAGAAAGGTCAGGGGCAGTTAAATACTCTAAAAGGGTAGGAGGGCCAGGTAAAGAGACCTATAATGCTAAGGGAATAGGATCAGGTGAACAGATCTAGAAAACTAAGCGGGTTGGGTCACATGAACAGATCTAGAAAGCTAAGCAGGTATGGCCAGGTGAACAGATCTAGAAAACTAAGTGGGTTGGGCCAGGTGAACAGATCTAGAAGGCTAAGTGGGTATGGCCAGGTGAACAGATCTAGAAGGCTAAGCGGGTAGGGCCAGGTGAACAGATCTAGAAAACTAAGCTTAGTAGGCTAAGCGGGTAGGGCTAGGTGAACAGATTTGGAAGGCTAAACGGGTATGGCCAGGTGAACAGATCTAGAAGGCTAAGCGGGTAGGGCCAGGTGAATTAGAAGGCTAAGGGACCAGATGAACAGATCTAGAAAACTAAGCTTAGTAGGCTACGGGTAGGGCAGGTGAACAGATCTAGAAGGCTAAGTGGGTTGGCCAGGTGAACAGATCTAGAAGGCTAAGCGGGTAGGGCCAGGTGAACAGATCTAGAAAACTAGCTTAGTAGGCTAGCGGGTAGGGCTAGGTGAACAGATTTGGAAGGCTAAACGGGTATGGCCAGGAACAATTAGAAGGCTAGCGGGTAGGGCCAGGTGAACAGATCTAGAAGGCTAAGCGGGTAGGGCCAGATGAACAGATCTAGAAAACTAAGCTTAGTAGGCTAAGCGGGTAGGGCCAGGTGAACAGATCTAGAAGGCTAAGTGGGTATGGCCAGGTGAACAGATCTAGAAGGCTAAGCGGGTAGGGCCAGGTGAACAGATCTAGAAAACTAAGCTTAGTAGGCTAAGCGGGTAGGGCTAGGTGAACAGATTTGGAAGGCTAAACGGGTATGGCCAGGTGAACAGATCTAGAAGGCTAAGCGGGTAGGGCCAGGTGAACAGATCTAGAAGGCTAAGCGGGTAGGGCCAGATGAACAGATCTAGAAAACTAAGCTTAGTAGGCTAAGCGGGTAGGGCCAGGTGAACAGATCTAGAAGGCTAAGTGGGTATGGCCAGGTGAACAGATCTAGAAGGCTAAGCGGGTATGGCCAGGTGAACAGATCTAGAAAACTAAGCGGGTAGGGCCAGGTGAACAGATCTAGAAGGCTAAGCGGGTAGGGCCAGGTGAACAGATCTAGAAAACTAAGCGGGTAGGGCCAGGTGAACAGATCTAGAAGGCTAAGCGGGTAGGGCCAGGTGAACAGATCTAGAAGGCTAAGCGGGTAGGGCCAGGTGAACAGATCTAGAAGGCTAAGCGGGTAGGGCCAGGTGAACAGATTTGGAAGGCTAAACGGGTATGGCCAGGTGAACAGATTGTCGTAGTATAAGTGTGTGAAATTCTTGTGCTGCGGTAGGAGGTGACGTGGTGGGGTTCGGTGACGATGGCTGCGGTATGGCGTGAACGATTGTTGGCCAGGTGACTGAGTGCGGTAGGCGTACAGTTGGGGGGTGCGTGCGCTGGGCCAGTGAACAGATAGAGGGTAGTTGGTGGCTGCTACGGTTGGTAGGCGGAGGCCATTTGGGTTGGCCAGGTGAACAGATTAGATGCGGGGGGTCAGGTGAACAGATCTAGAAGGCTAAGCGGGTAGGGCCAGGTGAACAGATTTGGAAGGCTAAACGGGTATGGCCAGGTGAACAGATCTAGAAGGCTAAGCGGGTAGGGCCAGATGTACAAAGCTAAGGAGGTAGTTTAAAGGACATGGCACTTGAAGAGTTGGACATCTCAGAGGCAGGGCAGGGCCAAATGTCATATGATAAGTGCATGTAAAATTATGTTACAAGTTACAGATTTATATAAAAAAAATTTCACTACAGATTTGCGAATGTTATTATGAACATTCTCAGTGTTATATTTGCGATTACGATTACATTTTAACAGGAATGTAGCTCCATATGAGGTATTCCATTGAAAATGACAGCATAGCTACAAACTGGGTGACTTTTGTCTGAAATATTGATCTGTTCCAGTGGTGACAATATTCACAGCTGAATAAGTGTCTTTTCAACCCGCCCCTTCTCCTGACTGCACAAAGGTAAGTCACACTCTATCTGCCCCTGCACTTTTCATTAGCTGCCTTTGTGTACGGTTCTCGGTCTTCACACACACACACACACACACACACACACACACACACACACACACACACACACACACACACACATGCACGCACATGAAAACACATTGAAAGAGAAATGAGAGTGACCTTCATCACTTCTCTCCTGAGCCTCAGCAGATCTGACGCACACAGCCTCACATATTCACACTTTTTATACAGTATACTTTTTATACATATACGCAAATATGTGTGTATTTTCCATCATAAACACTAACGGCTAGATATGTACAGCTTCCAGTGTGTGTATCACCATCCATCCATCCATCCATCCATCTTCAACCGCTTTATCCTTTTCAGGGTCACGGGGGAACCTGGAGTCTATCCCAGGGAGCATCGGGCATGAGGTGGGGTACACCATGGACAGGGTGCCAGTCCATCACAGGGCACAATCACATACATACTGTGTGTATCATGTTTATTTATATATGCAAAAATCTCCACGAAATATATGGATAATATGGACCAAATGAATAATATAATCCATAGATTACTACAAGTATGAATTATTAATAGTATTGTTAAAGAGTATTATTATTATTATTATTATTATTATTAATCTTTACATTCAAATGATAAACATCACAATATTACATTTAGGAATCGCTTCCAAACCACCAAAAATAAAATGACACACAATGATTTTAAATGAAACGTCTTCATAATTGTTACGTTTTATGGGGGCGGAGCCAAGTAGTCAGCCCCCTCAACCAGATGGGTGGAGCTAAAACAAAACCATACTGTATATAAGACAATTTCCTTTTAGTTTCGCTGTAGTTGTTATATAATATGCTTAAAGGTGAATTACTGAAGCCGAGAGGTGAAGGGCTGGAAGAGTCTGAAAAAAATCGCAATCCACTACTGTACATTCGTCACACACTTACACACACAGAATCCCAACATACATATACAGAACACACACACACACACGCACACACACATACAGTCAGACCATGTACTATGTTTTTTCAGCATGGTTTTTTCACTCTACTCTAATTTCACTGCTTTATGTTTATTAATATCTATTTTTTATATCTTGTCTTTTATTTTAATGAACTTTGAGTTCCCGAGTTATTTATATGTACTCACTGGCATCACAAACAATACATAGTATCACCCTATCATCTTCTTTTTACTCCCTCTCTCTCTCTCTCTCTCACACACACACACACACACACAAACAGAGCAGCTCGTTAATGCTGTTCACTTGAATCATCATCCGCTCATTCTAATACGTTATCGTTTCCATAGTAACTCAAGTGCACAGGGCTTTGTACGGTGGACACTCCACATAACCTAAGATAATGTTTTATTTAAAAAGGAGAAATGTGTATAGTTATTATTATGGTGTTTTCTGTGAGGAGATGTTTGTTTAGCATTTATGGAAGGAGTCTCCAGTGTCAGAGCTTTATCATGGTGGTTTCTTTGTAACATGACAAGCATGTCTTATTCACTCCAACAGAGGAAAAAGGTGGCGAGGACGGTAAGGAGAAGACTGATATATAGGGATAGTTGCTATAGCATAAGATAAGTTCGAACAGGAACTAAGTTGTTTCTAATTAGAATTGGATGGAGGCTGCATTCTGCCACTGAGGACGACCCCAAGCAGTGCAGCCTGGAGATCGCTGAGGACGGTGCCGCTTGAAGTACCATGGAAATGGTTTTGGACCTCAGTTCCACATGGACGTTCTCGCTGTGGTTGCTGGGACTACGGTTGCTGCGATGTCCTTGGGACTGCAACAACCACGTACAGTTTTACACTCAGGTCTCCTTTAGTGAACAGTGGACTAGTTCAACAACCAGACTTCATATAAACACCGTAATGCACTTTCTATTACTTTCACACTATCCGTCGTTACCCAGATGAGGACGGGTTCCCTTCTGAGTCTGGTTCCTCTCAAGGTTTCTTCATCATATCATCTCAGGGAGTTTTTCCCTCACCACCGTCACCACCGTCTCGCTCAATAGGGATAAACTCACACACTTCAGATCTCCATCCTGTGTTTATATGTTTCTGTAAAGCTGCTTTGAGACGACGTCCGTTGTTTAACGTGTTATACAAATCAAATTTAATTGAATTATAATTAAAATAATTTGACTGTTTTTGTTAGGAACTGTGAAATCTAACACACTGTACACACTGCAATACCTTTCTGTTCTGTGTATAGTATGCAAAAGGCCTACTTATAACACAGAGTTGTTTTAGATCCATTTGATTCAGTGTGTGTTTGCAAGAACACAGTCTCTCTCTCTCTCTCTCTCTCTCTCTCTCTCTCTCTCTCTCTGTGTGTGTGTGTGTGTGTGAGTGTGTGTGTGTTGCTGTTCACATTCACATTCACATTCACATTCACACATCGCTCCAGTGAGAAGAACAAATCACCGCCGGAAGGATTACGGGAACACATCCCATCACGCCAGCAGATATTGGACAGCAAACCCCGGCTTTCTCAGCAATAAGAATCCACTGATGGAGGATCATATTCGACTGGTTTAGAGATACATTTTGTATCAGTTCCAGAGTGACGATTAAAGCGTCTGCCATGATTCACCTTTCTTATATAATAAAAAAGGCCTACGTCAAAGATTTATTTACTCCCAATGAGCCAGATTTGCACACATTTCTCTGACTTTCTGCAGATACTTTAGTCTCCGAATGGGAACGTTATTGTGTAGTTTTACGATGAAGTGGTTTCTTCCAAAAATAATCACGATCAGATTTGTAACTCTGCAGCTGTGACTGTGACTGTCATCTGATTCTATCTGGATCTATCTGCTGACACTGGAGACTCCTTCCATAAGCGCAACAGTCAACATTTTTCATTTCTTACTAGTATAAACAATCTGGAAAATTATGCTGAAATGATTTTTAAAGAATTATCGTTCCGTATCAGAACATGTGTATTACGCAGCTGTGGGGGAATGTCTGGAATGCTCGTTTGTTTTCATTTAGACTGGCCTCTTGTCAGTCGTTTTATAGACACGCCCCCAACGCTCTGACACATCCACATAAATCAATACGGATGTTTTAACTTGTCTTTCAGTTGCAGTTGCAACGTATTGTTTGACAGTCCTTGCTAATGGTAACTCTAGTTGAACCGCTATAAGTTTTTGGGGCTGGAGCTTTGTGTACATAGGTGGAAATGGTGGCGGGATCAATGAGTAAAAAAAAAAAAATCATTCAACTCTTATTCAACTTATTCAAATCTTCCCTAATGCAACGTCTCCTTACGGGAAACATCACACTACCAGTCAAAAGTTTGTACACCCCCTTCATAGAAGGTACTCGTTGTTACTATTTATGACTCGTAAATGAAGAGCACATATGGAATTAGCATTAGCATTGACCTAGCAAAGCTCTACATAAAAACTAGTTTATGTTTGAAATTTTTTAACAGTATACCTGATGAAACTTTGCACGCTCTTGAAGTTCTGGATCTTCTCATTCAGGTTTGTGAGGAGCCTCATCTTGGAGGGTTTTCTTAAAACTTCCCAAACACGCTGAACTCCTCGCTGCTCCTCCTAACTTTCTAAATAAAAATGTACATTAGTAATCAGTACGTTTTTATTCGAGAAACAACTTCAAGCCAAAATGCCTTTTAGGTCCCGATACATCTCTGTTGGTTTTCATTGTGCACAAGCTTTAGACTGGTGGAGTTTAATAACAGCTGTGAGGAAATGTGATGCTGTTCATACTTTCCACACTGTGTAATTGAAAGAGACCCGTTATTCTGCTCAAATCACTGATTTCAGGTTCAGGTGCGATGCTGACGTGTGTAACACACTCAGGGTGGTGCCTAATTTATATTTTGGGTTTACTGTGTTGGTCAGGGCATGAATTAGCGTTCAAGGTGTAATTTTAATACTGGGTGTGTTTACAGGAAAAGCAAGCTTTGCAAAAAAAAATATTTTTAAAAGTTAAGGTATAAACATTAAAAGTCTTTATAAAGTGATAAATAAACCAGATTTGCTTTGACTCAGGTCAAGGTTAGGGGTTGTTTTTTTATGACACGGCAATAATTTATATTTAAACCGCCGCTCACCCTGCCACCTTGTTAAGCACTAAGAGGTGACAAATGATACATTTTCCTATCTAGCTCGCTCCAGCCCCCTCTATATCAGGGTGTGTCTGCGATTTTAATTTAAAGCCATCACACCCAAGGTCGTCGTCTCATCAGTCACTGTCATAGGTCAAACGTCCAATCAGGGAGACCTTGCTCACGTCGCGTTCAACCGGATTAGTTTGTAAAGCGTGCTTCTTACAGTGTGAATCTCACTCTGAGGCACCACACCGCAACGTGTCGATCTCAGTACTCTGGGCCGACACGCTGGGTAGAGTTGAGTGCAAAAGTTTGTAACCCCCCCCCAAATAGGTTTCGAAAGGCAAAAAAGGAAACCTTACAATTGACTGACGCGTCAACAATCCACCACATCAGACAAAATCAAATAGTTTGAATTGTAGTTCGTCATGACTGTGTCCATCTCTACATGTAAAATTTTTATCCCACAGCATGCCTAAATTTTCGTTTCTGATCAGTCAGAATGTGTTGATTAATTTTCTATAATAGCGGCTATGACAGTAGCGCAGCTGCAAATCACGTGCTTATATAAACGGCCTCGATCTAATACGGTACAGTTTCTATAGTAACAGCTTGCACAGGGACTTCCACAGGGACACGCCATCCACCAGGATGATGAAGATGAGACGTGGGTGGAGCTTCCAGCAGGACAACGATCCAAAGCACACAGCAAAGGAAACTCTCCGTTGGTTTCAGAGAAAATAAATCAAGGTGTTAGAACGGCCTGACTCGATCACCTGACCCGAATCTAACTGAAAAAGATTTAAAGACGATATGTTTAGAAGAACGAGACAAAATCACACCTGAAGACTGCGGCCCGTTCATTTCTTCATACAGGAAGCGTCGTGAAGCTGTCGTTACAAACAAAGGCTTCTCCACTAAGTATTCAATACATTTCAGTTAGTGTGTTCAAGACGTTTTTCCCCGTGTCATCCCACTTTATTACACATAACTTCATTTATGGACTTTAATGTTGTGAATTTTTTATATTTCCGGATTTCTTGAGTTAATACTGAAGTGTGGTGAAAATTTCATGCAAATAACCTCATTGGAAATATATTTACTGAAAAAAATGTTGACGCGTTCCAATACTTATTTCCCCGACTGTAGCTGTTATAACGTAAGCCAGAGCTTGCTCGTTTGGCAGCTGTTCCCCAACATTAAATGTAACTATAAATGGATGCGACATTGTATAATCAATAAATGGACAAATTATTGTAGTATAATAGGAATAATACACTGCTATTACAGTGAAATTATGAACTTCAGGGTGGTAACTGTCAAAAAATGTAATTAACATTTTCCCATCTGGATTTGATGGATTGTTCAGCATGAGCGTTCTGTTAACACTTAATGGATCTTCTAGAATCGTTTCTACGGGGTGACACTCTGGAATTATGAGAGGTGTGTAAGGAATCACTGACTCTACCCTTCATGGGACGATAAGGTGGTGTGGGTAGCCGAAGCGAGCGAGAACGCTGGCACAGGAGGCACGGCGGTCCTGCAGAGAAGACTTGCCACTGCTTCTTCCTCTGACCTTTCCCTTAATCCCTCCTTCATCCTTCTATCGCTCCATCGCTCTTCCTTCACTGTTAGCCACCTCTCGTCGGTCCCCCAGCCAATCTGCTGTGTCACGCTGTTTGAAGTCGGACATCAGAGGCCATGAAAGCACTGTCTCATCCTGCATTGTTCATTTATTCATCTGTTCCTGTTTCATTATGCATTTCATCGCGCGTTTGTCGAACCCGCTGTCCAAACACTTAGTTGTGGAAAAACCTGTGATCATGCACGCCAACACACACATATACACTCACTTACAAACACACACACACACACACACACAGTTCTCCTAATTCCTCTGGGTAAGCCTTAGGAGTCCGGGTCCTTGTCCTACAGTATATCTTATCTCTCCTATCTCTTTACAGATTATCACTTAGAGCCGATATATTTCGTTTTAACTTTTAATAAAGAATAAATCCCCGATGTGGCCCTGTGTGACTTTTAACAAAATACATTAAAGGAAGCATTAAATAACATGGAGAATAGAAAGGGAATGCACCACTACATCATATATATAATGCATGGAATCTTTTTAGGAGCTAGCATCATTAGCATGATGCAAATGACAGAATGCTGGTTAGCCACATTAGCACGTTTGGGTGAAATATCCCTTTAAGGCCACCCAGACTCCAGCACCTGCTGCAGCTCATCCTCTGCTAATTCCTTCTGTTTTTATTGCTCCTTTCCTTTCCATTAAGGCTGGCTCAACAATATTTAGATTCTATAAATATTTATTTGTGATGTTTCCAAGGTCTGCTAATGTTACCTTTATTGGGCAGGAATTTAGACCCTAGGAGTGATCCTGGCCAAACGTTTTTTTTTATATATATATATATATATATATATATATTTTTTTTTTTTTATAGGTGCCAAAACTTTGTGAAAATCCAGTGCATGTGTTATTATATAGAGTTCTCTTCACTAGCATCATAGAAATATAATTAAAAGAAGTTTCCTATATTTCTGTCTCTGTCCTAAGGGTTTCATTTTGCTAACTACAACTAGATGTTTAGTATATTTTTGTTTTTGCAACAAAAATACGTGACACAGTAAAGCCTTTATACTAGAAAAATGAACACGAGCATCTTCTAACCACTTTAAAGAAGCTCTCGAGTCTTTATTTGTGATCGGATTGACAAGTTTTATTAATATTGTTAGCTAGATACGAACGGAAGAATTAGGAGAGCCGTGTGAATGTGGGTTTAGCTAGCTAGCTAGCTAAACCCACATGGATGGATAGATAAGTATGGATAACTTTCTTGCCCAGTGTCCAAACAATTAGCTGTGAAAACAATCACGCAGGCCAACACACTTGTTCCTTGCTAGTTAGCACCAAGCTATTTAATAGTGTTGATAAAATAAACAGAGTTACAGTAAGAGTTGAGTGAGAGCATGTGAGAAGAGCGGAGAAGCTGCTAGTGTTCATTTTTGCTCATATAAACACTTTACTGTGTTATGTATCTTTGCCAGAAAAGATGAAGTCAATATTTTGGCCTAAAAGCTTAGACACAAAAACTGAAAAACAAGAAATACTGCCACAAAAATTTTTGGCCTACTTTATGAAAACATGTTTGATTTAGCGCTTGAGCTCAGTGGTGACAGTTTCATCTGGATATTCAATGAGCAGGCTAGCTTGCTATATACAGTATCTCACAAAAGTGAGTACACCCCTCACATTTTTGTAAATATTTGATGATATCTTTTCATGTGACAACACTGAAGAAATGACACTTTGCTACAATGTAAAGTAGTGAGTGTACAGCTTGTGTAACAGTGTCAATTTGCTGTCCCCTCAAAATAACTCAACACACAGACATTAATGTCTAAACCGCTGGCAACAAAAGTGAGTACACCCCTAAGTGAAAATGTCCAAATTGGGCCCAAAGTCTCAATATTTTGTGTGGGGACCATTATTTTCCAGCACTGCCTTAACCCTCTTGGTCATGGAGTTCACCAGAGCTTCACAGGTTGCCACTGGAGTCCTCTTCCACTCCTCCATGATGACATCACGGAGCTGGTGGAGGTTATAGATCTTGTGCTCCTCCACCTTCTGTTTGAGGATGCCCCACTGATGCTCAATAGGGTTTAGGTCTGGAGACATGCTTGGCCAGTCCATCACCTTCACCCTCAGCTTCTTTAGCAAGGCAGTGGTCATCTTGGAGGTGTGTTTGTGTTCGTTATCATGCTGGAATACTGCATACTGATCATGCTCTGCTTCAGTATGTCACAGTACATGTTGGTATTCAAAAAGAAAAGATATAATCAAATATTTATAAAAATGTGAGGGGTGTAGTCACTTTTCTGTGATACTGTAGCTAGCATTCTGTGGAATAAGGTGCTAGCTAGATAACCTATCTAACAAACTATAAGCAGAAAAATGGAATTATTGGAATTATTCTGGATAACGTTTCAGCTGGGGGGAAAAAACACAACAGCGATAATCTAGACTACTTAAACTTTAAGGTACTACTAAATTAAGTAACAAGTCGATAGAAGGGTCTTGTGGGTGTCAAAACAGGCCATATGAAAGATTTAATAGCTATAAACAGTGATGACATTTGGCTATGCCAAGTAGACTAGCTAGCTATATATAGCTAGCAGTCAGGTGTGTTCTGGTCACTTTAGATGAAGATGGTGGTGTACCTTTGAAGATGAAGATGGCAAGATGGTGGTGTACCTTTTTTAACTGTACTTCTAGAAAATGCAGAACGAAGAATGTGCATCAGGTGTGCTTTAGGTTTTAAAAAAATGTTTTTAATCAATTTATGAAGCCACTGTAAACAACGTAAATACGATCTTTCCGGCATGACTCGAACGCGACCATAGAAAGGTATGATTTGGCGTTAGCATCTTTATTTTTACAAAGATTGTATTAGAAATTGCATGGCGATGTCACTTTTTACCCCCTGCTCGAGTGGAGACTGCTTCCTCCACCTCTTCCTCTTCCTCTTGCTCCTCCTCTTCCTCTTCCTCCTCTTTCTGCACCTCCCTGATAATGATGCGGCCTGTCATAAAGGCACCGTTATTCACTTCTGTTTATAATCCTGTCTCTTCATCACTTGTCTGCCTCCAGACCCTCCGGCCTTTTTAGTTTGTGGTTTGTTTTGGGGTTTTTCTTTTGCAGAGGTCAGTGAGTATTATGAGATTAAAGGTAAGCTGGGGGTTGAATAGAGCAAAGAAGATGAAAGGAGAGCGGGGAATAATTAAGTCAAGGAAAGAGGAGCAGAATGAGTAGATCAATCAAATCACCCCCCCCCCCCAATACAAAGCATATAAGCTATATGACGTTTGAATCAATCTCATTGTACCTTTAAAGACGTGAAGTCAAGGAGAACCTCACTCGGTAAGTCAATATGTTTTCAGAACTAACAGTTCTACTTGAGTGGAAATTTTTCAGTACTCTTTCCATCATTCGTCTGACCACATCCTCGGGTTACTCACTAGCCTCATTCATTATTTGTAGGCTTGTCCATAATGGATGAACAGGTACAATGCACACTGCTCCAGAAGCCCCCTTCAGCCCTGTCTCCTGACTCTTTCTGCCCATAGTAAGGCACGACAGTCCCTCTACACACGCTGAGAAATGCGCTGCAGAGATGTAACGACGATTCATCCTGTAATGGCTTTTTGAAGAACTATTGTCGTAGAATCATACGTCTGGCCTCGGGGTAGCAGTGAATGCGCATGACATTTAACATAATGTAACAATTTCCTGTTTGTTTCTTCTAAATTAGTCATAACTGCATCTCCCATTATGAGTTTTTTTGCTCTGTGACCTCGCATCACCAGCCATCTGGGAATATTAAGACTGCATATGTTTGGGTTTGTTTTTGTTGGAGGTTTTTTGGTGTGTTTTGGGGTTTTTTTTACAGTAGAATTAGTCATGCGTGACTGTCGAGTCTGAACACGAATCACACTGCGATTTTTGTGTCCAATTATATATACGCACTTCTGAAAAGTTTTCCTGAGCTGAATCCGGTGCCGTATTTGCACGTAGTATCACAAGGAATGTTCTAGCATTTTTCAAATCTGGTTATCCCCAAAAGTGAAAAAGTGAGAATTTTCAAGATGCCACACCTACTTGTGGAAAAAAAAACATCATTGTTTACAACAGGAAATGAGTCCTCCTGTGTTTAGATCATCTGCATCATCTACATCGGTCTCTGTCTCGTCACATGGGGTAAAAGTGACTCACAGCGTTTAAACACGAGCACTCGTGGTCGTCTCTTCACTCCGCTGATCTCAGTTCACGTTAACATCAATGTGAAAATAATCACTGATTCATTCTCTCACTTTCAATCCAACTCAGTTCTGTTCTGTTCGATTTCTTCAAATCCCTTTAATCAGTCCTTTTAAATTCGGTCGTTTTAATACTTTGTGCATTGTCATCTGAACAAAATCCATAATATAAAATCTTGTTTGTTTTGATGATGAAGAGGAGGAGGAGGAGGAGGATGTGATGGGCAGCCATTTTTTGTTGAGCTGGTTCCTTACATGACATGCTTTTTGCAGAGAGACGCCAAGGCAAGGTTGGAAAGCAGCCTAAATAATTTTTTACTTCAGTTTGGTCAAATATATTTATCTTTTCTTAAAGATGATTTGCCAAAAAAAAAAACTCATTTAACTCTTTGGTTAAATATTGAATCATTTTTGGTTGTTTTCAGACAGAACAATTCGGCGATATCCATTTTCTCAGCTTCCCACAAGTTTTCCGATCACATATGATTCCCTAGTGACTGCTGTGGGAATGTCAACTGCTCAGGGGGTGGAAAATACAGTAAGGCAGCTAAGTGGTAAAGAAAGCAGCTAAGTGTACTTTGTTTATCTGAAAATATTTCAGACCAAATGAGGCTAAATCTACAACCAAATGTCACACTGTGGAAATCTGGGGAAAAGTATTTTTTGTTTATTTATTTGTTGTTGTTGTTGTTGTTGTTTCCCTTCACTTTAATGGAACATGCATGACGGAATCCTTCCCACGGTTATTTTTGTTGTCTTTTAAGGCGAAATAAAATTCTCTGTTGTCGGGACATGAGCTTCCATGCTGCGCACGCTCAGCCCCAGAACGATCTACAATTACATGTAGCCTAAAAAGCATTGAATGTAATGCAGCTGATTAATGGCTTTCTATTGCTTAATTTAACAACACTAACTCACCCGAGTGAGTTTTTACTTTAACGATGGTAAAGGCAACTGGTCGACTAGTAAAAATGAATAGTCATGCAACCCCAAATATGCACACCCTTATTGTTACCGTATGCTATAAACCAAATGGGGCGTGAATAATTGTAGACGTTTTAGACAATTTTAGCAGTTGTCTTAAAAAAAACAAAAAACCAAGAAGAGAAGAGACCCACTCTTGAGAATGGTAACTGTCAGGCATCCAGTGGCACAAACTAAATATAGGCATGCATTTCTTTACAGTCAAAACCTTCAGCTGATGATGATGAGCAGCTCCTAAGGCTCCTCCAAACTTCCATCATCGTTCCTGCCCATATTTAGCTAAGATTATTTTCTCAGCCAGGGCTCTGGGGAGTGTAGTTTCTGCCACCTCTTCACAATATTTGACAGCTCTGAGGTCCATGTTTGACAGCAGGAGGCTAAGAGACGTTAGATTCCAGCCAAACTGCGTCATGGGGACGGACGTTTAACGAACCAGATACGGGAACTGGCATTTCAACGCAGCTCAGCTTGAAATGTTTACACTTATTGGTGTTACTAACTACACTTTTTGTTTTCAGTCTGAGACACTGATGTAGGAGGAAGTACAATGTGAAGCTGAGCTATGGTAACTTGTCAGTGTAATATATGTAGGCTCAGCTACTGGGATTCGTGGGCTAGGGCTAGACTACACTTTAAGATTAAGGGTGGGTTGTACCAATAAGGATTCAATAAATTAAGCACAGTTTAGAGCTCATCTAGGATTCGTTGATCTGGGCTTTATTTTTAAATCGGGTTGTGATGCACCATTTTAAACACAGATTAGCAGAACTCTTAGAACTCTAACCTGCGATTAAAACCTCCATTTCCGTTCAATTTTCTCCATCGTGATGGGGTTTGCCATTGAACCTTCCACTGGAGTGACTTCAAAGGGATTGTGAACTTTAAACTTTGAATGAAAAAAAACTTTTTTTTTTTTTTTTTTACATTCATTCATTCATTCATTCGCATAATCGATACAGGCTGAGAAAATGAAAAAAATTCAAATAAAAAATCTGAGTTTAAAGTGATGGAGCAACAAGATTATCGTTAATCCATGTTTATTGTGAAATTAAATCCAGGATTAACGTGGTGGTTTAAATGTAAGCCTGTTTATATTTTTAAATAAGGTTGAAAGTTTGGTGCAACAGACTTGTTCGATAAACCTTGATCTAATCTAGATTTCAGCGTAATCCTTATTGGTGCAACCCACCCGAAGGGTGCATTCGCATATGCAGCGTTTAATGTGGAATTACACTCGGGACCAAAACAACCGGTCCGAGTGAGGACGGTCGGAACGAGGTAACCGTTCAGGTCTGCTTCGTTTGCAGGAAGACATCGATTTTGTCTGTGAATCGACTTGACTACATGAAGTGAACCAAACATTCCATGTGTGAAACCAACCCAAACTGAAAGAATCAGGTTCTCTCTGATTTGGCCACGAGAAAAACAGACCAACCATGTGTGAAGAATCGAAAGCCACAGTACAAGTGGCGAGTGAAATGGCGAGTGCATGCATATCTTATTCTCATATCTTCTTCCTTCGGATCATGTGAATATTCCTGGCGTGAGCCTGACATTCGTCCTGAATGAAAGGAAGCACGGAAATAAACAGAGTTTTGGCGAGCCACGCTTTCTTTATCTTCCTTCCCAGCTTAATCCATCACTCACCATCAAAACAAGCTTGAAAGCTGCACTGATGAAGAGACACGAGTGGAAAAAGGACAACTGCTAAAAATGATCCTAACTTCATCATGGCTCGGGGTACAGGTGACGGTGAAAATCATTTCCATTGCGTACAAATCGTTTGACCCGCTTTAGCTCCCGGAGGTCTGTGATGCGATTTCTACTTTCCCTCGGCCTCGCTAAACATAGAATCACCTATCTTTAGGCTTTCACGCTTCCTGCAGATTTGCTTGCTGCTGTAGCACATTGAAGCATCCAGACAGATACGACGCTCTAAATAGTGCTTTGATTAATAGCTGTACTTCAACAACAGCAGCTATGATGTAGTTTGAGTCAACGTGTGAGTACGAAGAACGTTTCGCCAATATGTCATCACGTGAAATAATAGAAACCGTACGCCCTACACGTGAAAACAATATTACACACACGCGCGATATGACGATTCTTCCTGGATTTTCTGTACTGTACGTGTAGCTCGTGGCAGTCTTGCGTACGTACTCTTCTTCACAAACACAATTATGTTCTTATTATTTCCTGAATTGTCTTTCGAAGCCTCGGTTCACTAAATTACATCGACGGAGCCGTTTTTATTTCTTCTACACTGACGATATAACGTTAGAGAAGATGATTCGATCTGTGTGTAAGGTGTAACGCGTGTAAAGTCTGAAAAAAAAATGAGAACGTCTTTATTGTTTATCTACCGTTCGAACTGGCGATCGGGAGGCTTTCAATGGGAGCCGATAAAGTCTTAGAGAGATCGTTTGCTCGAGGTTGGAGGATCATGTGGTGTGTTATCCATCCATCCATCCATCCATCTTCTATGTCGCTTATCCTTTCACGGGGAACCTGGGGTCACGGGGAACCTGGAGCCTATCCGAGGGAGCATCGGGCACAAGGCGGGGTACATCCTGGACAGGGTGCCAATCCATCGCAGGGCACACAATTACACACACACACTCACAGTGGCGTGTTATGTGCTCCATCATTTGCTCAATCCACCTAGCCCCCCCACCAAAAAAAAAATCAACATTGAATATCTCAAGGCCTGAAGGAAAGTGCTAGTGTTAAAAGGTGGGGAGAAAAACACGTTTCAGACACTTCCATTCAAGAAAGATCTGGCAACCTCAGAGGCGTGGTTTACGCACAGGTCATTTCTATAATCTGAATGAAGAATGAAGAGTTTAGAAAATTCACTTATCATGACACTGAATACAAGGAACTTTCCCAATGTAAATATTGATGGGACTTTTGGACCCTGAATCCAGCCCAATGTGAATGTTTTTTCAGCTTTTTTGTTCTATTAGTTAGAAATAGGAAAATGTTGCTCTTGAAATGGTTGTGGTCGAACTTCAGCCCAGCATTATTTCTCAGTTCACTTTCCACGCCGTCTCTTCTTCTCCTGTTTTTACGGGTTGTTAACTACATGCCCACTTAGCGCTGCACTCGTAGTCATGTAGCTGTAAGTGCTGTGGTCTGCTAAACCCAGACAAGCCACATTATGGTCAAGAAGATGGTCAGAAGGTCCTGGGTGAAATGCACACAGGTAGATAGATCTGACTAATGTATGTGTGTGTGTTCTGTGTATTTTCTTTGTTTATGTACATACGGAGGCCTGAGCTTCAAATGGTGTGTTTGTGTTACATGAAAAATCGACCCAATGCATTTTTATATGGTTATCTGTTGCCATAGCGGCTTATAACGAAATATAACTGAATGTGTGAGCGATTGTGCCCTGCGATCAGTTGGGGGTGTCCCCCACCTTGTGATGGATGGATGTCTCTATCAGCTTTTGCATATCTGGGTCTTAATATTTTCTGCCCATTCTTCTTGGCAAAATATACAGTCCTTCTATATACAGTTCCTTATATACAGTCGTGCTCAAAAGTTTGAACCCCCCCTCCCCCAGAATCTGCTCAATCTTAATACTGTTAACAAAATAAGAGAGAATATATATAACAAAATATATATATATATATATATATAGAGAGAGAGAGAGAGAGAGAGAGAGAGGGAGAGAGAGGGAGAGAGAGCGAGAGAGAGAGAGAGAGAGAGAGATCACTTGACATTTTAGTTACATACAGGTTGACTCCATTAAGTGACTTCTGATAAAACTAGTAGCACCAGAGCTTTTTTTTTCCCCCAATACCACTTCAATGTTGTGTTTTTCTGTAGATTCATGGCATATAATCCCAATGAAGTCAATCTCAGCACTGGGATGGAACACTACAAAATATGGAAAAGTTCACTGAGGACTGAGACACTATATATTATTTGGTTTGGTAAAATGTTGTATATTTTTTTACAACAGACTTGCTAAGAGGACTTCTCCTAGCCTTCAGTAAGTTTCTCTAATTTCCACTTGGGATGTGTGCTCTTTAAAAAGTAGGCTAGCCTAAACCTGTTTTTAAAGATCTTGTCATCTATTTAAAAAGTACAGACCCTCTGTGGTGACATGGTGGATTTTTTTTTTTAATAAGGAGTGGCCACAAATGATTATATCGAGACCAGGAATTAAGTATGTCATCATAATAATTTGTGGCCACGAGATACCAAAGTGTTGGCCACAAAGTATGTAGCTTGAGTTCAACACTTAATACGCTGTGGGAACGTCATACTTAATACATGGCCACCAGAATTCACTTAATGACATGTGGGCTGATTGAATATCCATGTCGTAACTTCGGTGAAAGATTATCAATCGTCTCCGTTCCACAACGGTTTAACTCGATTGCTTTCTCTGCGTCTCAGTCGTTTTAAATTCAATAGTTGTTACAAGTGAAGTATTTTGTGGCCGCAATATTGATTTTGAGAAACTTGGCCTAGATCTATAAATCCATGGCCACACTTTCTATAAAGACTAGAACATTTTAGAGCATGCTGTTAGACATAAATACTCGATGATGGGGTTGTGTGATGCTTGCCATGTTACTGAGAAACATGAGACAATAATCGTTTTATAAAAGACCATTTGTTCATTGTTGATTCATTAATGATAACGAGTCTTTATTGGTCACATATACATTAAAGCACAGTGAAATTGTTTTCTTCACATACCCCAGCATGTCAGGAAGTTGGGGTCAGAGCGCAGGGTCAGGCATTATACAGCGCCCCCTGGAGCAGAGAGGGTTAAGGGCCTTGGTCAAGGGCCCAACAGTGGCAGCTTGGCAGTGCTGGAGCTTGAACCCCCCACGACCTTATGATTAGTAACCCAGAGCCTTAATCGCCAAGCCACAACCACTCCACTGCCTCATTATTACTCGTTATTAATAATATTCACTCCATTTGATTTCTGCTCTATCACTCACTGTACTACATATCAATTATTAAAATCTCACCATTCCGTGTCATGCACAAGAGGATGGGTTTATGTTTCCCTTGGCTCAATGTTTATTGCTCCAAACTACTGTTGGAAAGGTTGTGAATTCAAATCCAAGCCATGTTGATCTCTTGAGCAAAGCCCTTATCCCTCTCTGCCCCAGGGGTGCTGTATCATGGCTGACCCTGCACTCCGACCCCAGCTTCTTAACGCTTAAAAGAATTTCACTGAACTGTACACATCAGACTGTCTCGCCGAGTCTGGGTCCTCTTAAGGTTTCTTCCTCATGTCGTCTCAGGGAGTTCTTCCTCACCACTGTCGTCACTGGCTTGTTCATTAGGGATCTAAATCTCCGTCCAGATTTCTGTAAAGCTGCTGTGGGACAATGTCAATTGTTAAAAGAGCTATAGAAAAATAATTGAATTGAATTTTTCCCAAATGGTGTTTCCTCTTCCTCTCTGTACTCAGTGAACCCATTGTGAGGTATTTGAGGTATGAGAATGGGAAGGGAGAAGGCTAAAGTACATGCCTACTGCTGTGGTACATTTATATTATGTAGTCAGCAAATGAAGCTCATTTATTGCCTAAGGCTTTGATGCATTTTATACCCTATACTATACTATACTATACTATACTATACTATCCCATTCTATACACTATACCATTCTATAAACTATACCATACCCTATACCATTCTATTCATTATACTACTCTATACACTATGATATACTGTACACTATACCATTCTATACACTATACTATATCCTATACCATTCTATACATTATACAACTCTATACACTATGATATACTGTACACTGTACCATTCTATACACTATACTATACCATTCTATTCATTATACTACTCTATACACTATGATATACTGTACACTATACCATTTTATACACTATACTATACCCTATACCATTCTATTCATTATACTACTCTATACACTATGATATACTGTACACTATACCGTTCTATACACTATACTATACCCTATATCATTCTATTCATTATACTACTCTCTACACTATGATATACTGTACACTATACCGTTCTATACACTATACTATACCCTATACCATTCTATTCATTATACTACTCTATACACTATGATATACTGTACACTATACCGTTCTATACACTATACTATACCCTATACCATTCTATTCATTATACTACTCTATACACTATGATATACTGTACACTATACCATTCTATACACTATACTATACCCTATATCATTCTATACACTATACTATACCCTATACCATTCTATACACTACACTATACCCTATATCATTCTATACACTATACTATACCCTATACAATTCTATTCATTATACTACTCTATACACTGTTATACTGTACACTTTACCATTCTAAAAACAATACTATACCCTATACCATTCTATACATTATACTATACCCTATACCATTCTATACAC
>CM022766.1:22527609-22535109 GCA_012411365.1 Ameiurus melas | reverse complement strand
CCTTAAAGGCCGGTCCGGGAAAATATTGTCTGATATTAAACCGGTCCGTGGCGCAAAAAAGGTTGTGGACCGCTGCACTAGAGCACTTACACTACTCTTACTAAATAACTCATAAACACACTTGCAAATCGCTGTGTTAGAAGAGGAATAAAACACTTTGGGACACGCTGTTTTAGGAAAATATTCAACTTCAGGGCGGTGACAGTACTGCAACTCTTTCACATCACGCCACCCTGTCGTCGATTGTTTTCCTAAAACATCACAACCCGGAGTGCTTTATTCCGCTCATACCGCAGCAATTTGTCATCACTACTAATAATTTATTTATTAAAGAACGTCGCGTCATGCTTTTCACCCGTTCATCGTTTCACTGAACTAGAACGACTCTCAGAGCGGCGGTTGTAGACAAATAATCAACAATCGGATGCGCGTTTACGGTTAAAATCTTAAATATGAGTATTTATTCACGTCAAGATGGTCTCACTCGAGGCCTTTGAAGAGGAGGAGGTTAGTGTTTGTATCTTTTTCGCATGACTTCATATGCAAACGCAGGAATTTGAACAATTTCACTGTACGATGCTTGTGCGAGTTACGTGTAACAATAACGGGTATAATCTGAAAAAGATGAATAGTCTATATGCTGTATACTGTCTATACTATTCTCTCTCTCTCTCACTTCCTCTTAGTCTCCCCCCACCCCCCTTTTCCCCATCCAGCCATTCTTTTTCATGCTTTCTCGAATAAAGGAAGTCCTGTGCTGACATGCTGAGCTAGTGGAAAACTAGCCCAGTGACCATAGGAAGCAATAATCCAGCGCGTCCTGCCTGGCATGGCCCCTTTGACTCGCGTAAAGCTATGTGTAACTGCGTTCGTAGTGTTGCACGTTAGAGTTTCTTCCTTGTCACTTGCTGAGCAATAATCTCGCCCGATCGATGCACATAGCACGATATTCGGCGATGCCGGACGAAGAAAACACAGTGCGTCCTTTGAGTCTGGGGTCACATGATGCGGGAATGTGAAACCAGCGCTATTCTTGTCACAGGACGCTCATTCAGACGTCGCCCACCCAAAATCGTTCACTAAATAAACAGCGTTATCTTGAACCTTGATAAGACGTCACCGAGGCTCAGACCGACGGTACAGTAAGAGGGAGGGGACGCGCCGCAACACGCCGCCGGCGCACGAGCAAGGCTTGTTGTTGTCTTTTCATGTTTACGTTCGGTCATTGAGACGACGCGAAAGCTTTAAGCTTTTATTCAAAAGGAGTTTTGAGCGCGTGATTAGGGCTACGTTCTAGATGCCATTTAACCCGTGTAACTCCTTTGTAAAATTCAATCGTGTTATTATTTTTAAAAATCGAATATATATATATATAAAAACGTTAAACTTAACCGTTACGAAACAGCAACAACAACAACGCTTTACCCCATCTCAGGGACCAATCTCTTTTTTTTTAAATCAGAATTATCAGATACAAAAAATGTGGTTAACTAGCATCCATGCTAATACTATCAGGACATTAATGACATTGTAATGATTTACTGAAAATGTTTCTTCTTCCTTTTTTTTTTCTTTTTATGGCCCTGTCTACACTAGAACGATCCTCGTCCACGCTGGCGTTTCCGCCGTGGTTCAGAAACGATCTCCGTCCACGCTACACGACGGAATACGCACGTCACGGGACCATTCGTGCACACTTCTCTTCTTCTGATCATGATCTTTAGCAACTTCAGATGATGCAACTTCCTGTTAAAGATCCGACTTCACGGTAGAATGTTCCAAATACAGTATTTCGCATGAGTGAATGTGTTCAGGTCACACTGTGCATGCGCATACAAGTGTGAACAGGAAGTTAGTTGCTAGTCACAACAAACCGGCGTTCCACGTAGGGCTTACGCCGCTCGAAATGATATTTGCTGCCGATCGCTCTGACCTTGCGCATGTAGGCAGCTGCGGTGTTATAAAGCACAGAACTGAACAGCACAAAAGCCAGCAAAGCTTGCGGTTCGGTCTCCGTGGCGATGTGTATACGATCGAGGTAGCGTAACGGTCATACGGTAGGGGCTTGACGAATCAGGGAAGGATACGCGATGATCTAGAAGACCTGATCAGGAAGCGAATGTGGGCGAAGCCACGCCGTCGTTTTCAAAAGTCTTCGTTTTGGTCCGTTTACACTGAAACACAAGGCCGGAGTTTTTCAAACTAAAGGCTTTTTTTTCTCTCTCCAAAAAACCGGAGTAGTGTAGACGACACGCGTAACCGTAGCAACAGATTAAAAAAATATACACTAGAGTAAACCTGGGGTAGCACTTCTTTCAAAGCGACCTCGTCAGTATACATCATGGTATCGGCGAAAACAGAGAGAAAACGAACGAGAGATCTCTTCTCTTCTCTTCTTCTGATCATGATCTTCAGCAACTTCGGATGATGCAACTTCCTGTTAAAAGATCCGACTTCACGGTAGAATGTTCCGAATACAGTATTTCGCATGGGTGAATGTGTACAGGTCACAGGGTTGCGTAAAGGAACTCAAATGTATTTTCGTTTTTTTCAGGTGGAAATGTTGTTTAAAGTGTCAGATTCACACATTGATAGTGTTTGTCTGGTTTCTTTAATAAACCTTAACCCGTCCTCGTGTTTGCGTAGCTCTCTCTGTACTACTTTACAGCGGACCTCTTCAGACCGATCTACAGTCTACAGAGTATACTGCAGCGTCGTTCGTAGAAATCAGCCGACAGTCCGTCTGCGCTCATCTCAGTGACTGAGATACAGAGTTTACTTCGTCCACTTCTTCAACCACATGATCAGAAGGTCCATGGACTTTACCTTTTACTTACTCGCCTTGAAATGAGATTAGGACACCACGAAGTGCTACGCCTCTATCACATCACGCAGATAAGACTCTCTGGGCTCTACCATTCATCATCTCAGTGAAGAAGTGTCAGCGTGTGTGTGGTCCCGACACGTCCATGCCTTCGCTGTAGAATCACGCTCGATGCCTACTTTAAGCGGCGATCCCATCCCTGTAAAGTTTAGAGCTGAAATATCAGATCAGAGTGATCACGTGTAGCATGTGACGGGGCCTCAAGACGGAAAAACAAATACCGGGCTATTGAAAAAAACAAGAAAAGGAAAAGAAGCCTGATGAGCGAGCAGCTATTTTTAAATAAGACACGCGTACGTTACAATGATTGATGTCCTGTGGCACTTCGTACAGCATTACAGGTCAAGTACAACAACATTTCGCCTAGATCAGCAGTGACTCAACGGCGTGTTAAGAGCGAACGTGCCAAGCTTGGGGACAGTGCTCGTGACTCCAGCTGTCGTACGTACGCGTAACGTCCGTGTCAAACCCCAGAGAGGTGGATGTGGTTAACTCTTAACACCCAGGAAAATGCCAGAGGACCCGCTGAGAGACAGCGTGTGGTGGGGTTCTGTGTGGAAAGATTTATTTCGAGTGATTCGGTGTTTCCTCACCAGAAGCAGGCGAACTCTGTCTAAAAACGTTCTTCCTTTGACGCTGGGTTCGTTTTGTTGGGGTTTTTTTTCTTCACAGAACAGGAAATTATCTTATGAACTCAATATGAACTCCTGACTAGGCAACTTCCTTATCTCATCTTATCTTACACATTGTAAACCTCTCGTTGTTTGTGAATTGCACTACCTCATTCGGTTTCATTGACCTTTTGAAATAGGAATAAAGCGACCCCTCCTCTGCCCCCCCTTACCCCCTCTCATACACGCTTCTCCCTCCAACGTTGATTATTTACTCAAGCGCTATAACACCCCTATGTTTTTCCGTGCTTTATCCGCTGATCTGATGTCCTGGAACGTCCGTGAGACAAGTTACTTCTTGTTATTTGTTACTGAGAAACGACGAACTGCAAAGTCCTCTGTCCTGAAGACTTTCCGGTGTCGAAAAAAACCTACTGACCAATCAGAATGAAGAATTCAACACCAAGGTGGTATACATGTTTGATCACAGCTCTGGAAGGCAGCGCCACGCGTATGAATCTTGTCACCTATTGCAAGCATACTGTGAAAAGAGTCATTACAATAATCCCTAAACGGATCTGACGAGACACGTTGTACAGGGCACGCGGCAAAATCCCTAGCGCTACAGGACGTTAGCACCTAGAGTGTTTATTTCAATAAAGGATGACACTGAAAAGCTCAACGTTGGAGGATTGGCTTTGGATCTACCAAGTTGTTGGTTTGTTGATTGGAGTTTTTAGGTTGAGATATCGTTGTGAGTGTGTAGTGCAGTTCTGCTTTGCAGGAACATCTGCTTGAGCTCTACAAGCTCCAAATAAAAAGCGCAGAAGTGGAAAGTGGCACAAATAAAAATAGGCCCCCTCCACTCCAGAGGTTTTTGGAAACTTATCTGAAGGCCTCTTGTGGCGAAGACAGGCCTACATTGGACTTTTGGATGAATGTGATGCTAAGGAACACGTTCAGTAGCTACTAATACGTGCACTGGTTTCAGTCGATGTTTCGTACGTTCCACATTTACATGATACATGTGCTCAGAGTCACTGTGCTGATTGCAGGGTCTTATACAGCAGCACTGTTGGAAAAAATCTCAAATCTTATTGGCCAGAAGGTGTTCTGACAGCAGGGCAGCTGCAAATCGCACGTTTATATTTAACGCTATTTATATCTAATGTGTTATTGTGTCTATAGTAACAACTTGCTTATAGCAGTCCGGATAGGATTTCGCCGTTTCTTTGTGATTGTTGCGGCCAGAAACGTTTGATTTTGCCGCGTTTGTTTGTTTTTTTTGTTTGTTTTTTTCACTTTTGCCGCTTAAAAAAAAAATTATTATTTACATTTCGCTAAAAAAGTACTCGAACCGGCGAAATCGCGATCGCCGTTGAAATAGTTCCGCGTGGTCTTTCGACCTTTCAACTGTACTCGTGTTCGACGCACGTGAATCGACGTGGGCTTTTGCTAAATGCGCGATGTTACTCGATATGTCGCCCAAATCGTTTTGAAAAAATCGCAAGCCCCTACGAATATTGTGGCGCTTGCGGTCATTTCTGCGATTGCGAAATAACCGAGGAACTGTACGAACTTGTATGGTGGACATTCCACACACACCATAAATAAATAAATGTGTGTAAATGTTGCTTTGGGGACGTTTGTTTTTTTTTTTTTTTATGTGAGAAAATGTTTATTTCACGTTTATGGAAGGAGTCTCCAGTGTCAGATTTGTGTAAAATCCTGAGCTGGATGTGCTGTGATAGAAAAATAATCGACTTCCAGAGTAGTAACAGTAGCTCCGCTTCATCACACCACCATGTTGTTGATTATTTTCCTATACGAGCACATCCCATTTAACCCCCCAGGTTTCTTGATCTCGACTTTTGAGGCAGAAAACCACTTCACAGTCCCCATCATTGCAGTTGTGGTGAATGTGTGTGTGTGGGTGGGTGTCTGGGTGTGTGTGTATGAGAGACCAAAAAACGATGCGTAGAAGATGATAAGCGTGTGCAAGGCCTTGTAGTCATCGACTTAAGAGGACAGAAGAGATGGGAAACCCCCCAATTTGCATTTTTACTTTCACATGCCACTGCGCCTAAACACTCAATCCTATTACCAACACATACAATAACTTCTCAGTGCTTCCCAGACTGTAGTGTTATGGGGACTTTCTTGAAAACATGACTCCACCATTAAATATTTGGTGACGGAACAGGAAACTAGCTTCTAAAACTGTCTCGATTCCACACACACACACACACACACACACACACATATATATATATATACTCTAGTGACTTGTTTCTTATAACTTTGCTAGGTTTGTCCCGATGACCCTTAAATTGTGTAATACACTTATTTGCCATTTTATGATGTACACATATGAGATAGATAATATATGCTTGAAAAAGTAAGTGAACCCTTAGAATTAATAACTGGTTGACCCCGCCCCTTGGCAGCAATATCCTCAACCAGGCGCTTCCTGTAGCTGTGGATCAGACCTGCACATGGTTCAGGAGGAATTTTAGCCCATTCTAGCTGCAGAATTGCTTTAGCTCGGTCATATTCTTTGTACGTCTCATGTGTATGTCTCTCTTCAAGTCATTCCATAGCATCTCTATTGGGTTGAGGTCTGGGCTCTGACTCGGACACTCCAAAAGGTGGATTTTGTTTTTCTGAAGACATTCTGTTGTGGACTTGCTCCGGTGTTTTAGGTCGTTGTCCTGTTTCATCATCAACTTCTACACAGTTTCAGCAGACGTACAGACATTCTCACATTATCCTGAAGAACTGTCTGATACACTCGGGAATCCATCTTCCCCTCAGTGATTGCAAGCTGACCAGGCCCTGATGCAGCAAAGCAGGCCCACATCATGGTGTTTTCTTCAACCATACTTTACGGTTGGGATGATGTTTTCATGATGATATGCCATGCTCTTTCTACACTAGATGTAATGCTGTGTGGTTTTTCCAAATAGTTCAGTCTTAGTTTCATCGGTCCACAACACATTTTGCCCGTACTGCTGTGGAGTGTCACTGTGCTCTTTTGCAAACTTCAGGCGTGCAGCGATGTTCTTTTTAGTAAGCAGTGTTTGTATACCGTAGCATTACAATTTCCATTCACTGCTTCCCAACCAAGAGGTTCAAACCTGTTCCAGCATGACAAGTGCCATGAAGACATGGTGTGTTAAGGTTGGACTGGAAGAACTCAAGTGCACAGAGGCCTGACCTCAACCCCACTGAACACCTTTGGGGTGAGCTGGAACAGTGACTGCACCATAGGCCTCCTCACCCAACATCAGTCCCTGACCTGCACTAATGGTCTTGTGACTGAATGAACACAAATCCCCACAGCCAGGAGAGTGGAGCTTATTATAACAGCAAAAGGGGGATTAAATCTGGAATGGGATGTTCAACAAGGACATTTGAGTGTGATGATCGGGTGTTCACATACTTTTGGTCATATAGTTATATATATATACACATTTTCTATACTGCTACTACTACTACTACTACTACTACTACTACTACTACTACTGCGTCGCGGGGAACCTGGAGCCTATCCCAGCGAGCATCAGGCACAAGGTGGGGTACACCCTGGACAAGGTGCCAATCCATCGCAAGGCACAATCGCACACCCATTCACACACCATTCACACACTAACGAACACTTAATCAGACAACTAGCCTACCGTGCATGTCTTTAGACAGGGGGAGGAAACCGATGTACCCGCAGAAATCCCCCGCAGCACGGGGAGAACATACAAACGAATCAAACCCCCTACCCTGAGGTGTGTGAGGCTAACCACTAAGCCACCGTGTGCCCCATATAGTTCTAAATATGAATCATATCATGTACTATAATATGTAAATATATAAATATCTACAATATATATATAACTATTATGTGTGTGTGTATATATATATATATATATATATACATACACACACACACAATGTGTGTGTGAGGTCCTATGTGCTGCCAGTACAGCGCTATCGAATCAAGATAGAAAATCT